>OY730480.1:35274884-35658687 GCA_963422695.1 Xylophagus ater | reverse complement strand
CTGTGATGGGAATATGTTTTAATAATTGTTCTGCTTCGCCAGACAAACATCCTTTTAGATAATGTAGTTTTTGTACACCTAGCAAATGTTTATTGCTGTGTACCATCGATACGAAAAGATCATGAAACGATCGCCATGATGCATAATCTCCGCTAAATTTGGGAAGATTTATGCGTGGTAATGGAATGCGATTTTCTGCTGAATGTATAAAAGTGTGTTCTGTGACACTCGTATTACGATCACCTGAGTCATTTTTCTCCGCTAATTGATCTGTTAAATCAGCTAAGTACTCAATATATTTTGTTTCTAACTCCAAATATTTTTCTTTTGTCATGTAATCGTGTGTACAAATTAATTTGGAGTTTGCAATCAACTCTCTTAATTGTGAGTCGAGTTGATCGAATTCGGCCCAGGCTTTCTTCAATTCTTGAATTTTATTTTCGAAAAAACCGACAGTCCTTTTTGCTAAGGCTGTCTTTTTGCCGTTGATAATTGATTTTTCAATTTTGTCAACCCTAATCGATAACGCAGTACACAGATTTTCCATTTTGTTATTTCCTACCGAAACCACAGATAAATTTTAGATTGCCAAATTCCTATTCTTTAAGTAATTTAAATAAACGCTTCACGCAGATCCGGCTCGAAGGACCAAAATGTTTGTTCAGGGAACAATAAAAAAAAAGAAATGAAATGCGTGATTCACGTTTAATTAAATTTATTTAACTTAAATATTTTTTCCTTCAAAAATTCCAAATAAAAAATAAAATTAAAATTAAAAAAAAGAAAAAAAAATTAAAATTAAAAAAATATTAATAAAAAAATTAAAAATTAAAACAACAATTGAAATTTGGCAATTTAAAAACTTAAAAAATAAAAAAAATATATTAACAACAAATTGTTATCTGAAAAAAAAATCCTTTTAAAAATTTTTTCCTTCAAAAATTCCAAATAAAAAATAAAATTAAAATTAAAAAAAAGAAAAAAAAATTAAAATTAAAAAAAATATTAATAAAAAAATTAAAAATTAAAACAACAATTGAAATTTGGCAATTTAAAAACTTAAAAAATAAAAAAAATATATTAACAACAAATTGTTATCTGAAAAAAAAATCCTTTTAAAAATTTTGCCCACAAATGTATTGCCTCGACAATACCCCTTTCACCGTATGGTTTTATTTTAAAAGGAAAAATCTAACCTTAACCACAATTGCTGTGAAGGCTTAGATCGTATCGACTTTCAAATATAAAACGCTGGTATTGGTGATGCTGTAAGTTTTTACCACTAAAAAGTGCAAACTTGAGAGCTCTGGAACAAGTGGCATTTTCCTCGTTCGGCATGCCCTTTTATACCAAAATTTCCAATATGGTGGATGGTGAACCGGGTCAAATGAATATGGCCGATCACCGCTGATCCTCTATGTTCCACAAACTCCATTTGTGGAATTCGTTCAAATGTCACCATATTTAAATGTTAAATGTTTGTGTTTTTTCTTCCTCATTTTTTTTTCTTATGATTGATTGAATAATTTTAATCAATTGTAATAAATATGTGTATAAATGTTCGGTGACGTGAATTTTTTTGTATTTCTCATCAAAAGAAGGAAAAAAAAACAAAACCAATTGTTGATATCGGCTGTCATATGTGGTGTTTTCCTTTTGGTGGGTAAATATTTGATATGTTCATGTGTGTTGTATAATTTAGTTTCGTTTCTTTGTTACGTATTTAGTGTTTTCTATGTTTTTAAAGAAAAGTTGTAAATTTTTCTTTAAAATTTTATGTTTTTAAAATTTGCATGTTGTTGTTTGTGTAATTTTTGACATGAACATTTTTTTTTGTTTTGAAAATCTTTAATGAAAAAAAATGTTATTTTCTTTTTTAGGACATGCGGAAGGTAGCCAAACATATGTTATATGTTATATGTTATATGTTATATGTTATATGTTATATGTTATATGTTATATGTTATATGTTATATGTTATATGTTATATGTTATATGTTATATGTTATATGTTATATGTTATATGTTATATGTTATATGTTATATGTTATATGTTATATATTATATGTTATATGTTATATGTTATATGTTATATATTATATGTTATATGTTATATGTTATATGTTATATGTTATATATTATATGTTATATGTTATATGTTATATGTTATATGTTATATGTTATATGTTATATGTTATATGTTATATGTTATATGTTATATGTTATATGTTATATGTTATATGTTATATGTTATATGTTATATGTTATATGTTATATGTTATATGTTATATGTTATATGTTATATGTTATATGTTATATGTTATATGTTATATGTTATATGTTATATGTTATATGTTGTATGTTATATGTTATATGTTATATGTTATATGTTATATGTTATATGTTATATGTTATATGTTATATGTTATATGTTATATGTTAAATGTTATATGTTATATGTTATATGTTATATGTTATATGTTATATGTTATATTTTATATGTTATATGTTATATGTTATATGTTATATGTTATATGTTATATGTTATATGTTATATGTTATATGTTATATGTTATATGTTATATGTTATATGTTATATGTTATATGTTATATGTTATATGTTATATGTTATATGTTATATGTTATATGTTATATGTTATATGTTATATGTTATATGTTATATGTTATATGTTATATGTTATATGTTATATGTTATATGTTATATGTTATATGTTATATGTTATATGTTATATGTTATATGTTATATGTTATATGTTATATTTTATATGTTATATGTTATATGTTATATGTTATATGTTATATGTTATATGTTATATGTTATATGTTATATGTTATATGTTATATGTTATATGTTATATGTTATATGTTATATGTTATATGTTATATGTTATATGTTATATGTTATATGTTATATGTTATATGTTATATGTTATATGTTATATGTTATATGTTATATGTTATATGTTATATGTTATATGTTATATGTTATATGTTATATGTTATATGTTATATGTTATATGTTATATGTTATATGTTATATGTTATATGTTATATGTTATATGTTATATGTTATATGTTATATGTTATATGTTATATGTTATATGTTATATGTTATATGTTATATGTTATATGTTATATGTTATATGTTATATGTTATATGTTATATGTTATATGTTATATGTTATATGTTATATGTTATATGTTATATGTTATATGTTATATGTTATATGTTATATGTTATATGTTATATGTTATATGTTATATGTTATATGTTATATGTTATATGTTATATGTTATATGTTATATGTTATATGTTATATGTTATATGTTATATGTTATATGTTATATGTTATATGTTATATGTTATATGTTATATGTTATATGTTATATGTTATATGTTATATGTTATATGTTATATGTTATATGTTATATGTTATATGTTATATGTTATATGTTATATGTTATATGTTATATGTTATATGTTATATGTTAAATGTTATATGTTATATGTTATATGTTATATGTTATATGTTATATGTTATATGTTATATGTTATATGTTATATGTTATATGTTATATGTTATATGTTATATGTTATATGTTATATGTTATATGTTATATGTTATATGTTATATGTTATATGTTATATGTTATATGTTATATGTTATATGTTATATGTTATATGTTATATGTTATATGTTATATGTTATATGTTATATGTTATATGTTATATGTTATATGTTATATGTTATATGTTATATGTTATATGTTATATGTTATATGTTATATGTTATATGTTATATGTTATATGTTATATGTTATATGTTATATGTTATATGTTATATGTTATATGTTATATGTTATATGTTATATGTTATATGTTATATGTTATATGTTATATGTTATATGTTATATGTTATATGTTATATGTTATATGTTATATGTTATATGTTATATGTTATATGTTATATGTTATATGTTATATGTTATATGTTATATGTTATATGTTATATGTTATATGTTATATGTTATATGTTATATGTTATATGTTATATGTTATATGTTATATGTTATATGTTATATGTTATATGTTATATGTTATATGTTATATGTTATATGTTATATGTTATATGTTATATGTTATATGTTATATGTTATATGTTATATGTTATATGTTATATGTTATATGTTATATGTTATATGTTGTATGTTATATGTTATATGTTATATGTTATATGTTATATGTTATATGTTATATGTTATATGTTATATGTTATATGTTATATGTTATATGTTATATGTTATATGTTATATGTTATATGTTATATGTTATATGTTATATGTTATATGTTATATGTTATATGTTATATGTTATATGTTATATGTTATATGTTATATGTTATACGTTATATGTTGTATGTTATATGTTATATGTTATATGTTATATGTTATATGTTATATGTCATATGTTATATGTTATATGTTATATGTTATATGTTATATGTTATATGTTATATGTTATATGTTATATGTTATATGTTATATGTTATATGTTATATGTTATATGTTATATGTTATATGTTATATGTTATATGTTATATGTTATATGTTATATGTTATATGTTATATGTTATATGTTATATGTTATATGTTATATGTTATATGTTATATGTTATATGTTATATGTTATATGTTATATGTTATATGTTATATGTTATATGTTATATGTTATATGTTATATGTTATATGTTATATGTTATATGTTATATGTTATATGTTATATGTTATATGTTATATGTTATATGTTATATGTTATATGTTATATGTTATATGTTATATGTTATATGTTATATGTTATATGTTATATGTTATATGTTATATGTTATATGTTATATGTTATATGTTATATGTTATATGTTATATGTTATATGTTATATGTTATATGTTATATGTTATATGTTATATGTTATATGTTATATGTTATATGTTATATGTTATATGTTATATGTTATATGTTATATGTTATATGTTATATGTTATATGTTATATGTTATATGTTATATGTTATATGTTATATGTTATATGTTATATGTTATATGTTATATGTTATATGTTATATGTTATATGTTATATGTTATATGTTATATGTTATATGTTATATGTTATATGTTATATGTTATATGTTATATGTTATATGTTATATGTTATATGTTATATGTTATATGTTATATGTTATATGTTATATGTTATATGTTATATGTTATATGTTATATGTTATATGTTATATGTTATATGTTATATGTTATATGTTATATGTTATATGTTATATGTTATATGTTATATGTTATATGTTATATGTTATATGTTATATGTTATATGTTATATGTTATATGTTATATGTTATATGTTATATGTTATATGTTATATGTTATATGTTATATGTTATATGTTATATGTTATATGTTATATGTTATATGTTATATGTTATATGTTATATGTTATATGTTATATGTTATATGTTATATGTTATATGTTATATGTTATATGTTATATGTTATATGTTATATGTTATATGTTATATGTTATATGTTATATGTTATATGTTATATGTTATATGTTATATGTTATATGTTATATGTTATTTGTTATATGTTATATGTTATATGTTATATGTTATATGTTATATGTTATATGTTATATGTTATATGTTATATGTTATATGTTATATGTTATATGTTATATGTTATATGTTATATGTTATATGTTATATGTTATATGTTACTGGAAATATGCCGTCTGGCTCTGCTGAAACCAACCCTCCAAGCGTGGTTGGAAATTTGCCATCCGCTCTCGAAGGTAGCAAGGAAGCTGCCAGGTCATTCGAACCTGAGCAAGATAAAAAGGACACTGGTAGGAGGACTGCTTATCAGCAGGCTAGGATTCGTCTCCGGTATGCCATTAGGAAGGTCCAGAAGTACGGTGCAATGGATCCCAGTGTGCTCAGCCTCTGGGAGAAAGAGCAGTACGAAAGGGCCAAAGTGGTAGCTGGAGATGCTAGCTTGAAGAGTTTTCTCGCCAGTCATCAGGCTAAAGTGGTGGAGGAAAAAGAGGCTGCTCCTCGGGATCCCATTGCGGGATCATCAAACGAGGATGGCTTCGTAACGGTTACGACAAAACGTAACCGATTCTTGGGCAAACGTGATAGGTCGGGGGACGACGTCACGCAAGGCGAGGCTAAGAAGCCTAAACAGAAGGTTTCTCCAGCGACACGCAAAAGGCCTGTGAATGCAGAGCTGGACAAGTTGCATGTGGCTGTAGTTAACGAGTAGCAGTCGGATGGCCGATTAACCCTCGACCAGTGGCAGAAAATCGAGGAGAGGTTCCAGGTGGCTATGCTGACTTTTTACGAGTCAGCTGCCGAAGACCAGGAATTGCTCTTCGATGGCGCTGGCTGGGAGGGTGGACCTAAGATTGTCGCTTGTAGGAATGATGCCTCGGCAAAATTCTTTAAAGAATTCATTGGCGGTCTTGGCGGTATTATGGGAAATCACAGCAGTTGCTGTGAAGGACCTTCACAAATACGTAATACCGAAGGCCTGGGTGTGGGTTTCCAAGCCCGACACCACCCCGGATAGGTTCTTAGCCTTACTAAGAAATCAGAATAGGGAGATGAAGGCTGAAGGATGGAAGGTGCTGAACGTGGGACCCCAGAGGGAACACGGACAAAATTACCTTCTATCACTCAGCCGTGAATCACTTCCCTATCTGGAGAAGTGTAAAGGGATGGTAAGATACAGTTTGGGCAGGGTGATGATAAAACCAGCTGCCCACACTAAAGGAATCGAAGAGGAGGAGCCGGTAACCTGTGATGGAGGTGCCCGCCTAGCAGAACTACTCTCTAGGCAGAATATCACAGCGGCTTTAATCCAGGAACCCTGGATCAACAACAGGAACCAATTATCAGGACTAAAGGTAAGAGACTTTACTCTTTTCTACAAAAAATCGGAAGGGAAAGTCAGAACTTGTATCCTATTGAAGAATACAGTTAAAGCTTGTCTTTTGGAAAATTACAGCTCTGAGGATGTCACAGTAGTGGTATGCGATTGGAATCAGCAGAAAGGGAAACCTTTGTGTCTGGTTTCGGCATATCTACCATCCGATGGACAGATGGCGGATCTACCACCAGGAAGTTTAAGGCAGATAGTTGCACGGAACACGTGGCAGTTGGTTATCGGGTGTGATGCCAACGCTCACCACACACAATGGGGAAGTAAGGACACCAATGAAAGAGGTATGTTACTACTTGATTTTATTATATCATCCAATCTAGTAATCTGTAACGTAGGGAATGACCCAACCTTTGTCATTAAAAATAGGCAGGAAGTTTTAGATATTACATTAACTAACACTTCCCAATTTGAAATAGGAAGATGGAGGGTCTCGCAGGAGCCCTCCCTCTCTGATCACAAATGGATCTTGTTTGAGATTAAGGCTCGAATAGACAAGAGAGCACCCTTTAGGAACCCTAGGAAACCTGACTGGGAAGGTTTTGCGCTCTCACTGAGTAATAGGCTCAAGGAGCCTCCTAGATCATTGAAGTGCAGAAATAGTGCGGACACAGCAGTTAATTACCTCAGCAATGAAGTAATTAAAGCTTTCGAAAAATCGTGCCCAATATCTAGACCACCCAGAAGGCAGAAACCTATCTGGTGGAACAAAGCTTTTAAGGTCATGAGAAAGAATGTCGGGAAACTCTACAACAAAGCAAGGTGGAGTAACCTTGGAGAAGACTGGGAACTGTACAAGGCAAATAAAAGGGAATTCAAATACGTCATCAGAAAGGCTAAAAGACTTTCGTGGAGAACGTATTGCGAGGACATCACGGAAACTAGCGAAGCTTCAAGACTAAGGAAGATACTGTCAAAGGAGGACAACGTCCCCAGCTTTATCAAAAGGGGGGACGGATCATGGGTGGAAGACAGTCGAGAGGCTTTAGAATCGCTTATAGCCGCTCGCTTTCCAGGAAGCGTGGAACGGGAAGAAGAAGAGGAACTTCCGGCAGTGCGGAAACTCAGCTGGCGGAAGATCGACTCCATCACAAGTGGGAATAAGCTCACTTGGGCAGTCGAATCTTTCATGCCATACAAATCCCCAGGACCTGATGGCATCAGACCAATAATGGTACAAAAAGCACCAGGAGCTGTAAAAAGATGGCTTCAGACAATTTTCAGAAGTTGTCTACGAATGGCATATGTGCCTAGGATGTGGAGAGAAACTAAGGTAATCTTCATACCAAAGGCAGGAAAAATCAGTCATACACTGGTTAAGGACTTCAGACCTATCAGCCTATCTTCCTTTCTCCTGAAGATATTGGAAAGATTGGTCAATACTCATATTAGAGAGGTATGCGGAGGGGCTCTTTCGCACTCCCAACATGCATACCTCAAACATAAGAGTACGGAAACGGCTTTGCACGAAGTCATTAGTAAGATAGAGGATAGCATCAGCAATAAGGAATGTGCTCTTGTAGCTTTCCTGGACATTGAAGGGGCGTTCAACAACGTCAAAAGGGAAGCCATTATATGCGCATTAGAAGACACAAATGTGGAGGGAGGAATTACTGATTGGATAAACATGCTGCTGCACTGTAGATATATAAATGCGGCCTACGGGGACAGTGAAGCAAGGATGAGAGTATCCAGAGGAACACCTCAGGGAGGAGTACTATCTCCATTCCTCTGGATCTTAGTGGTTGACGGTATTCTTAAGAAACTCGGCAATGGAGGGATCTCAGTGGTAGCATACGCTGACGATCTTGCACTAATTGCTAGAGGTAAATTTCTGAACACCATTAGCGAACTATTGGAAACAGCTCTCAACAGGCTCAGCAAATGGGCCGGTTGCAACGGTCTTAACATCAATCCGGGCAAGACGGAATTGGTACTCTTCACCAGAATGTACAAGGTACCCCAGTTCAGACTACCAAAGCTTGATGGAGTCACCTTGAACATATCTGAGGAGGTCAAATTCCTAGGACTTTGGCTGGACAAAAAGCTAGCATGGGGAAGCAATACAGAAAACAGAGTAAAGAAAGCTTACAATGCTCTGTATGTATGCAGGAGGGCTGTAGGTAGAAATTGGGGGCTAAATCCTAGTATAATGCTCTGGCTTTATACCGCGGTGGCGAGGCCAATTCTAACCTATGGGGCACTGGAGGCCACAAACAAAAAACACATACAAGGGAAACTGACTAGGGTTCAACGGTCTGCTTGTATTGGTGCGACAGGTGCGCTTCGAACAACACCAACGGCAGCTCTGGAAACGATTTTGCATTTGTTGCCGATCGACTTGTACATTAAACAAGCGGCGGGTAACAGTGCTCTGAGGCTAAGAAACCATGGGTTTCTCAAGAGACTGGATAAAGGTCATGGTAAGATCCTAAACTGGACCTTAGGTGGCGGTGCCAAGGCGGCAACCGACACCATATTGGAAATATTGGACTTTGATACCCCTTACAGGATGTTATACCCGGAAAAAACAGACTGGTATAACAATAAGGTTACTATCGAAGGCGAAATTGCCATTTATACAGACGGATATAAAACAGAGTACGGCATAGGCTCGGGGGTATTCTCAGAAGATCTCAGTATAGCGAAATCGTTCCGACTTCCACTAGAATGCAACGTCTTCCAGGCGGAGATATTGGCAATTCAAAAGGCTGCAGAAACATCTAGTCTGGAGCAGATATCCTCCAGGGATATCTCGATCTACTCAGAGAGCAAGGCAGCCATGACCGCGCTTAGTTCGGTAGCTGTTAACTCGGGAATAGTCAGTAGCTGTCGCAAGGTGTTGAAGACACTATGCGTTCAGAATAATGTTAGATTATGCTGGGTTCCAGCCCATTGCGGAATCGAGGGAAACGAATCGGCAGACATGCTGGCAAAGGAAGGTGCAGACGATTCAGAACACGAAATCACTAACGTGCTGCCTTCCCTCTCGGCGTTTAAAGCACGTATCAAGGACAAAATTTTCGGGGAAGCCAACACACGATGGCACAATCTTAGTGGGCACGAAGTGTCAAAAAGTTTGTGGCCGAAAATTAATCAGAAGGAGTCGAGGCTCTTAATAGAGTGGAATCGGAATCGTCTACGAACGATTATTGGGATACTGACGGGACACTGTCTGTTGAGGAAGCACGCTAAAAGACTGGGCTTGGTGCAGACCGACCTCTGTCGCTATTGCGGAGACATAGGGGTGGCTGAAGACATTAAGCACATTTTATGCGAGTGCGCAGCTCTCTCTCGAGCTCGTAACAACTATTTGGGCAACCATTTCTTCGGGAATTTAGGAATGCTTCAGGCGACCGACATGGGAAGTCTAATGAAATTCTGTAGGAAAGTTAAATGCTTTGAAGAGGAATAGGTTCCCCCAGGGTAACTCCTGGTCCCGTAGGGATCACAATGGGCCCATTAAGGTGCCTGGTGCTGTACGTTTGTACCCCTACTCTACCTACCTACCTAGCATGCAAATTTAACGGCAGTTATATTAAAAAACTTAGAACAATGTTCGAACAAATCTAGAATTTCATCAATTATTATAAGCTTCCTATTTTATGTTTGTAAACTCGAATTTAAATGTTCCATGGTGAGTTCAGTATTAAGGAATTAAACTTGAATTGAGCAATCGTAATTAGATTACTTTCCTTTTTATGATACCAAATTTAGTTGTGCAATGGGTAAAAGGCCCGCACACCACCTTGATATCAATGGATAATTTGATGCATTTGGCTCGCCTGCCATTTCAGTTTTAGTTTACTAATCTAGAAAATACAAAACAATCTCTACGACTCTTCAAAGCCAGGGCAAAAAAAAATAATTTCTTATTAATAGTATTTTTAAAGAAGATGCGGGAGTATAGATATTAGCATTTCCAAATAAACTGCGTAGTGCTTGGTATGCACGTAACCCGCTATCCGCTGGAAGTTTTATCATAACTAGAATTTAAATCACTAAAACTCCCCAAAACATTTTCGTTCTTCCAATTTTTTTTAAATAGGTTGGTGAGATTACTTACGAAAAACATTACTGGGCGGTAATGGGTTAATGGATATTCATTGGTTTCAAATTCCGCATTTTTTTATTTTAATAACCATACGTTTTTTTTTACATAGCCACCGACTTAAATTCATTATATATACTTATATTTTTTGTTATTGTACAGTTTTATATTATTTCCTATTTGTTTAATTTGCTTTTTTTCTATTCGTTTCTACCGTTTCTTTTTATTTGATCTATTCATTTTACGCTTTTTTAAGATCATCTCATACAGCACTTCTAATCCTTCTTGCAAACCTTCACCAGTAATTGCACATGCCGGTTGAATATACCAACCTTTAAATAGTTGTTGTTGGTGGTGTATTATTGTTGTTATTGGATTGGACATTTGTTCTGTTGAAACGGTGCCTGTTGTCGCCGTTGTTGACGACAATGAAATTAAATTTGTTAGAATGATGGGTGATGCAACAATTTTTTCATGTGTTGTACTTATTGTTATTGGAATATGTATCAACGTTGGTCTTTGTTCTTGTTGATGATGCTGATAATGTAAATTTGGAGTTGAAGATGATGTTAACGATGCTATTCCTCCGTATGTGAATGCTGACGATTTATGATGCTGTTGTATTACTTTGGATGATGATAACGATGTTGTCGATGTAGGTGTTACAGTTATGTCACTATTTTTACTACTGCTACCACAATCACCACCACCACCACGGCTAGTAGTATTGGCACTGCTGGTATCCACTGCTGTCACAACACCTCCGATGAGATGACTCTGTTGCGAAGAACTTGAAATTCGTGTTGTTCCAACATCAATATAACCGCCATCACTACCAGAATCACCACTAATTGTTGTAGTTAATACCGGGTATAATGATGATAATTCATGTAATCCTAATAATTTTTCTAGTTCTTTTGGGTCACGAGCACCTGGTAAATCTTGTTTATTAGCTAATATTAAAACCGGTACGCCCTGTTTTAAAAAAGAAAAACAAATAATATATAGTTCTTAAGTAAATGTGGAAAATAAAAATAAAAGGGGAAAATTGAGACTTGCTAAGTAAATCGATGTTCCGTTCAAATGATTAAATGCAACTAAGTTTTATTAAAAATTCAAGTTAAAAGTGTACAATTTAAAGTTACGGTAAACAAATTCAATACTACTACAACAATACTATACAATATTATACAATAGTATTGTTCCAATTATGATGTTAGTTAACGTTACAAATTCAATATTACTAATACTATAGAATACTAGAAAATAGTATTATTTCAATTATACTTTTAACATCCTCCGGGCCCGAAATAGTAGATTTCCTAAATTATCTAGGTAATTTCAAGTGGACATAAATGTTGGATTGGCCTTCTCATTATGCTTCCACATGCAGTTTTAATTTCAACTGCTCGAACTCTTCCGTCACGTCCCAAAAACACATTTTCAACAATTGCTAACTTCCACTGTAGTCGAGGGATGTTTTTTTCACCCATAATGACTACATCGCCAACTCTCAGATTTTGACAATTAGTTTTCGGTAATTTAAAATGAGCTGATCTCAATTGTTAAATGTACTCGGTTGACCATCTTCTCCAGAAGGCGTGTGATTGCTTTTGTCGTTCATTCTAGAGCGAACCAATTCCACTGTTATTATCAATATCAGTCGTAGGCAAATGTGTAGATGACTCACCTAAAAGAAAATGAAAGGATGTTAGTGGTAACAAGTCCTTTGGATCATCTGTCATGTAAGTTAATGATCTTGAATTAATCATAGATTCAATTTCGACTGTTATTGTCTGAAGGTCTTCAAGATCCAATCTAGCTCTTCCGATCGTCGCCTTCAAGGCATATTTAATCGTTCTTATCAATCGTTCCCACCATCCTCCCCACCATGGGGCTCGTTCAGGAATAAATCTCCATTTGATATTCTCATCGCTGGCATATGTGATACATTTTGATGATTTCGAAAGTTTAAATAATTTTTTCAATTCCAATTCCGATCGTTTGAAAGTCTTTGCATTATCAGAATACACTACTCTTGGTAATCCGCGTCTACCTGCAAATCTTCTAAATGCACGTAAGAAACTCTCGGTTGTCATATCCAATACAATCTCAAGATGTACTGCTCGCACAGAAGCACATGTTAGAAGTAATAAATACACCTTGTTCGATCTTGTTTCATCAACAGGATCCTTAATGTATAGTGGTCCTGCAAAATCCAATCCTGTTACATCAAACGGTCGTGTCATTTTCAGTCTATCCCTAGGTAATGGAGCAAGCGGTTGATCTGCACATTTCTTGCTAAGCCATTTACATATAGTACAATTTTTCAAAGTACTTTTTATAAATTGTCTTCCTTTAACGATCCAGTATTTTTCTCTTAGTTTCGCGAGTACCGCGTTTATTCCTGCATGAAATAATCGTTTATGCATATCTTCAATCAGCAGCCGCGTAAAATGGCACTTCGGTAAAATAATTGGTTTAATTTCGATATCATTTCCTTCTTCCAATCTGGTATACGCTCGAAGAACGTAATCAGTATCTAAAACTGGATTAACTTTTAGTAATTTAGAATTATTTTCAAGAGGTACCTTGTTTGCGATAGAGTTGATATCATCGGTAAAATATTTTAATTGAGTAATTTTAACCCAATAAATTTTAGCTTTTTCAGTGTCTTCAGAAGTTAAATTTCTTTCCGGTATTTCCTTGTTCATTAGATAATAAAAATACTTAAATAAATACGCAGTTATATGCAACAATCTACGAAGGTCGCTGCATTTCTCGATCTCAAACATTGGTTCAAAATTTTTCAATTCATTGCTGACTATTTGTAGTGATGTTGCTGCAAATACGATTTCATTCTCCATCTTTTCAGTTGAAGGCCATTCATGTTCACATTTCAGCAACCATTCCGGTCCGGTTAACCAATCGTTTGATTTTAGAAGTTTCTTAACACTTGATGATCCTGTAATTAAGTCTGCGGGATTTAATTTTCCAGGGCAATGCTTCCAAGTCGAATCATCGTTATGACTCCGAATTTCTCGTACTCTGTTTTGAACAAATTGCTTCCATTTAGACAAAGTACCTTCGATCCAATATAGTGCTATTTTTGAATCTGTCCAAAGGTAAATTGAATTAAACTTGATTTTAATATTTGAATAAATAAAATTCTTTAGTCGTGATGCTACCAAAGCCGCCGTTAACTCTAACTTTGGCAACGTTAAATCGTTTTCTGTTGACCTCTTGATCAGTGCAAACCTGCTTTTAACACACAGAAAGTTAACATAAACTGCACCACTTCGATCCTTGCTTCTAATATATGCTACTGCTCCATAAGCTGATGGGCTAGCATCACAAAATAAATGTAGCTGTATGTCGATCACATGTTCGCTTTTCCCATTAAAAATACACCGAGACAATGATAGACCATCAATAACATCTAATTCATTACAAACTACGTTCCAAATTTTGAGCAAATCGTCCGGCAAACTATCGTCCCAACCAATATTTCGTTTCCATAGTGTTTGCATAATGAGCTTAATTTTAATGACAAATGGACTCAAAATTCCCATCGGATCATATATAGTTTGAACTGCTATCAGCACCTTTCGTTTCCTAACAACATGACATGATTTTACTAGCTTCTTTATTGTAGATAAATCGACACTAATTTTATCCATAAAACTACACCATTTCATTCCTAAAACTTTCTGTATCAATCTCGTACCTTTCGTCATACCTTCGTTTGCGAAAACCGTTCTTAAATCTACTTCATTGGTTTGCCACTTAGGCAAATTCATTCTGCATTCATTCATAATGTACCTAGACTCCTTGTAAATTTTCATTGCCGTTTCCATGTCATCAACACTCGTTACTAAGTCGTGAACATATAAACTACCTCTTAATAAATTACAAGTAAATTCGAACTGATCTTGCATAGAAGAGAGATGCTTTCTGATTGTTGAATTTAGAATAAATGGACTGCAATTTACTCCAAATCTAATACGTGTCATAAAATACACCTGGAATGAAGGTAAATTATTAGTACCGGTTAGCCTGTTCTTATACCAAACGAATCTGTGGCTATGTCGATCTTCTGCATTCAACTCTATTTGTAAAAAAGCCTTCTCAATGTCAGCAATTATTCCGATTTCTCCTACGCGAAAATTCAATAGAACTGCTAAAAGATCCGGCAGAAGATTTGCTTATTAAATGAGAAGAAGCGTTGAACACAACTCTGACTTTTGTTGTTGATTTGTCCTCTCTATACACTGGTCTATGCGGCATATAATAAATTTTATTTCCATTGTTTACATCTCGAACTGGTTCAGCGATTCCATCAGAGATGTAGTTCCAAATGACTCGATCATATTCAAAAAGTTTGTTTTCATCCTTCATTAATTTTCGTGTTAAATATTTGGCTTGCAATAGCGCTTTAAAATAGTTGCTGTCAAACTTTCCATTAAATTCTTTCCAAGGCAACTTTGCTATGTACCGATCCTCAATCCGTTCAATATTTTTTGTACAATAGCTTTCTGCGAAATCTGCATCCAATTTCGTGTCTTTATCATGAATACCTATGGCTTCGAGATTCCAAAATTTGGTTAAACTTTCATCTAATTGACAACAATTTACCTGTGTTGACAAAAATACCTGACCTTTTTAAATGCACATGTCGATGTCAGCTGGACCATGTAATGTCCATCCCAACTTGGTTGAAAGAGCCGTTAATTTATCTGTTAATCTTCCCGTTCACAATTGTCCAATATAAATCAGTACCTATTAGAATGCTAATTCCTTCAACTAAATTATTTTCAACACTGTCATGAGTGTCTGCCAATTCGAAGCCAACCAAACGCACGTGTTTGCTATTTGGAATTGGCAGTACATCTAAGCAAATATGATCCACTTCACTAAGTTTCAGTTCAATTGCATCTTCACTGTACTGGCTTTTGAGTAATAATTTTACTTGATTCGATTCCTTTCCTGGTGGTTGTTGCTGACATCCAAAGGAAATTATGCTAAACTTTTCTGATTTGATTATTGGCAATTCTAGTTCACGAGAAACACTTCTTTTAATATAGCTTTTCATACTACCATCGTCTAACACTAATCGCACGAATAATTTTTCACCATTGACAGGAGATATTAAATATACACAAGCTGTTTGTAAAAATGTTTGTTGTTTATGTTCAACAGTTGACAAATTCAAGGTTTTGTCGTTTTTCCGATCTTTGAACTGCGGTTTGTATTTTGGATCACACAATGATGACACATGCCTGCCCTTACAACTTTTACATTGTAAATGACGATTCCTGCATTCTCTTGCAAAATGATTCGGTTTTGTACAACGAAGGCATCTGGAATTTTTCTTGAGTATTTCCTTTCGTTGTTCAAGCGTTTGAGTAGAATCATCACAATTAGAAGTTGTATGTTTTACTGAATTACAAAATAAACAATTTTTTACATCAACTTTTGGCGCGATTAAATTTGTTACTGTCCCTGTCTTACTTTGCGATCTTCGACGTTCACTTCCTTTCGATTGTTCATTGCTGGTAGAAGGAATCAAGTGTTCGAGAGCTTGTACTTCTCCTTTGATGAATTTAAGCAATTGTTTCACTACTTTGTCTCCTTCACTCATATCGATGAACGAAAGATTAGAAGCTGATTCTGCATTATCGTTCGTTATGGTATCTGCAGATTTATTACTGTCATTATTTTGCCGGTAAAATTCAATTTGTAAGTCAGTGGGTAAACATCGCAGTATTAGTGGTTTCAACATCACGTTGTATTGTGAAGAAGCTACGCCCATCGTTTCAAGCGATCGTATGATTGATGTTAGGGTATTGTACAGTTGCCTCAAACTATTTGTATCGCCTTTGAACTTTATCGGTTGTAGTGACATTAATTTGCTGATGTATTGGTCAACTATTCGATCAGGCGATCCATATTCTTCTTCTAATAATTTTATTGCCTCTAAATAGCATTCTTCTGTTGGTACGAATCCCGCTATTGTTTCAGCAGCCTTTCCCGTTAATTGTGCTTGGAGATAGTTAAATTTTGTCGGCCCATCTAATGTATCGTTTTCATGTATAGCGGTTTTAAACTGTTGCCAAAATGGAAACCATTTGTTAAAATCGCCATCAAACTTCTTTAAGGGAAGTTTTTCTATTTTAGCTGAAGTCGTTCCATGTCTGTCTTGATTTCTAATGCGAGTCATATTTGAATCATCATTAGACGTTCCTTGCCGTGTTTGCGGTCTTTCTTCCTGTTGTTATACGATCATTCTTTCCAATATGGAAATATGTGTGACGGCCTTTTCTTCATATTCGATCACAGCGTCACATTCCGTTTGATATTGCTCGGGTCTCAGAGTTGCCCGAACTGCAATATTTGCTTCCGATAAGTGTGTATGCGCGGTTTTTAGACGTTCCAGTAGGATAGAAAGTTCATCAATAATTTTAATACGATCGTTCAATGTATCACTTTCTACCGATTTCACATACTCGTTCACGGCGTTACAAATTTTTGTAACCTGCGTTCTGTACGTTGTTCTATAAACCGATTCCATACCGTTGCACTTTGATTCGAAATATCTTAGCTTTAGCTCAATATTAATATAAAGGAAAACCGGTCAACGATAAAAAAAACGATATAAGTTAATTTATAAATGTATTTTCAATATTTTTGAAGTCACTTTAAATTCTCATTCTTCCCGGGTTTCGGCACCATGTGGAAAATAAAAATAAAAGGGGAAAATTGAGACTTGCTAAGTAAATCGACGTTCCGTTCAAATGATTAAATGCAACTAAGTTTTATTAAAAATTCAAGTTAAAAGTGTACAATTTAAAGTTACGGTAAACAAATTCAATACCACTACAACAATACTATACAATATTTTACAATAGTATTGTTCCAATTATGATGTTAGTTAACGTTACAAATTCAATATTACTAATACTATAGAATACTAGAAAATAGCATTATTTCAATTATATTTTTAACAGTAAAAAAACAATGAAAACATTTTTTTTCGCAAAATATATATTCTTTAATATTATGGAATAAAGACAAAAACAGCAACAACTTTTGCATTGCAATTTTTCGGGTTTTACGGGTCTTAATCACACACCTAGTTAAAAATGGTGCGCAATCTACATTTCTTATGCAGCTGCAAACCAAAATTCTGTGTGTTTGAAAAAAAAAGTTACACAATTGTGCACGCGTAGTATGCAGCTTTCAATGTTCGCAACTTTGTCATAGTTTTTTCCATTATATTTTAAAAATTTTACATCTTATTTCTGTTTTAAGCAGTTATTTTACAGACAAGAGAAAGACAACAGCGGCAAAAAAGTAAAGAAAAATATTGGGTAAAAAAAGAGTGCAACAGTGTGAGCAATACGGATTATTTCTTACACTAGCAAAAAGCCCGGGACTAGAAAATCGGACGGAAAATAAGAAATTGGCTACAAAATCACCCGCTGTCGGTTATGTATGTTTTGTATTTTCCACTGACACTCCGGATGAGGTTTGTTCATTCAAGAATTCCATTGGATAGTTTTATCTGTCAGTTTCATCAGTCCTAACAATGGAACCATTACTTAAATAAATTGCCATATGCCTGTCCAAAAGCTTCAGAATTTGCTAATTTATTTCGTCAACGTCCGTATTTTTCTGGCAAAGTTTTGAGTTTTGGGTCCACGGAGCAGACATTATGACTTAATTTGAATACCTTAAATTTATCAACAGAAACAGATATTTTAAATTGGGAGTGATATCCTGCCACCATTGAAAAGAGCCATGCCAGTTGATGCTGTGGGCAGTGCGATGTGTCCACGTTTTTGTTTCAGCGTCTTGAACGGCAGTGATTCGTTTATTATATTTTACATTTTGTTATGTATTCAATAATGATTTCATTGCTTCAAATCTATCTTTTCTGGCTGGGTAATACAAACAGCTGAAGCAATTTGAAGAATTGTTGGAGTTGGCGCGTTTCTTTCGTAGCTTCTCTTTACAATTTCTTTCAGAAAACACATAATGCTGAGGGATGTTAATGCACAAAAGGTTTTAAGCATTTTCATCTTCTTGAATTAATTTAAACCACGCAGTTAGCTTGGTATGGCGTGGGACTTCTCTTTCAGCTACAGCCTACATGTTATCTTCAATGAAACGGGCATTTTGCCTATTAGAAAGGTAAACTTGAAGTCATAGGATTCTGTGAGATTGATCCTGAATTTTAAAAGTCTCCATGCTGTCTCTGGAGCACATGAGTACCTGGAATCCACAGAAGTCCGAACTTAATCTTAATTTAAAGTGTTGTGCTCTTCAATTACCACTTTTATAGTCATGTCCTTTGAATACGTATTTGAACAGATATTTCACATTCGCGACAGAGGCATAACTTTCAAGGATAATATGGCAATTAAATTTCAGACTGAAATATGGGTTATATGGAACAATCTATTATTCATCGATGTGCCTTTTATTGTGAATTAGAGTTAAGATTTTTTTTTCGAGAACGGTTAAAAAATTAATGCTGTATCAGGAGTAAGTAAGCTAATGTCAATAAACTTTTTTGTACTGGTCAATATAGTGGTTCAATTTTATATGATTTTACCACTCATATTGATGTCCGTTAAGTCAATAAATCGTGTCAAATCTATAGATTTCGGCTACAGCTCATTGTATAACGCGAAATATCGTGAAAAAATGCAAGTCACCTACAGTAGGTACATTAATTCAGGTCCGCGGGCAGGAGATCGTTCATGGTCTCCACCGTTAAATGTGGTAACACTAACGGTGATAATTTTTTTTCCGGGGATTCCCAAACGACACTTGTAGCGTATCATTGTGTTTCTCTTTCCTTTTATTTTACTTTTAACGTCGTCAGTGAACAGTGAGTACCTACCTACTCGAGCACAATCTAATATTGTATTGTTTAAATAAATTAGAAAACTAAAATTATGGATAAAAAGAAAAAACCAAGTGGTGCATTTAAACGCAAACAACGCCAAGAAAGAGAAGATAGTAAACAAAAATTGCCCAAAATTGACAAGTTTTTTAGTCAGCCTTCTGCAAGTACATCTGGCCAAAATATTTCTATTGATAGTGACTCAAATAATGTGGTAACTACAGTGTTGGTTGAGAAGCCTACTGAAGAAGATTCGACAATTATTGCATTTGGAGATACCTCCGCCGCCGATCATGTGAACGTGGATGATGTTTGCATGACACACATAAGAGCGGAGGGTTTGGAGGAACCACAAACCTCTACATTTTTCGAAAATGTGTACGACAAATCTTCTTATGACTTGGGAAACTACACGAAAAAAATATTAAGTGATAACGAAAAACGTCAAATTCTTGATATGGGGCCTTTACAGCCTTCAGGACCTTTTCCAACAGACATCAACCAGAACAATAGGTGTTTTTCAAAATCGTACTACGTTTCGTGTTCTAAATATGGGCCAGTTAATCGTTTTTGGTTGTGTTATTCCAAAATACTAGACGCTGCCTATTGTCAACCCTGCTGGTTATTTGCTTCACAAAGGAATAATGTTTGGTGTACGGGAATTCGAGATTGGAAGCATTTATCAGAAAGAATTAAACAACACAGTTGTTCGAGTGGCGATTCGGAAGCATGTGCTGTGTATGAATTTTGGAAAAAAAACGATACTAATACTATCGACAAGGAACTTGAAAATGAAATTCGCAAAGAAGCATCATTTTGGAAAATGGTTCTTCAAAGGTTACTCGATATCATACTTACCCTAGCAAAGAGTTCTTTGGGTTTGAGAGGACATCAAGAAGACTTAAGTCAGGAAGGATACCACGGAAATTGTCTGTCCTTTGTAGAGCTTGTCGCCCGATATGATCACATTTTGCGGCAAGTTTTGGATACGCCCGAAGGTAATAATAATTATTTCTAAGTTTTTTTATCGTTTTATTTTGTTTATAATTATTAACTGTTTAATATCAGGACTTTTTTGAAATTGTGTTTTTTTATGTTTTTAAGATCTACAAGATATCTGAGTGCAACAATTCAAAATGAAATGATTGAGAGCTTGGGGACCAAACTCGAAACCCATCTACTAGAACAAATTAGAGCGTCACCGTTTTTTGCCATCATAATGGAAACGACACAGGACATATCGAAGGTAGATCAGCTAAGCATTGTTGTGAGGTATGCAGTAATAACCAGATCGGAAAATGGATAGCCAATTGATATAGAAGTAAAAGAAGTGTTTCTAGGCTTTTATGCAGCCATCAAACATGGCGCAGTAGATTTAGTCAACCAACTGACAACATTATTTATCGACAAAAATTGTGTGGGGCAAGGCTATGATGGAGCCAGTGTGATGAGTGGTGTGTATAATGGTGTACAAAAACATGTTAAGGATATCCAGCCTAACGCAGAGTACGTACATTGCGCCACTCATAATTTAAATTTGGTGATAAATGGTGCCGTTAGCAGTTGTGTGGAAATACAAATTTTTTTCGCAACGTTGCAAGATTTGTATAACTTTTTCGGAAACAGGATCAAACGTTGGGATGTACTGTCAAAATTCACTGGCGAATCGGACACCACTCTAAAAAAACTAAATCCGACTAGATGGTCCAGTAGGGTCAATACGATATCTGCAATAAAACATCGTTTTTTTGATATTATCAAAGCATTATGAGAAATAGTTCTAAAGAGTCCTAATAAAGATGAGCGTAGTGAAGCAGAGAGTATTAAAACAAAAATGCTAAATTCCGAGTTCGTGTTGCTTTGCGAATTCATGCACAGTGTATTGAACGACATCAATTATGCATCCAAAATTTTACAAAAATGCGACATCAATTTGGGCAAGGCGAGTAAAGTTTTAGCAGAGACCAAAGCAAAGTTGCAAATTTATAGAAATGATTTCGAATTATTCAAGTGCAAAGCCAGTGAAACTGCAAGAAAATATGGTATTGATACCCATTTTCAAGAAAAAAGGCAAAGAAAAGTTAAAGAACATTTTGATGAATTAGCTGCTGATCACCGATTTCCAAACCGAGAAAAATTATTTAAAATTGAGATTTTCAATAATGTACTAGACACAGTAATATCTCAATTAGATACACGTTTTATTGGTATGAGTGCAGTCTGTCATATATTCGATTTTCTAACACCAACATTTTTATTACATGTGGACGAAGCAACTTTATTACAAAAGTGTGACGAATTCCAAAGAAAATATTCAGATATAATAGGCCCTAGTTTTTCACTTCAATTTATTAATATTTACCACCTAGTTAAACCTCAACTAACTCAAGCATGGACTGTTCACCAATTATGTAAGGAAATAATGAGTAAATATGGAGTGCTAGAATGCGACCTAACGGAAGTATTTACAGCAATGTTATTATTCTTTACAATTCCTGTCACTTCTCCAGCAGCTGAAAGGTCATTTAGCCAATTAAAAATAATAAAAAATTATTTAAGAAATAATATAGGCCAAACTCGACTCCGACATTTATCGCTAATAGCAATTGAAAACAAAACCGCATCAAGCCTGGATTTAAACGAAGTCATTGATACTTTTGCGAAAACTAAAGCTAGGAAAAAATTGTAAATATAATTGTTATTTAGTCAGTTGGTAGGCCCGACCTTTATATAATAAACCCTTGAATCTTCTCTATTTCGTTTTATTAGCCAAACCTACACCAAGTATTAATTGTAATTCATGTTGTTACTGTTTAATATTTTTATTACCTGCCCTGCAGTGCACAAAAAAGTGCTTAAGTAGCTTAGCATTTTTAAAGTATTTGTATATTTCATATTTTTATTTAATAAAACCTAATCAGTTTACATAGCAGTGGGGCCCCCTATTTTAATTTGCCCCAGGGCGCTTGGTTACCTAGCTACGCCACTGCCACTGCCTCACATGGCAAACGAACCACGTGCTCTGTTATAAGTGCATGCAACCTTTGAAATGTTACAGCATTAGGAATTTCTCTCCAAATAGTTTTATTAATGACATCCGAACCCTTGAACTTTTCTTCTGCTTTCAAAATTAGCGAAGTGTGGGCTTACAGGAAAGCAAAATTCTGGAACTCATATACATGTACAGTTCGTGTAGGCGTTCCAAGAGCATGTTTCTTAGTTATGTCGTTCATCAGCTTATCAAATTTCAATTTGAAAACTCGTGCTACTACGTCTGGTCGAAATTTTGAAGATTTGAGTGGTTCCAAGTTTTCCTTTCTTTCTTGTCATTTTGGTTGCTTCTCATTGTGATTAAGTAATATTGCTTTCCGTATTTACGAACTACAGCCATTGAACCATGATAGTTTTCTGACAAATTTCTCAGGCTTCCTTGAAAAGAAGAAGGAAGAATTAGAGGTTTGTCGGTAGCAAACCTTGTGCTGATACTGCACTATCGAGGTATTCCTATGATGCCTGTATTTGGTTGCTGCCCTAATTTCTGTTGATTTTGCAGTATATAATTCCAGCGATTTGCTTCAGTTTTCACGTAAGCATCAACTAAATATTTCTGCGTCATTTTACCGGCGGAGAGAAAAGAATTGAAATCATCACAAATGGATAGCCTGTAGCTATAGTACTGCAATTGAAAAACCCGTGTTTTTCGGCTAGCAAACAAATTTCGTAAAGTGGTTGGTCTTCTATGAAAAGGAATTCCAAACCCAAGCTATGATCTCCAAAGGGAAAAAATATAGGATATACTAATAGTTCTAGGTTTTGATCTAAAACATTAATCCTCTCGGTCGATCGACTATTTGGACAATTTTGATTTGGACGACAATGGATCAGTAAGGTTCGTCGTCGACATTTTCAAAAATGGGAGCTACCTCATAGCTTCGTGGAACATTGTATCGTCTAATATCACATTTATAGTCTTAAGCAATTACCATTCTAACCTTTGCTGACTTAAAGCCACGGAGAGTTGTTTCATTAATGCCTTTCATTAATGCCTTTCTCTCTAAGCATTTTGCATGTGTCGACAAAAGGATTACATTGAGACATGAAAGTGCTTAATTCCTGCATTAAACTTGAATCGGTTTTCTCTAATCCTCATTCTTTGAGCAGCAGCCTCATGCGGGTCAATTATAGTATATAACTGGAACTGAGCTGGATGCAAAGCTCCTGCTACATGGTGAATTTGTCCATTAATTTGGAAACAATAGGGGCCGTATCCAGGAGACAGTGCAATTCCTTACAAATAATGTTGGCATGATAGTGGCCGGTCTCCTTGTATCGTAGTAATTTCATGTCACAGCGACTTACGTTTGATAAAACATTGTGAATTGGGTGGTTTTGTTTACAAATGAGTCTTTCATCTGTTAATATTTTGGGTTGTTGTAAATCATTGGATAGTAAAGTTCTCTATCGAGGTTTACTAGCAAAAATTCAGTTGGTGGATAAGCTCAAATTCCCCCATTCGAGGTCTCGATACCGGAATGCTTGTGAATAGTTCATATTTTTAGTTCGACACAAGAGGAATTCCGATGTCAAATGATATGTTTTGGCTAGTTATTCTTGAGCGGATTTGCAATTTTGCTTTTTTCTGTAACAATTCTTCACATGATGTGCCCGTTAAATTTAATGCCAAATTATTTTAAATAACATTAAATTGTTCACGAAGCTATTGTGGGTTCAATAATAAAGGATTGATTTTTCAATGTTGTGTGTTAATTATGACTTCTATTAAAGCTGATTGAGTTTGCTGATAGTTTTTCATTATCAGTATAGTAAAAATAGCTACACTGTTAAGTTCTTGTAATTGACGTGGCTATGCAATTCCCATGCAGGGTCTCTTGGCATTTAAAGCTACTTGATAACATTTCTTCATTTTTGATTTTCGAAGAGTTCAGACGTGTTTTTGAGTTGCTCTGAATTAAAAAAAAAAAAAAAATTTTAAACAAAAATCGATTGTGGTGTTTTTTTTTGTTACAGTAATATCTGTAAAAAAAAAAATTTATTTAACAATTTTGATATTACCTTGATCTTCTTTTCATTTTTTTAACCTGCTTGTTTTGTCATTATTTTCATTTATTTGTCGCGATATTTGTTCTTGATCTCTTGTCTATTTTTCTATGCTAATCAGTTAATTAATACTTAAATAACTAAATTTCTAGATGACCATGACTTCTTGCATATCATGTGCCAAAGAGTGGAATTCTCTCGAAACATATATTTCCTGTAATGGTTGTACAGGAATTTCACATGTGTCATGTGCGGATCTTTCTGGCAGGATTGCCGATAAATTAAAAGAAAACGATACTGGCCTTCAGTGGTTTTGTAAAAAGTGTCGCACGCTCTCTATGACGAAAATCACATCATTGATAATATTTCCGACAGCCGGTCCCCTCTTCCTAGACCAGGCAATTCTTTGGTGGCTGAAATACAACCCCCCACCACTCTAGTTCCAAAAACAGTAGCGGCCCCTAAAATAATTTTTCTCTCGCGTCTGGATCCTTTGACAACCGCCAATGAAATTCTTCTTTACTTAAAATCAAAGAATATTAAAACCGCTGTGTTTAAATGTAAGAAAATCAGTAAGGTGTCCAGCCATGTTTCATCTTTCAAAATTACTGCGCCCTCACATATGTTCTCGACCCTAATTTCCCATGAACTTCGGCTACAACCGGCCTTTGTCAAGGAATTCTAGCGTAAGAAAGCGGCTGGCGTTTCTAGAAATATTTCAAAAAACGATCAGATCTGTCCCTTTACTACCAGAATATAAGGGGACTTAGAACTAAAACGCGCGAGCTTTTGCTCGCTACCATTTCTTCGGACTACGATGTCATTATTCTGACCGAAACATGGCTAAATTGCAGTTTCCACAATAATGAGCTGTTCTCCTCCAGCTATGAGGTTTTTCGTAAGGATCGCTTTACAATTGATTTGAAGACGCTTGGAGGAGGTGCTCTAATAGCTGTCCGTACTAACTTTGAAAGTTGTTTGATTAGTTTTCCAAATTGTGATGATCTGGAGTTAATCGGCGTTAAAATAAAATTGGCACAAAAACGCATTTATGTCGTGAATTGCTATATTCCACCCAATAGTACTGAGGTGAAGTACTAATTACTAGCTAACGCGTTTACATCGATTTCCGATATCATTGAGCCTACAGATGATATCATACTCCTTGGAGATTTTAATCTTCCGGGTGTGCATTGGTCTTGCCCGAGCGAAGAAGTGTTTTTCGTTGCTCAGAATGCAAATGCCGAATCCGAGACTTTGCTTTTTGACAACTTGATGGCTTGTGGCCTGCAGCAAATGAGCGGTGTTCAAAATTCGCTAAACAGACAACTAGACTTAATTTTTACTTCCGACTCCGCTAATTGTGTTGTTCAGCAGAGCACTGATAATCTTTGCAGAATTGATGACTATCACCCCCACTAAAGGTATTATTCTCTCAAGAAGGTGAAATGGATGATACTAACACCGAAGATGCGTTCCTTTTCAACTTTCGGAAAACTAATTTCGAGCTACTCAACAGCCTTTTGGAGCAGGTTAATTTTGATAGTGTTATTTGTAAGGCGAATATTGAAATGTGCATCGCCAATTTCTACAAAAAATATTTCGAGATCTTTATTTTAACCGTTCCTTATACCTGCCACAAAAATTCATCTTCCCCACCTTGGTTTAATAAGGACTTACGGTCTTTACGCAATAGACGGAATAAAGCCTGGCACAAATACTTAATATCACGTGAAGATGGAGACCTTTCCACCTACTCTGCCTTGCTCAGTGAGTTCAAAGTACTTTCTATGGACCTGTATAATTCCCACATTGACAATATGAGATCCAGTCTTTCCATGGACCCTCACTGCTTCTGGAAATTCGTTAATAGTAAAAAGAAAACAGATGGATATCCGTCTTCGCTAAATTATTTGGATAGGTCATCCAATGATCCATCAATTATTGCTAATCTTTTTGCATATTTTTTTGCTGAAGCTTTTAACGAGGACAATTTTGAACCCGATCCGAAATACTTTGAGTATTTGAATGAGTACCCCAAGACTTCCCTCACTAATATTGATATTGACGTATCCTTAGTAGCTGATAATATTAACAGTTTAGACGATGGTTACTCACCTGGCCCTGACGGTATTCCTGCCGTCATCTTAAAAAAATGCAGTAACATCCTTGCACGTCCTCTTTCGGCTCTTTTCCAGAAATCTCTCGAGAGGGGAATATTTCCTAAGCTCTGGAAAGTCTCTTATATTATTCCGACCCACAAGAAAGGCAGTAGAGGTGATATCGGAAATTACAAACCAATTGCTAAATTATCTTGCATTCCAAAACTGTTTGAATGCATCATTCAGCAGTTTGTGTGCTTTGGTTGTAAACCTTTTATTTCCAGGAATCAACACGGTTTTTTGAAGGGTAGGTCTACGATCACTAGCTTAGTTGAAGTCGTCTCTTTTTCGACGTGCTCCATGGAAAATGGCAATAATGTTGATTGTATAACTACAGACATCAGCAAAGCTTTTGATAAATTGTCTCATCAAGTGATTTTGTTTAAACTTTCCCGGGTTTTTTGTCGATTGGATTCAATCCTATCTCCAGGGAAGGAGTTATCAAGTACTTTTTCGTTCGTCCAAATCCGAGCTTTATACTGCGACATCTGGCGTCCCTCAAGGCAGCCATTTGGGACCAATTTTGTTCGTTCTGACAATTAATGATGTGTCCTCCGTAATTAAGTACTCTAAAATTTCTAACTTTGCGGATGATATGACGATCTATAAAGAAATAAGTAACTTAAATGACCCTCTGTATCTCCAGAGCGATTTAGATAATTTTGTAATCTGGTGTTGTAATAATAATTTGGCGCTCAACAGCGACAAATGTGAGGTTATCACATTCTCCAGAAAACGTGAAAATTGTCTATGTGTATATGATATTGGCGATGCGCCTCTACATAGAGTGACTAACATTAGAAATTTGGTAGTGATTTGTGACAGTGAACTTAACTTCAAGCTACATATTAACTCACTCGTTCATAGAGCTAACTCTACATTAGGCTTTATTAAAAGATGGTCTAAAGAGTTCTCGGACCCTCATATAACTAAAGCACTCTTTATTACCTTGGTTAGACCTATTTTGGAATATGCCAGTCAGGTATGGTCTCCCTACCATAAAAGTCTAATTAATAGATTGGAGTCTGTACAACGTAGATTCATACGTTTTGCATTAAAAGATCTTCCTCCTTGGAATGAACCTTTCCAACTACCCCCGTGCTGTGATAGGTTAAAACTGATTGACCTGCCATCCTTAGAAAAGCGTCGTCAGGTGGCTGATATTGTTTTTGTCCATCAAATTTTTAATGGGGCTATTGATGCTCCTATACTATTAGAAAAGATGCCGCTAAATATAAATGTACGTTCCTTAAGATCAGTTGACTTATTTAAAGTTATGTACCACAGAACGGATTACGGGAAAAACGAACCAATTTCTCGAATGCTACGTGCAGTTAATATAAATGCTTTTAGTTTCGATTTCTGCTTTAGTAAAAGCAATTTAAAGAAATTCTAAAAAAAAAAAAAAAAAGCAATGTGTTTGTTGATTATCGTAGTTCGGAAACTGATAAGTGCACGCAAGTAATTATCAATATCGTAATACATTAATAATTTCCATTCGTTGTTAGTCAAGTCCACACATCCTAGATCCTAGTGGCTCTTGTTCGACATATGAGGTTATAGGAAGTATAAATAATACTAATAAAACTGGTGTTAACCCTGCTCTTATTTGTAGTTTCGAGTGTAGGTTTTCCTCTCGGTTTAAATTTAAAAGTATGAGCCAAACACAGGTGCGGACAAAAACTAAAGATATATATAATAGATATACAAAGGCCAGATATTGAAGAATTGTATATACACAAGTTATTATTAATTCTTCAAATTTGTGGTATTGATGTAGTCCGAATGTTTATTTTTGCACCCGCTTTTGCTTGGCTGATACTTCTAAATTTCTTCACCAATTCTCCGGATATATTTGATGTTGCCAATTTAGTTCAATTGTAGTTTATTGTAATAAGAGAGGTTTGCTGTGAATTAGATGTGAATTCCCCACAATGCTTTCGTTTTGCCAGACCTTTATTTGTCCCTGCTTCGGCTGGTATTGGAGCTAGATTGTGATTATTATTATTACTAAGAACATTTGCTGTCATTGTAATCAATTCATAAGGCCTTATTTTGCTTATTGCACGCCTCATGGTTGCATGATTACCGTTATTAATTGTTACTATTCGAACTAACCCATCTGAACCAGGGTATGTTTTTTATACATCCCAAACTCCATCCAATTGGTGACAAGTTTTCGTCTTTAATTAAAATTAGCTCTCCAATTTTCATGTTATTAATTTTAGTCAACCATCTTGGCTTGTATTGTAGGAGGTGTAAATAACCTGATGAACACTTTTTGCATAATTTTTAGCGTAGTTTGTTTTCCGTCTAACCAATAAATTCTCATTTGTAGTTAGCAAGTTTTTTATGGCGGTGAAAGTGTCCAGGTGTTAATGTAGTCGTGTAAACAATTTTGTTTGATAATGCACCTAGCGGTCTCGAATTGAGACAGGTCTCAATTTAAATAAGTAACGTTGAGAGTTATTCTACCAATGAAACCCTTAAGAGCAGCTATAACTATTGCTGCTGTAAGATTAGTTACTGTTTCGATGTGAATTTCCCTTGTACATAAGCATTTCAAAACTACTGTGAATCCCTTACATCCTCTACCTTTCGACATTCTAATTCCAACAGGGCTTGCGGAGTCAACTGTGTTCGTTTTAATATCTGCTTGAGAAATGTTGTTTGTATATGGATTCATAGTTCGCACGTTTGCAGTTAACGCTTAAAATTCTGAACATTTCATTTGGTGATTTAGCTCTAATATTAGTCGAGTATACAGTTGATACTTTTAACAAATATTCGCATTTGCTGGGCCGTTTTTCTAATGTGAAATCCCCTGATTTGACTAGTTCGATCATTTGATTTGAAAGTTGTATGACTTCGTCCATTGCGTCACACCCTGTTTTATTTTTATTTTATTTATTTATTTGAAAAGTCAATTAACATACGCATACAGTAAATATATAATTTGTGCGTAAGGCTAGAACAAATAAAGATAAACTGCAGCATGCCAAGCGCAGTAACTATAAAATACTATAAGAAATATAAAACCAAAAAAAAGAAAAAACATAATAATGTTAATAAAATAATATATAAATGAAGAATAAGACAACCAAATGCAATGAACTTAAAATAATACTAATAAGAAATAAAAAGAAAAAAAGGAACATAAAGTGCGTGCAACAATGGAAGGAGCAAACCAACCGCAATTTAAAATTATATAGAAGGAAAGGAAAAAGGCAAAGGAGAAGGGAAAATTAGAGGGATGAAAAATATTCAAAGCAACGCCTTCTGAAGACTACCAATGGAATGCAAGGGTTAAAAGAAACTTGCGATCTACGAAAGCTTTCAGTATTAAAATTTCTTGAGCGGATTAGCAATACTGTCTTTTTTTGTAACAATTCCTCACATGACGTGCCCGTTAAATTTAATGCCAAATTATTTTAGATAACATTAAATTGTTCACGAAGCTATTGTGGGTTCAATAATACAGGATTAATTTTTCAATGTTGTGTGTTAATTATGACTTCTATTAAAGCTGATTGAGTTCGCTGATAGTTTTTCATTATCAGTATAGCGAAAATAGCTACACTGTTAATTTCTTGTAATTGACGTTGCTACGCAATTCTCATGCAGGGTCTCTTGGCATTTAAAGCTACTTGATAACATTCATTGTGTTTGTCGATTATCGTAGTTCGGAAACTGATGAGTGCATGCAAGTAATTATCAAGATGCTAATACATTAATAATTTCCATTCATTGTTAGTCAAGTCCACACATCCTAGATCCTGGTGGCTCTTGTTCGACATATGAGGTTATAGGTAGTATAAATAATACTAATAAAACTGGTGTTAACCCTTCTCTTATTTGTAGTTTCGAGTGCAGGTTTTCCCCTCGGTTCAAATTTAAAAGTAAAATTAAAAGTATTTATCCCCGTGATCGTACCTTGACCGACATAATGTTATGGTACGATCCCTCACTATTTCTTGTTACTTAAAACTTTACGTCGTCACGACCGCGTTAGTAGCTCTTTCATTTCACGCCCCTCATACTGAATCCTTCATCCGATGATTCGTTACTCAAACATTAAAGTACACGCAAGTTAATCTATTGCACTGTATTTTCAGGAATATTCCACGACTTTTCTTGATAAAAGAAAAGTCTGGAATTTTCCTGCAAAAACACTACACAAATTCACTATTATTAAACACCACACAACTTTTAGAAACGTCAAGAATAAGCTTCTTGTCAAATAATAGAAAACACGTTTACATGCCGGAAATTTCTCGAGTTAAGAACAATGAGTATGTAAGAAAGAACAACATTCAAACGAGAAGTTTCTAGCAGATGCAGGATGAGATACTTTTACTATAAATATGGAAGAAAAGTGATGCAAATAAATCAGTCTTAATCAGACAGTTAAAGTCTAAGCTTCGTCCGAGATTTGAAACGGGATTATTTGTGGAAAGCGATTATAAGGGTGATTTGAATATAAAAGTAAAAATTGTGATCTATTAATGAAAATAGTGACTGTATATTTAAATAAGCTGTGATAAATTAATTGTAATAATTAACTTATTGATAAACAAATATTTTTAAGACAATTGTTAACGCAGAAATAATTATAAATAAAGCTTATACACTAAATTCACATAACATTTTAATAACATCGAACCGAATGGGTAGCACGTCGCACTATAATGTATTCCAATGAACTTTAATTCAATTAAGTTTCTCTTATTCATTGTGACGATAAGGCAACGATGTGTACATATACATATATATATATGTATATTTACATGTTTCTGATTATTCAAAGAAAAGAAACAAAAAAAAAACTTTGGCTTTATCTCTTTGGAAATATTGGAATAAGTCATAAATCCATGCGAATTATATATTATACACTATAATTGATTATTTTACCACGATTATTGGGATTTCTTTACTATAAGTAGATTTTTGAGTTAGTTAATTCGTTTAGTACAAGCAATGAACCTGAACATTGCTTTAATGAATTTAATAAACGAATTTATTTTATTAATCCTTTTTGGTTTCCTTTTTTTTTCTTTTCCTTGCATAGATCAGTTATTTGTCTATCTTAAAATTAGGATTGATATCAATTCATATTTTGATTCAATATTCTTCTTTTTTTTCGTATGTTTTCAACTATTAATTAATCTACTGAAAATTATAGATATCATTAACCTCACAAATTACCCGTTCAATATTTGTTTTGAGTTCTGTAATTGTTCGTCGATTATTAGTATAAACCTCATTTTCACGTAAGCTCACAAAAAAAATCGATTGGTGTTAAGTCACCAGAGTTCGGTGGCCAATTAACATAACTTTGTGCGAAATTAGACGTCCATTGTAATTTGTTTTCAATAAATCGATTGTTTCTCGAGCTATGCTACATGTTGAGCCATGTTGTTGAAACTACAAGTCGTCGACACCCAGATCGAAAAAGGCCATAAAAAATTGGTTATCATAGCTGTGTAGCCTACTCCACTGACAGTAATACCAGCCTCATTTTCGAAAATATACGGTCCAAAGTACACCAAACTGTGGCACGAGATGAATGTAATGATTGTTCAACAATTTCTCTTGGATTTTCAGCAGCCGGAATGCAGTAATTTTGCTTATTAATGTAACCATTCAAATGAAAATGAGTTTCGTCAGAAACGATGATTTTTTTATACAAAATGTGGTTCTCACAGATTGTTCATTTCCATAATAGATTTGATTTATTTTTATACGATTTTCGAGCGAAATTGAATTCATTATAATAAAATATAGACGTTCTACTGCTATCATGTCAAAAAACCGAATAACACAACTGCCATCCTAAGCGAATACAATTCTATTGAAATAAAAAAAAATTTTATTGAAAAACCCTACACATTGTTGGCTCGCCATTTTATTCTAGGGATTTTGTTTTTCAACAAAAAAAAATGCAGTGCCAATACATAAATTTAAGGAATACTTTCTCCCACATAAATTAATCTATTTAAATTACATGAGATACACTATTTTATTCATTCTAAATTGTGTTCTTATCTGATCCTTAACTTTCCTTCATAACAGTTCCCATTGTGAAGCTCAATTAAATTAGAAAAAAACGATCAAGACTTGTATTGATCCAATAATTTCGTTGTCCTTTATTATCCTTTTTGGATAAAATTTTGTATTAATATATAAATTTATAAGATGAAAGCATTTTTGTTTTAATATTGGTCTATTCCACTCTGACCGAATCTGCAAATTTGAAATACACTGAATAATATGTTCGAGAGTTACCATGTAAACTAAATTTTCACAGACATAGAGACAGACAGGCAGACAGACTCAGAGAGCTTCAAACGTAAAGATTCATAAAAATCTAGAGATAACAGAAAGTTGCCATCACAAAGTTTATTCTTATTTTTTATTTACTTACCATTTATGTACAACTAGCTGCACTCGGCCACGCGTTGCTGTGACTCAGTCTGGTTAAATTGAAAAAAAAAGAAAAAGCGCGCGTTTCTCGTATATTTAATTTCACAATGCTTGTGGTTATACAACATTTTTTGTTGTTCCATTTTCTGTGCAGATATAGAATTTTTCTGGTTTGCCGAGTCTAGAACATGCAACATATAATTGTCCATGTAAGAAGCAATCCGTGTCTAGATCTAAACCGCACAATTTTAAAGATTGGCCCTGAGCCTTGTTGATGGTGATTGGAAACGCCAATCGAATCGGGAATTGCAGTCTCAGACATGTATGTGACCACCTCGCTTTGAATGCTAGACTGAATAATATTGTTAAGTTCGTAGACGTCTTTGTTCTTGGCCGCAAGAATAGCTCGTTCACTTAGCCAATCGTGATTCTTATAATTGGTTTGAATATTGGGAAATACTTTTTCAACCAATTCTTCTTTTGACTTAACTAAATTGCAGAAGTTATGAGGCAATGAAATTCGTCCTGACGTCAGATCAACCGGCACCTTTCGGTTCCCAATTTCCAGCAATTGATGTGAGAATATCTCTGCTGACCGATCGTTTTACAGCTGGACTCGCATATTTGTCATTAATTTTAACGTTTTTACGCGTCGCCACAGAGTAGAGTATTTCAGGCAAGCATTTATTTCGTCCACTGTTGTCGATCGAGGAATTACAGGTAATGTTTGCCTGAAATCGCCTGCAAGCAATATTAATGCGTTCCCAAATGGTCTGATATTTGCACGTAAGTCTTGCAATGATCGATCAAGGACCTCCAGTGATTTTTGTGCGCCATTGTGCATTCATCCCAAACAATAAGTTTGCATTTCTGCAATACTTTTCCCATGCCGGATGCTTTGGAAATGTTGCATGTGGGATTTTCAAAGAATTGAATGTTTAATGGCAACTTCAAAGCGGAATGAGCCGTTCTTCCACCTGGTAGCAATGTCGCAGCTATTCCGGATGACGTAAGAGCTAAGACTGTGTCATTTTGGGATCGAATTGTGGCCAGAATCAATCTAATTAGGAACGTTTTACCAGTTCCTCCTAGCGCATCTAAAAAGAATATTTCTCCAACTCCGTTATTGACAGTTTGCGTTATTTGATCGTTAATGCTCTTTTGCTCAAACGTTAGCTTAGGAATATTTAATTGCACATAGGACAAAAGATCACCCGTATTGTAATTTTGTTCACGACCCAATTCCACATCAAACAAAGCAGCAACAGACCGATTCGGTGATGACATTCCCAATTGATTGAGAACTTTGTTCGCGATTTCTAAGCACAAATCTTCAATCATTATCAACACTTCGTTGTAGATTTCTGCTGTGAAATCCATGTTCATATTCGAATTTTCCTTGCATATTCGACGAACAATATCTTCAGCCATGTGGGTTTTAAATTTCTCCTATAACTCTGTTGCAGATGAAGGAGAGCAGGCGGTCAATATAATTGCAAACAATGCAAAAATTTGATTTGGATGTGACGTGTTGCACGCGTCATTAATGCATACATCCCAGTGTCGGTCGTTCTGCAATAAATTCAGAGCTTGACATGCGCTCCGGAAAGTGACATGTGTAACACCGTTCACAATTCTCAATTGGTGGAAAGTCGTTGGACCGGCCATATTTATCAACAGCGTGCGAAGAAAGAAGCATTCATCTTGATTGGGATGCACGGTGTAGAGCTTGCCTATCGTAGTTTCATTGAATATGCTAAGGGTCGCTAATTTACCGCCATCTTCTGCTGATCTTCTTCTGTATAAAGGATATCCATCGTTTCCTGTAACTGTGTTGGATACTATCATGCATGGTGAATTTGGATTCAGTGCACCGCATGCTCCATGTGTCATATTTTTCGTCACAATTTCATGCGTATCCTTATCGACATCGGTACTTCAGCGCCGATTTCGTTTGAAGTGATTTTGTTATAGAGCCAGATTAGTATATGTACGTTTAAGAATCCTCTCTTTTGCCATTCCACTGAGTATATCCAACAGCGCACAGACCCAAACACTTAATGTTTTATAATGAAATCCATCAGCGATTTCAGCTTCTGTCTGAAAGCAGGTGCTGTGATGTCATGCCTATCCAGCGGCGATTGCCCAGGAAGTAAGGGCTTTTGTTTTGTAAATCGTCCCAAGTTGGAAATTTCATCTAAGATTTTGTTAAATTCAGCATTTTAATTTTTAAATGCCTTTTTCGGTTTTAGGGTTTCCAAAAAATGAGACTCTACATATTAAATGTCTTTTGGCTTTCAAAATTTTACGCCAATTAGTAGAGAGTAGATTATAATTTTAAAATTTAATTTTGTATGTTTAAACAAACTTGATTTTTGGCATAAACCCTCTTTTTACGATATCTTTTTTAGCTCGTATTATAATTTTCAAGGGGGGAAAAAATTTTCCTTTCATACGTAAGTTTGATATATTTTGTATTAAAATGGGCGAATTTTCATTATTGCTGTACAAAAAAAATCAACTTTGAATCTATACCCGTCGTTTTTTTTTTAATTATAACGAAAACTACCAGTAACAGTAATTTTTTTGGTGAAAGTGGGGGCAATTCTTAAAATTCGTCGAAGTTTTTGAAAATTCAACCTTGTCAATTCTAAATACCTTTCTTTGGCTTTAAGCTTCCCAAAAAATGAGAAATGGAATGGCTTTCGGCTATGGGCTTACAAAATTTTACGCCATTTAGTAGAGATATAATTTGCTCGTTACATTTCAATAAAGAGGATCTAAAGCGAATAATTTAATTTTGTACGCTTAAGAGAAACTTGTTTTTTGGAATAAATAATGCAAACATTTTTCGCAGTTGTGATGTTCCAGAATACATGAGCATTAAGCCCACTTACAGTATTGCCTCTCCGAATTAATATTTTTAACGCCGCCACTACGCCCACCTGTATTTTTTATAATGTAAGCTTATGATTTGGTATTATGTATACTTTATTGATGTATGCGCTTGTGAGTCAGAGTAATCTCGTTTTCTTGTTGCAAGGCAACGAATTATTAGATTAAAAAAAATCAATCACTAACACATAGCCACAAATGTGTTAGTGATTGATTTTTTTTAACGTTTTATTACTAATTACAGGTGTAACATAGGTAAATAAAAAGTATGTAAGAACCTGCTCATGTACCTAAGGAATGTTCGATAAAAATTTTAAGTCAATTGATCAAGAAGTTTCGGAGATTATCAATTTTGTACAAACGTACAGAAACGATTTTATTTATATAGATAATTTTTATATTATTTTTGTGCTTCTTGTTGGAAGCTGATATGAGAATAACAATTATTATATACTTTTATTTTAAAATATAAAATACAAAAACATCTCGATTAAATAAAAACAGAATTTGATAATATGATTAAATTAATTCAAAATAAAAAAAACTAAGTTAAATTAAAACTAAGTTAAAATTAAAACTAAGTTAAAATTAAATATACATTCGTGAACACCACGCAACGATCATATTGTTTTGTTTCAGTCTAACCAACACATTTTGTTCTCCTTCTCGCTAAATGGCGGTTTTTAGTTTTTCTCTGTTTTCTCTTCTCATACTTTTATTTAGCAATATTGATACCGTGCACTGAACTAATTTTCGACAATTATTTGATGAATCAAGATTTAAATGTTGAAAATTAGAGTGCACGATGGTAGATAAACAGAAAACGCAATTTTTGCGGTCGTTAAGACACAAAGTGTAAGCATGGGTTCTACCCATCGCTACAACACAGATACGTAAGGGATTGATCTATCAAAACAGACGTAGCTGAAAAGCGTGTGGGTGGTTTCAGTGGTCCACGAAAGCTTGTACTGCCCAATGTGATTCGACCACACCCGAGAAAAGTCTCGTGCTCCACCGACTAACCTAGCCGGGCACCAGAAAACAATTTTTTCGAGAGAAAAAAAAAGGATCCGATCTAGACAGCGACAATTGATATACGCTCCTTCCTAACTATTGCCCCAAGTCTTTAGCATGGTAAACCCCTATGGGTCTTTCGCGAAGTCGCTAAGAATGAAATTTCTTCGGTAGACTTCTGGTCCGGCAATAAATCTTTTTATTCGGGTTCGACGATTACAAATCCGCTCATGTTATTGGTGCGCTTTCGACAAAAGATTTTTGATGCGTTCGCGAATTAGTTCAAGGTGGTCTTTTCTCGAGGACACAACCAATTCACCATCATGCAAAGCATTTAGCTTTCGCATCAGTTCGTAGGTCGAGCCTTGTGTGGTCATGTGGGAGCCGAACACAAGTAAATACGGATCAATGCTCGTAGAAGCATGGACTGTACTCCTAAGAGCACAGCCGATGCCTCCCAAATTTTGATTCCAATCCCTATGATCGGTGCCAACATAAAAGCGGATGGTCGCCAGTAATGAACAGTTTACACGTTCCGATGCGTTAGCTTGTGGTGAGTAGATAGCTGTGCGATTGTGTTTAACACCATACACTACACCAACTAATTTGCGAAATTCTTCAAATACAAATTGCGGTCCGTTGCCTGAAAATATAATCTCGGGTACGCCGAATAAGTTGAAGACCTTTTCCTCCAAGAAATCGGTGACCTGCACGGCAGGAGCCTTACGTAATGTTTTGAATAAAACAAATTTCGAAAATTTGGCTAAAACAACTAGGAGAGTGGTGTTGCCATGTTTATACCGAGGGTAGGGTCCTAAAATATCGATATAAAAATACTGGACTAGTCTGTCAACTTCGATCTGTTTGCCGATTGGCGGCCTCAACACGCTATTTCGATACCGAACTCGAAGGCTTGAAGCTTTAAGCTCCATCGAGCCAAACGTCGGCTGAAGTCGCACTGATATATGAGCCATTTTAATCTTGCATGGTCGGTGATTATTTTAAGCGGCAAACTTCGACGTAGGCTCTGAACGTTTTAACGCTCAACACCGTGGCGAAAGATTCCAATTCCGTCACTCTGTAAATATGTTGTGCTGAGTTCAGCTTTTGAGAAATATACGCGATGCGTTTCTCATTGCCTTCGTCGTCGCTTTGCAGCAATTGTATAATAAAAGGTTTAGTGTAATCAGGGTAGGCCAATACCGGGGCCAAAGATAATGAAGATTTTAGGGCTTCAAACGCTACATACGCTTCTGTTGTCTAATTAAACTTGACACTTTTCTTTAAGCAGTCAGTAATAGGAGACGACAAGGAGGCATAATTGGCAATAAATCGCCTATACCAACCCGTCATACCCAAAAACCGACGAACTTGTTTTAGAGTGGTAGGTGCAGGAAACTCAAAAATTACAGATACTTTATTTGAGTCGGTTTTTAAACATCCGTTTCCAACGATGTAACCCAAATATCAAACTTCTCTCATGCAAAATTTGCTTTTCTCCAAATTTATTGTAAGTCGAGGAGAAGACAAGCCACGTGCGATGGTTGCGAAAAATTTATCTGAGAATTAAAATCCTCAGAAACTAACAAAAGGTCGTCCAAATAGACGAAACAGTTTTCTCTTAACTCGACTGGAATTGCTTTGTCCATCAGTCGACACATTCTTTAAGGAGCATTATAGAGCTCGAATGGCATCACTGTAAACTGGTATAACGGCCTACCAGGCACTGTGAAAGTAGTTTTTTCCATACTCTGCTTTTCCAACGGTATTTGCCAAAAGGCGTCTTTCAAGTCAATACTTGATATGAAACACGCCTTCTCAAGTCTGCTGAGAAGGCCTTCTATATGCGGAAGTGGGTAAGCGTCTTTTTTCGTTAGGGTGTTCACATTCCTGGAGTCGAGACAGAGGCGAACCTTTCAAGGTTTGCGTACCAACACTACAGGAGAGTTCCACTCGCTGACACTTTCTTCAATGACACCCAAATCCAACATACGGTCCAACTCAGCATACATGAGGGCTTGTACCGCAGGTGAAACAGGGTATTGGCGTTGCTTTACAGGCTCCGCGTTTTCTACCTCAACAATATGTTGTTCTAAATGTGTTTTTCCTAAACCGACTTGGTTAAAAGAACGAAATAAAGTTAAGATGTTTTCATTTTTAACTAAAACTAAAATAAACTAAACCAAATCTACCCAAAAAAATTTAATAATATAAATTTCCCAAAAACTTGAAAAAAAATGTTATTTTTCTTTCCGAGAAAATTCCAAAAAAATTTTCCAATAAGGGAATTTCCCGCATAAATCCCTAAAATTAATTTCACAAATTTATCTTAATAAATTCCGCAAAAGAAAATTATTTCCTCACATCTACCTTCATATCTACAATTTTTATATCTTACTTATGAGAGTGAGAGAGAAAGAATGAACAAGTGGATGACATGAAGAAAACACAAACCCGACATACACTACGGAACTGCCGATGCCTCCCAAGTTTTGATTCCAATCCCTATGATCGATGGGTAAGCGTCTTTTTTCGTTAGGGTTTCCACTTTCCTGGAGTCGAGGCAGAGGCGAACCTTTCCAGGTTTGCGTACCAACACTACAGGAGAGTTCCACTCGCTGACACTTTCTTCAATGACACCCAAATCCAACATACGGTCCAACTCAGCATACATGAGGGCTTGTACCGCAGGTGAAACAGGGTAATGGCGTTGCTTTACAGGCTCCGCGTTTTCTACCTCAATAATATGTTGTTCTAAATGTGTTTTTCCTAAACCGGCTTGGTTAAAAGAAGGAAATAAAGTTAAAGTGCTTTCAGGACGCGAGTTACGAAACCTGAACATACATCAAGTACTTAGAAAAAACCTTCTAAAAAGTTAGTGACCCAACTTTCTTCAATTTAAAGTATTTCAAAAAGCTAGACATTAGGTCAGCATTTATTAAAATATTCAATTTCAACCTAAAATTATTAAATACATTTTTAACAAGAATTATTTCAAAATATGCTAGACGCTAGATCAGCATTTATTCTTTTTATAATTTCCAATATTCAATTGTAAATTTATTTTTTTGCTAATTCTGTAAAATTAAAAATATATAAAATAAGAATCAAATAGAATTAATTCATTCCATTTTTGTAATCAAAGTAATAAAGTTAAGGCAAGTTTTGACTAATAAATATTTTTTTTATTCTAAATCCTTGTCCTAAACTTATTTGGCGCAGTCGGTAGGATAGGCAAACGGTCCTTTTTATCCTCATTCGGGAAAAATAATAAAAAAAAAAAATAAAAAAAAAATTTTTTTATTTTTGTTTGAGAAATTTTATTATAAAACGGCGGTTTACAGTAATTTAAAATTTTTTCGAATCATTGTTCTCTGAAAAATAAGTGGCGCTTTACCATAAAATAAACAGTTAACAGTGTAAATACAATTTTATCCCAAGTGAATATAATAAGGGAGTTGTGAAGTGAAATTACGACGGCATATCGCGAATAACTTCAATATTGAGAGGACATCAATAGCAGTAACAACCTTTGGACCGGAGAGTTTCAACTCATAGACGCCTATCCAGCATTCAAGGACATCAATCCTTAAACGGAAGGAACATCAATCCTTACACTGACGGAACATCAGTTATTTAAGATAATTTTAAATAAAAAGAATGAAATACCTTTGCCTGGCATTCATGTAAGTCAAATATTGAATTAATTTCTTTTATTCCTAAATGTCAAGTCCTAGAAAAATAAAGAAAATATCATATTTCCCATATCCATAAAATTTTAGAAGAATATTTAAAAGCCTTAGTTCAATCCCTGAAAATATTGAAAGTGAAAACATATCAGTGTTGAATAGTAGAATAAATCAAAGTGTACCTAATCTAAATAGTTCATTTGAATTCAGTGAAAATAACGAAATGACAAGTGCAAATAATTCAGTGCATCCTTCGGGTTCAATTCATAGTTCACCTGCAGATATTTTTAATTCATTGAGAATTCCTGATGCAATTAAAGATTTACCAAAATTTGATGGAAATACTAGATTGCTTCACGAATTTCTTAACAATGTTGAAGAAATATTAAGTTATACTAGGAGTGTTGACGGTACAGCATATTCAAGAATATTTTTGCGTGCAATTCGAAATAAAATTGAAGGGCAAGCAAACGAAGTACTTAATATGTATGGCACACCTTTAGTTTGGGAAGACATAAAAAATAACTTAATACTACATTACTCTGACAAACGAACAGAAACATCTTTAATAAGAGATTTACATAATCTAAGACAAAATAATAAAACAGTGGAAATCTTTTATAGTGATATAGTTGAGATTCAAGCCACCATGTATAATAATATTCTAATTCACGAAACAGATCCCAACGTAATTAATGCAAAGAAAGATTTGTTTGCAGAAATGTGTTTAAATACATTTTTAAGTGGTCTCAGAGAACCTCTAGGTTCAGTTATTAGAGCAATGCGACCAGAAACCCTTACAATGGCATTATCGTATTGTATTAAAGAACAAAACATATCTTATATGAAATCAGAGCCTCGTTCACACAATTATAAAACGAACATGGTTACAAATCCAAGACCAAACATACAGCAACCAAGAAACATAAATTCAAATTTCTTTAATAACTCTCAAAATAGAACGTTCAGTATTCCACAAAGACCAAGAAATTATCATCAAGTACCATTTACAAGACCTCAAAACTGGTTCAATTACAATTCTTATAATCCAAATAATAATTTCAGGAATCCAAACCAGAATCAAACTTCGTTTAATTCACAAAATAATCCACCAAGATTTCCCCTCCAGAACCAATGGACACCAGTTCGGGAAATACACATCTAAGACAAAGGGCTCCCTCACAACAATTTAGAAACACTCAAATTAATTCAAATTACCGTAATTCTATACGACCCACAGGAGTTCCTAAATATACTAGTGAAGAACTTCATAATATAAATAACGCAGACTATGATTATACAAGTAATCTTTCACAAAACGAACCATCTGATCTAAACTCATACCAACAACTCGACGAATACTACGATTACGAAGAAAACGAACCTAATAACGAATTCGAGGAAGAAGATCCTCAAAATTTTCCCATAAAAGCCTCGAAAGACCCACAGGTTACATAGACGTTAATAAACACGGTTTCACATTACCCTATATTCATATATCATCTCCATTTGGAAGACCATTAAAATTTCTTATTGATACAGGAGCTTCTTCATCATTTTTAAATCCAGAATTTACTCTTCCTATAGATCATATCGAATGTGAACCAATAACGATCACAACTATTCTCAGTAAGTACAAACTGAATAAAGAAGTAACTTTATCTACCTTTGTAGAATTTAATGAACCTGGATATTTAAGATTCCTTATATTCAAATTTCACGGATACTTCGACGGACTAATTGGACTTGATATTCTCACACAATTAGGCGCAAAAGTTGATTTAGCTAACAAAATGTTAATCACTAATAATTCAACTATTCCCTTATTATATTCAAACCTAATTTTACTTCCGGTAAACAGTTAATTCCCGCAAATTCAAAAACTATCATTAAATTACCAGTTGATATTTGCAACGGAGATATCTACATTAATAATATTGAGTTAAAACCAAAATTATATATTTCTGAAGGTATCTATAAAGCAAAAGATTGGTACAGCACAGTTGAAGTGATAAATGAATTAAATTTGGAACAAACACTGTTACTAGAGCAACCTTTAAAAGTTCAAAAATATATTTCTTCCGAATTTGTAGAAATAAACAATTTCAACGTTGAATATGATCAACCTGATTTAGACGACGATATTACTCAATAAATTCGTACATCTCATTTGAATTTCGAAGAAAAGAAAGCTATTTTTAAAGTTTGCAGAGAATACGAAAGTATTTTCTTTAAAGAAGGCCAATCCTTAAGTTTTACTAATTAAGTCAAACATCGTATTTCAACCACAGACGATACACCCATCTATACGAAATCTTATAGATATCCATATGTCCATAAAGAAGAAGTGCGAAAGCAAATAAACGATATGTTGGAACAAGGTATAATACGTCCCAGTTATTCCCCATGGAGCTCTCCAGTTTGGATAGTTCCTAAGAAAAAAGATTCCAGTGGAAAACAAAAGTGGCGTCTGGTAATAGATTATAGAAAACTTAATGAGAAAACAATTTCCGATCGATACCCTCTACCAAATATTACAGAGATTCTAGACAAATTAGGAAAATGTACATACTTTTCCACTCTAGATCTAGCTAGTGGTTTCCACCAAATTGAAATGCACCCAAAAGATGTTCAAAAAACGGCATTCACAGTGGAAGGAGGACATTTTGAATACATTAGAATGCCCTTCGGACTTAAAAACGCACCATCTACATTTCAAAGGGTAATGGACAACGTCTTGAAAGATCTTCAAGGTACCATTTGTCTAGTTTATTTAGACGATATAATCATTTTCTCAACATCTCTTCAGGAACATATAATCAATCTAAAGAAAGTTTTTAATAAATTACATGAATTTAACCTAAAAGTGCAGTTAGACAAATCGGAATTTTTACATAAAGAAACTACCTTTTTAGGCCATACAGTCTCTACAGAAGGTATAAAACCCAATCCGGAAAAAATTGTAGCCATCAAAAACTTTCCTATACCACGAACTCAGAAAGAAATTAAATCATTTCTAGGTTTATTAGGCTATTACAGGAAATTTATAAAAGACTTCGCTAAACTGGCTAAACCCTTAACGGAATGCTTAAAAAAGGGCAAATCAGTTGAATTAAATGAAAGATATATAAAAACATTTGAGACTTGCAAAAACATTTTAGTAAACGATCCGATCCTCCAATATCCAGACTTTACAAAACCTTTTATCCTCACAACTGACGCAAGCAACTTCGCACTTGGTGCAATCCTTTCTCAAGGTCCGATTGGTAATGACAAACCAATATGCTACGCTAGTAGAACTTTGACAGAAACCGAAACAAACTATTCAACAATCGAGAAAGAACTTCTAGCAATTGTTTGGGCAACCAAATACTTCCGACCCTACCTATTCGGTAACAAATTTAAAATTGTGACGGACCATAAACCTTTAACTTGGCTTATGAGCTTAAAAGAACCTAATTCCAAATTAGTGAGATGGAGATTGAAATTAGAAGAATACGACTATGAAATAGTCTATAAACAAGGGAAGTTAAACACAAATGCAGATGCCCTAAGTAGAATTAAAATTAATAATCAAGAAATCACAAATAATATGGAAATCAATCTTAACGATGCATCTACTTCAGTTCAAAGTACATCAGGATCCACTATACATTCAGCAACAGAAAATTTAAATGACGGAATAGCAATATCAGAAAGACCTCTAAACGAATTTAATCTTCAAATCATATTAGAAAATTCTAATCAAAAACCACAAATGTCTTTAGAAGTCCCCTTCAAAAATAAACAACGTCGAACAATACGAATATTAGAATTCACTGAAGAAATTATGATCGATGTTTTCAAAAAATATTTAGCTCCTAAAAAGCTTTCTGCAATTTTTACTGATGACGAAACTTTCCGTATTGTACAATCTACATATTCAAAATATTTTTCAAGTAATAAAATTTTCCGTTTAATTAGATGCAAAGAGATATTAACAGATTTAACTCAAAATGATGATCAAGATAAATTAATAAATGAATATCACAAGAAAAATAACCATAGAGGCATGAACGAAACCCTTCTCCATTTAAAAAGAGAATACTTTTTCCCTTTCATGAAAAATAAGATAGCAGAAATTATTAACAACTGCGAACAGTGTCAAACTTTGAAATATGATAGGCACCCTCCAAAAATCAAATATATGAAGCCAGAAACTCCAACAAAACCATTAGATATTCTTCATATAGACATCTATAGTATTAATAATCAACAAATTCTAACGATAATAGACAAATTTTCCAAATTCGCTTCAGGTTATACTGTACCTGCAAGAAATAGTATTTCGATACTAAAATGCCTCAAACATTTCATGAGCCTACACGGCATCCCTCTGAAATTAGTCTGTGACCAAGGATCAGAATTCACGGCTAATATATTCAAGGAATACTGCAAACAATATAATATTGAATTACATTTCACTTCTTTTCAACAAACCAGCAGTAATTCTCCTGTAGAAAGATTACATTCCACACTGACAGAAATTTATAGAATTATATCTAGTAAACGAAAGGAAAATAATCTAGATTTAAACCATGATGAAATTTTTTCAGAAACCTTAATTACTTACAATAATGCAATACATTCGGCAACTAAATTTACGCCATATGAGCTATTTTACGTTAGAACTTTTGAATTCAACAAAAATATTAATTTCAATAATGAACACGAATATTTAGTAAAATTAAACGAATTCCAATCGCAATTATATCCTTCAATAAAAGAAAAAATTGAAAATATAGTTAGTAATAATATAGATAAAATGAACAAAACTAGGGAAGATCCCGAAGAAATAAAAGAAAACGAAATAATTTTTAGGAAAGAATGTAAACGAAACAAGTTAACGCCTAGATTCACAAAGCAAAAGGCGAAGAAAAATGAAAAGGTAACAATTATAACTTCAGAAAATAAAAAATTACATAAATCTAGAATTAAAAGAAAACATTAGCTTAAAGTACTTCTTAACATTGCCAATTAATTATTACAGATTAACCCTAACGTCTGGTCAAATTATGGAAGTACATGATATGACAAATAGCCCAGGAATTCTTCCTCTGAAACTAGGAACAGCTCGAACTATTAAAAGTTATAATAATCTCGTACATATTGTTAAACTAGAAACCTACAAAAACAACATAGAAAAAATTGCAAACTCTCTGAAGACATTCGACAACATTGACGAGCCTAAACAATCCATTACAATAACGAAACTTAAACTTGAAGAATTGACACACAAATTAGAATCATTGACTCCAAAAGTAAGAACTAAAAGAGGACTATTAAACGGACTAGGTACAGCCATAAAATTTATCAATGGGAATATGGATGCGAATGATGCACAGAGTTTAAATAAACAAATCGAGGTACTAACGGCAAAACAAACAGAATTCCATAATGAACTAAATAATCAGATTAGAATTAACACGGAAATGATTACCAGATTTGAAAACATAACTAATCATATTAATAATGAGCAAGAGGTAATTGAAGTTTTCTTGAATCGATATCAAGAAAATATTTCAAATAGAATTCGGGTTGATGAAGACATCCTTTTTAAAATACAATATTTGAACCAAATTAATTACAACATAGACCTACTAACAAGCCATTTAGCAAATATAGCAGAAGCAATTGTATTAGCTAAATTGAATGTTATACCAAAATTAATATTAAATTCAAATGAACTTGAATTAATTTCTAACATGTTCAGTAATCAATCTGTAGAAATAAAATCCGATGAACACATATATGAACTATTAGGATTACAGGCTTATTACAATGGCTCAAACATAATTTTTAATGTACGTATCCCAATCCTATCAAATGAGCAATTCTCCTTGTTTCATATTATACCACTTCCTATAAATAAAACCAAAGAAATCGTCACGAATCCTTATATCATCCTCAATACCCAAAATATTCAATATTTGGACGAAATTTGTGCCAAAATAGAAGGTATCTTTTACTGCAAAGAATCAACACACCAGGAGCAGACCAACCAATCAACATGCATCGGAAATTTGATGAACAACAAACCTGCCCACTGTACACTAAATGACGTCGGAGACACTGAAACTGTATTGCAGCCAGAGCCCAACCACATACTTCTCATAAATGTTCCAGCTACATTAATAAAATCTAATTGTGGAAATGACCATCAGAAACTACAAGGGACTATCCTGATTCATTATAGAAGCTGTGAAATCGAAATCAACGGCATAATGTATCGTGACAACCAAGATGTATTTTGGGATGAAGTTCATATCTTCCCATCGCTTTTCAATAGTATACAATCAAATTCCACCATAGAAACTATAAATATGCGGAAACTACAAAAATACCACATCAAAAACAAGGAATCAATAGAGGTGCTGAGGACAGAAACACTAACAAGACACTATTGCACCTATGGCTTCTTAAGTATCATTAGTATCTCAATCATCGTTGGAATAATACTAGCGTACAAAAGATCAACGGCTACACTTCAGATTACACAACCTGGCAACCACATCTTCGCTATAGCCTCAACAACTTCACAGTTCTTATGGCCATCGCTTCATACTAAGGGGGGAGGAGTTACGAAACCTGAACATACATCAAGTACTTAGAAAAAACCTTCTAAAAAGTTAGTGACCCAACTTTCTTCAATTTAAAGTATTTCAAAAAGCTAGACATTAGGTCAGCATTTATTAAAATATTCAATTTCAACCTAAAATTATTAAATACATTTTTAACAAGAATTATTTCAAAATATGCTAGACGCTAGATCAGCATTTATTCTTTTTATAATTTCCAATATTCAATTGTAAATTTATTTTTTTGCTAATTCTGTAAAATTAAAAATATATAAAATAAGAATCAAATAGAATTAATTCATTCCATTTTTGTAATCAAAGTAATAAAGTTAAGGCAAGTTTTGACTAATAAATATTTTTTTTATTCTAAATCCTTGTCCTAAACTTATTTCGCGCGAGTTATGTTAACCAACACAAGTCACCTTGAAAGTATAGAAGATGTATGCAATAACAATGCGACTCATGTTGATAACAAACAAAATTCATACTTAATGAATAAATTGAATATTAAAGTATAAAAACGATTACCTAGACAATTAGTATTAAATACAATATTTCATTAAGTACAACTATTCCATGTAATAATAAAGACAACGGAAATCAAATATTATATTTCATAAAATAATTATATTAACGAAAATAAATAACTAGAATTAAATATATTTTATGCCGACATTTGATATTCCAGATTACTGCTTTAATCATGGGAGCATAAAATTCCAAATCGTGGGAATATCAAACTGTTATAAATTTTGTCATTAAAATAATAGAATTAAGAATACAAATTAAGGAGTTGAAAAACTTAAAGTTCAGTCTAAAGACCAAGCTCTAATCAATCAGAACGACTCTTAAGAGATCGTCATAAAATTATTGTTTAAGTGTTTCATTTTTGAATAATTGTAAAAACAATTATTAGTGTTTATAAATATTATAATAATAATCAGTAGTTTTATTTTTTTTTATTTTATTGCACAAGAAGTGAAATAACAAAACTCGCGCGTTGTTGCGAATTTAGCTCGTCTGTGTTGAGATCGTCAATTGACAAACAATCTAAAGTTTCATTCGTGTTGAACAAAGACGGAGCTATTTCGAACTCTTTCCAAAAATCTACACCAAGGTGTAGAGTTTGAATAAGTCCAGGTACAACGTATAGAGAAATATTTTTTGTTATATTATTATAGGTAATTGGAATCGCAGCTTGACCATGTGCCGATTGTGATTTACCGTCGGCCATTTTGATTGAAGTAGGACGACCAATAATTAAAATTTTGTGACGTTGTAGAAAATCTAATGCGTTAGCGCCTAAGCAAGATACCCTTGCTCCACTATCTTAAAGGCTTAAAAGGGGTTCGCGGTCAATTTCTACCGTCACATATGGTCTTACGTCATGTTTCAATTTGAGAAATGCAGATTCCACTGTTTAATTATTAGTTTCCGTTTTCTAAACTATTCTCGAAGATTTAATATATAACGTGAAGTTTTCTTAGTCCAGTTTGTAACAATAGCTCTTTTCCTAATTATATCTTGTTTAATTTGACGTTGTTTTTATCGGACAAGATGTGACTTGACGGTTCAGGTTTTAAGATTTCGTCATCTGATGAATGTGTTGGCGGCGATGATCGTTCAAAGTTCAGTGCTGGGTCCGTTGTGGTTGGTCCAATAATGTCATTGTCAATACATTGCTTTTGAATGTTTTTCGGATGGCATTTCGGACACACTGGTAATGAAACATTCTTCACACCATATTGATAACAAAATAGGGACCTTTGTGTTGTTACACATTTAAAGAATTCATGACCGACGTTGTCACAGTTCCAGCACATAACCTTTGGACGTCCACTTCCAACCACATTGACATTATATTCATTACTTCTCACAACGCGTTGGTAATTAGGATTAATATTTACGATTGGAAACTCGGTTCTAACTGACTGTTGATGCGGAATATTAATATTGAAAGACTTATTAGGTTCGAAATTAGCGTTACTAGGCGAACGAAAACCAGTAGCATGAAATTCTGTATCAGGTGGTGTAACTCTAGCCTTAGGTAATTCAAATGATGCATTATTTAAACTCGGTTGATTTTGACTGGCAGCTTTTGGTGGTTCCCTAACGGAGGGACGACGTTCCGCTTTGCGGAAAACTTGTTGAAGACAACTCAAAGTGGGGTCGTCATGAAGACGATATTTGCTACACCGTCTTTAAGGTTGCTGCGCATAATTTAGGTCAATTCAGTGTCCGTCATTGAAACCTTTAAGCGATGGTTCATTGACATGATCGAATCATAAAAATCATTAAAACATTCGGTGGTAGTTTGTTTTCTTTGCAACATGAGTAGCAAAATCTCATGATCAGTGTCGAGACTTCCATAATGTTGTAGAAGCGCTGACTTTATTCCATTCCAATTAATAGTTGGGTCTCTCTTAAGGAGGTGCCAGTACCACTGCTCTGCTTTAACAGTGAACAGGGTAAATATTTGGGTGCAAATGGCATTCCCAGCTACATCAATCTCCATTGCAATATTTCCATTTGAAATATAAAATCTTCTACAGGCATACTATTGATCTCACCACTGAACGTAAAATTCCATTTTTAACTAAAACTAAAATAAACTAAACCAAATCTAAACAAAAAAAATTTAATAATATAAATTTCCCAAAAACTTGAAAAAAAATGTTTTTTTTCTTTCCGAGAAAATTCCAAAAAAAATTTTCCAAAAACATTCCCAAAAAAAAAATTTCTCAAAAAGTGAATTTCCCGAATAAATACCTAAAATTTATTTCAAAAATTTATCTAAATAAATTCCGCAAAAGAAAATTATTTCCTTACATCTATCTTCGTATCTATAATTTTTATATCTTACTCATGAGAGTGAGAGAGAAAGAATGAACAAGTGGATGACACGAAGAAAACACAAACCCGACATACACTACGGAACGAAAATATAATGTTGTTGTGTGGCCCGCGAATTGCAATCGAGTGATCGGACGCCTGCAATAGCAACAAAGGCCAAAGCATGTGATCTAATCCAAACGATAAGCACAATTCCGAACCACTATGTCTGATGCGGTTGCATGACCTTCGTGTCTTCACCGCATTATCCATTGGCTTAATTAGGCACCAGGATGTGCGAAGAGGAGCACTAAAGCCCATGCATTCACACCCATAGCATTTCCCGAACCTTAATTGCATTGAAACGTGAAGCGTTTCTACTACACATTCACACAACACGTAACTCATATTCAAACGCATATTCAATATTAGAAAAAAATGAATTAACTACTGCAACGCAACCGTAAAATCAATATGACGACAATCGGACTATACAAACGCAATCGTGAAAAGTCGGTCCGATTCCGAAACCAAAAAAAAGTAACGAACATCCGAAATTTATGTTCACATCAAAACTTCGTTCAGAAATTTTGATGATGTGAACACACCTTCAGAAAATTTTCGACTAAAAAAAACAGATAAAAAAATTTTAAAGTGAAGACAGGGTGATTCAGTATAAACTGAAAAGAAGTTTTAAGCCAAAAAATTTTGTTAGAAAAAATTAATTTTGTGAAAACTTTGGTTTACCATATGGTAACTACCAAAACACCATTTTCAAACATCAACTAGTTCCAAAATGTGTCAAACAATTTTGTTTGAGCTCCATCTGTAATTTCAACTGAAGTTGAAAATACAAATAACAAACAAAATAAAACATCCGCTGGCAGAACCAATGAAGCGTTGGGCGCCATATATGTCACAAAGCATATCTTCTTCCTTGGGAGAAGATTTGAGATGACACAGCGTATGTGAACAACTAAAGGCTGCACGCCTAGCTGAATTGCACTGACCAGCTCACCGGAGGGAGTGGGTCGTTGCTCACTACCATCTGTCATCCTTTTTTACACGTAATTATATGCGTGCAGAGTTTTAATGTCGTTAAGACTTTAAAATGATAGCACGAGCTATCAATCAAGGAAATTCGGTTTCGCGAGAAAAAAATGAAGGGTTGGTTAGTTAATTGGTCCCCGACTGACTAACCTCTAGCGCTTGCCTTCGTGCGGCATGTCGGGGCCGATTGGCAGAAGATGGTATTGCCAACCGGACTTATTTGAGACTCGTCCCACCCCTTATAGACCAAGAAACAAAATCCAGACCCCCGTGACCATACCTGCCCCTGGAAATGAGTATGATCCCTTTTATGGTTTCATATGCCCCCACGCTTCACCAATTCAATAACTCTCTCTCTCAATAATACTCCTATTCCGAGTAAATACCTATTTTCGACCGAATAAAACTGTAGCGAAATTTGATTTTTATTTGCAGGTTAAATCTGTTTTCGATCCGTTTCTTTTTACTTTTGGCTTGAACATCATACAACAAAATACGATTTCCGAAACTATAAATTCCAATAATTAACTTTAGATTCTTAGCCTCTCAGAATCCTTGCCGAAATAAAGGTAGATTTATTATTATTATTATTATTAATTTTGACAGGTGCTCATAATTGATGCGCTGGCAAGGCAAAACGATTGTGCTGATAATGCTGGTGGCCAGCCCTTCGTTAATAACGATAAACATAGGCGTTCAATTCGACTGAACCTGAGGATGAATCGGAAATATTATTTCCAAATAATGTTATCTTTGTACAAAATGCCATCTATTCTGTCCACTATAATTGGTCATTGATCACGAACTTGACTAATCTCATTTGCATCAACGATAACACTCAAATTGAATGAAAAATAAAAAAAAAATTTATTTGTAACCATAGCTTGTTGTTATTTCAAGTTGACATTAATTTAATTCTCACTTTCTATTCTTTTCCACCATTTTTGAATACCAAAAACTATTAAATTGTATAAAATGTCAGGAAAAAGGGAATTAGTAGAATTTTTAATTGAAAATGTTTTATTTTAAAATCCTAAAATGAGAAATGAAAAATTATATTTGCGAATCGTTGGCACGAGTGCAGATTAATTTAAGTTTTCCCTGACCAATCAGAATGATCTGTCAAACTTGCGAAAAATCTTCGCAAAAATAATCAAGTCTCGTGACGAGCCCAATTATTTTTAATTTTAGAATTACATTTTTATTTTCAGGACTTAAAGCAAAATTTATTACGTTAATTCAATTTTATTTTCCTGTCATTTTCACCATTTCTTTATTCTTCAAAAATGTTTTCTTTTGTTTTAAAATTTCACAAATTTCGATTATTACCTTTTTTCCGAAAATCTTTATATTATTTTGAACTTTTGAACTTCATTTTTATTTTCAGAATTTAGGTAAAATTTCTTACGTTTCTCTGTTTTCTCTTCTCATACTCTCATTTAGTAAAATGTATACCGTACACTGAACTAATTTTGGAGAATTATTTGATGAATCAAGGTTTGAATGTTGAAAAATAGAGTTCACGATCGGAGATAAAAAAAATGCAATTTTTGTGGTCGTTAAGACACAAAGCATAAGTATGGTTTCTACCCACCGTTACACGTCACACCCTGTTATTAGGCCGCCCACATAAAAGTTATTAAGTATGTCCTTTATTTGAGTATGTGTTCTGCTCAACTTGTGATAATTTTCATAGCGTTTTTATTCCGAGATATGGAATTGATCTGGTTCCACATGTGGCAGTGGTTAATTGAAATTCCTTTATGTGTTTATTGGTATCTTCTCTCGACAGGATTTTTTGATATTGTTGATCGGGTTCATTTACAGGAACTTCGCAATACATTTTTTCAGTATCAGCTGAAATCTCTATTTTATATTTATGTCACTGTAATATAATTGAAAAAAAAAAATTTGTTTGAAGTGTAGGACCATTAGGCATTTTTTTATTTAAGCTAACTCACCAATTTAATTTAGATGAGGGATGAAACACTATTCGAAGTTTAGCTTGCATAACTGTCATACGTTTTGCTTGTATGAGTAATATTTAAATTTTTAACGGTTTATATATGGTTGAACTGAAAAGACTCGGTCACGAATTTGCTATATTCAAATTTACCATATGTTGCGGATTGCACAAAAATTTTCTTCCCGTCGCTCTTGTACTCGATTCTCCCAACTGCGTTTTGTTACTTGTTTGGAATGGAATTTTAACAATGTATCTGCTGTTGTGGTATACCCTGTACAAGATACCAAAAAGTGAACCAGAACAGTCCGACAACAATTTATCGGCCTCAAGCCAATTAAATAAGGCGCGGATAAGTACAAAGATTCAAAAATTTAAAGTATACCTACATTTATCATAAACCATGTATGTTGCGAATCAAGCATCCAAAATGTGAATGCACTATTTAAATATTGCAGTTATAGAATTTCTTATAGTTGGGAATTTTTCTCTGCTATTATATATGTGGGAATAATGTAGTGGATATGATATTCGAAATGAAAAAACGAAATTAATTTCAATATTAATTTTATAAAATAATCAACTATAAATTTGAATTTAATAATAAGAAATATAGCGAGAAAAATAAAACTATAATTAAATATTTAGGCCCGATTTTTCTTTTCTTTACGTTAAAATTGTTTTTTACTTTACTTTATGTACTTTACTTTTCTTTTCAAATCAAACTTAGCTGTACTATTAGCTTATAAAAAATTTAACTGATCTTATCAAAAGGAAAAACTTGACTGCTATAAAAAAAAAAGAAGCGTAATAAATAAAATTGTTAACGGGTCCTTGTATTACTCCCACATCCGGCCATCCTGCAAATCATCTGACCCAGATGATTCTTCTCCATCAATATTTTGCCAAGGCTTCATATAATCTGCAGCGCAGCTGGTTGCATTTGGACCTTCATGGTGACCAACCTTCCTTACTTCATATCTGTCGTTTCCTTTAATTTTGGTTACTTCATAAGGACCCAAGAAATTTGGATACAATTTCAAACCAGACCCAAATTGAGTACGTTTGACTGCTACTAAATCATGTACTTCGTACTTCCTCGCAATTTTCCTTCGCAAGTTGTATGTTTTACGATTTTCAGCCTGGATTTTTTGGATTTGCTCTTTTGCTTGGAGTCGTATATCTTTGCGCTGTTCGACAAATTCCTCTATCATTGCCTCTTGCAACAATTGAACAATGTTGGTGTCTTCAGTGTTTCGCATCTTAACACCGATCAAAAGTTCAAAAGGACTTCTACTAGTTGCTCTTGACTATGTTGAATTTAAAATCTTCTGCAAACGTGTAACATGCCGGTACCACTTATCAGGATTTTCAATAGAAAGCTTCGTCAACACGGAAATAATAGTCTGGTTTAGTCTTTCTACCTGGCCATTTCCTCTTGGTACACCTGTGGTAATTAAAATATGATTAATTTGCCTTTCTTTACAAAAATCTTGAAATATAATGGACGTAAAAGATGTTCCTCTATCTGACACTATCCGGAATGGATTACCAAACGTTTCGCTTAGAATTTCTAATTTTTTAATTGTTTCTTCACTGGTAGTCGATTTTACTGGATACAGCCAACAGAACTTAGTAAATGCATCGATGACAACAAAGAGGTATTTATAACTTTTAGCTGTCGATTGTAAAGGCCCCAAATGATCAATATGAAAAGTATGAAGAGGGATATCGACCTTTTCGATAGGATTCAAGAATCCTTCAGCTTTGCCTTGCTTTCTTGATGAAAGAATACATGACACGCAGCTTGTGATAACATCAGTAATTCTTTTGTGTAAATTTGGAATAAAATATTCTTGCTCAATAATTGTTTTCACCTTTTTCATGCCCATGTGTCCGTTTTCATGAATTTTACGAATAATATTTAACTGTAGCGATTTTGGGACGACAAGCAAATAATTTCCGTCTAGAAACTTAAACAGTACATCATTCTTTATAAAATAATCTTCATAACATTCTTCTTTCTTTAGAACGTTTGATATTAGGCGACAAATTTCATCACTTCTCTGAGCATTGCGAATCTGCTGCAACATTCCGTCTTCTATATGTAGCACTGCTGGATACCTACTTAGAGCGTCAACGTGGCGCATAGCCGTACCAGATCGATGATGAACAATACAATCAAATTCTTCAAGAAGTAATGCCCATCTAGCCACCCGACTACATAATTCCTTCTTCCTCATTGTCAACTGAAACGCCTTGCAATCAGTAAATATTTTAAACTTCAATCCTAGTAAATAAATTCTTAATTTTACTAAGCATTTGACTATTGCCAGAACTTCGAGCTCATAACTTGAACAGTTCCTTTCCGCTGTAGATGTCTTGAAACTGATATAAAACACCGGATGAAACTTGCTATCATCTAAATGCTTTTGTAACAATATACCACCATATCCATCTCTACTTGCATCCGTATGTAGTTCCGTTTCTAAAACAGGATTATAAATTTTCAAAACTGGATCGTGTATTAGTAATTCCTTAAGCTGATTGAAAGCGTTAATTTGGCTAGTACCAAAAGTAAATGAAGCATTCTTCCTCAACAAATCTGTTAACGGTCTAGCAATGATGGAATAATTCGGAATAAACTTTCTAAAAAAGCCCGTTAATCCCAAAAACTTTTGAATATGTTTGATATTTTTAGGAATGGGAAATCTTTCAACAGCTTTAGTTTTTTCACAAGATGGTTTGATACATCCATTTTCAATAATATGTCCTAGAAAAACGATATTCATCCGCAAAAATCTACATTTTTCCCATTTTATAATGAGACCATTTAACCTGGCTACCTCAAGGACAATTTCAAGCTTTTCTAGATTTTCTTTTTCACTCTTTGCAGGAACGATAATATCATCCATATATACAAGCATAACATTTTTTCGTATCAATTCTTTGAACACAGTATTAATGTAACGTTGGAAAACACTAGGAGAATTACACAATCCAAACGGAGCCTTTTTAAATTCGTACTGGCCGTCAGGTGTGACGAAAGATGTGTATTTCCTACTAGCCTCTTCTATGTCAACATGAAAAAAACCATTTTGTAGATCAAGTGTTGTAAATACCTGAGATCCGTACAACTTTTCCAATGTTTTTTCAATCACGGGAAGAGGATATCTGTCTTTGATTATTTTAGAATTCAGTTTTCTATAATCAACGCATAATCGATATGTTGAAACCTTTAAGCGATGGTTCATTGACATGATCGAATCATAAAAATCATTAAAACATTCGGTGGTAGTTTGTTTTCTTTGCAACATGAGTAGCAAAATCCCATGATCAGTGTCAAGACTTCCATAATGTTGTAGAAGCGCTGACTTTATTCCATTCCAATTAATAGTTGGGTCTCTCTTAAGGAGGTGCCAGTACCACTGCTCTGCTTTAACAATGAACAGGGTAAATATTTGGGTGCAAATGGCATTCCCAGCTACATCAATCTCCATTGCAATATTTCCATTTGAAATATAAAATCTTCTACAGGCATACTATTGATCTCACCACTGAACGTAAAATACCATTTTTAACTAAAACTATAACACAACTGCTATCCTAAGCGAATACAATTCTATTGAAATAAAAAAAATTTTTATTGAAAAACCCTACACATTGTTGGCTCGCCATTTTATTCTAGGGATTTTAAATTTAAGGAATACTTTCTCCCACATAAATTAATCTATTTAAATTACATGAGATACACTATTTTATTCTTTCTAAATTGTGTTCTTATCTGATCCTTAACTTTCCTTCATAACAGTTCCCATTGTGAAGCTCAATTAAATTAGAAAAAAACGATCAAGACTTGTATTGATCCAATAATTTCGTTGTCCTTTATTATCCTTTTTGGATAAAATTTTGTATTAATATATAAATTTATAAGATGAAAGCATTTTTGTTTTAATATGGGTCTATTCCACTCTGACCGAATCTGCAAATTTGAAATACACTGAATAATATGTTCGAGAGATACCATGTAAACTAAATTTTCACAGACATAGAGACAGACAGGCAGACAGACTCAGAGAGTTTCAAACGTAAAGATTCAAAAAAATCTAGAGATAACAGAAAGTTGCCATCACAAAGTTTATTCTTATTTTTTATTTACTTACCATTTATTTACAACTAGCTGCACTCGGCCACGCGTTGCTGTGACTCAGTCTGGTTAAATTGAAAAAAAAAAGAAAAAGCGCGCGTTTCTCGTATATTTAATTTCACAATGCTTGTGGTTATACAACATTTTTTGTTGTTCCATTTTCTGTGCAGATATAGAGTTTTTCTGGTTTGCCGAGTCTAGAACATGCAACATGTAATTGTCCATGTGAGAAGCAATCCGTGTCTAGATCTAAACCGCACAATTTTAAAGATTGGCCCTGAGCCTTGTTGATGGTGATTGGAAACGCCAATCGAATCGGGAATTGCAGTCTCAGACTTGTATGTGACCACCTCGCTTTGAATGCTAGACTGAATAATATTGTTAAGTTCGTAGACGTCTTTGTTCTTGTCCGCAAGAATAGCTCGTTCACTTAGCCAATCGTGATTCTTGTAATTGGTTCTTCTTTTGACTTAACTAAATTGCAGAAGTTATGAGGCAATAAAATTCGTCCTGACGTCAGATCAACCGGCACCTTTCCGTTCCCAATTTCCAGCAATTGATGTGAGAATATCTCTGCTGACCGATCGTTTTATAGCTGGACTCGCATATTTGTCATTAATTTTAACGTTTTTACGCGTCGCCACAGAGTAGAGTATTTCAGGCAAGCATTTATTTCGTCCACTGTTGTCGATCGAGGAATTACAGGTAATGTTTGCCTGAAATCGCCTGCAAGCAATATTAATGCGTTCCCAAATGGTCTGATATTTGCACGTAAGTCTTGCAATGATCGATCAAGGACCTCCAGTGATTTTTGTGCGCCATTGTGCATTCATCCCAAACAATAAGTTTGCATTTCTGCAATACTTTTCCCATGCCGGATGCTTTGGAAATGTTGCATGTGGGATTTTCAAAGAATTGAATGTTTAATGGCAATTTCAAAGCGGAATGAGCCGTTCTTCCACCTGGTAGCAATGTCGCAGCTATTCCGGATGACGTAAGAGCTAAGGCTGTGTCATTTTGGGATCGAATTGTGGCCAGAATCAATCTAATTAGGAACGTTGTACCAGTTCCTCCTAGCGCATCTAAAAAGAATATTTCTCCAACTCCGTTATTGACAGTTTGCATTATTTGATCGTTAATGCTCTTTTGCTCAAACGTTAGCTTAGGAATATTTAATTGCACATAGGACAAAAGATCACCCGTATTGTAATTTTGTTCACGACCCAATTCTACATCAAACAAAGCAGCAACAGACCGATTCGGTGATGACATTCCCAATAGATTGAGAACTTTGTTCGCGATTTCTAAGCACAAATCTTCAATCATTATCAACACTTCGTTGTAGATTTCTGCTGTGAAATCCATGTTCATATTCGAATTTTCCATGCATATTCGACGAACAATATCTTCAGCCATGTGGGTTTTAAATTTCTCCTATAACTCTGTTGCAGATGAAGGACAGCAGGCGGTCAATATAACTGCAAACAATGCAAAAATTTGATTTGGATGTGATGTGTTGCACGCGTCATTAATGCATAAATCCCAGTGTCGGTCGTTCTGCAATAAATTCAGAGCTTGACATGCGCTCCGGAAAGTGACATGTGTAACACCGTTCACAATTCTCAATTGGTGGAAAGTCGTTGGACCGGCCATATTTATCAACAGCGTGCGAAGAAAGAAGCATTCATCTTGATTGGGATGCACGGTGTAGAGTTTGCCTATCGTAGTTTCATTGAATATGCTAGGGGTCGCTAATTTACCGCCATCTTCTGCTGATCTTCTTCTGTATAAAGGATATCCATCGTTTCCTGTAACTGTGTTGGATACTATCATGCATGGTGAATTTGGATTCAGTGCACCGCATGCTCCATGTGTCATATTTTTTGTCACAATTTCATGCGTATCCTTATCGACATCGGTACTTCAGCGCCGATTTCGTTTGAAGTGATTTTGTTATAGAGCCAGATTAGTATATGTACGTTTAGGAATCCTCTCTTTTGCCATTCCACTGAGTATATCCAACAGCGCACAGACCCAAACACTTAATGTTTTATAATGAAATCCATCAGCGATTTCAGCTTCTGTCTGAAAGCAGGTGCTGTGATGTCATGCCTATCCAGCGGCGATTGCCCAGGAAGTAAGAGCTTTTGTTTTGTAAATCGTCCCAAGTTGGAAATTTCATCTAAGATTTTGTTAAATTCAGCATTTTAATTTTTAAATGCCTTTTTCGGTTTTAGGGTTTCCAAAAAATGAGACTCTACATATTAAATGTCTTTCGGCTTTCAAAATTTTACGCCAATTAGTAGAGAGTAGATTATAATTTTAATTTTGTATGTTTAAACAAACTTGATTTTTGGCATAAACCCTTTTTTTACGATATCTTTTTTAGCTCGTATTATAATTTTCGGGGGGGAAAAAATTTTCCTTTCATACGTAAGTTTGATATATTTTGTATTAAAATGGGCGAATTTTCATTATTGCTGTACAAAAAAAATCAACTTTGAATCTATACCCGTCGTTTTTTTTTTAATTATAACGAAAAGTACCAGTAACAGTAATTTTTTTGGTGAAAGTGGGGGCAATTCTTAAAATGCGTCGAAGTTTTTGAAAATTCAACCTTGTCAATTCTAAATACCTTTCTTTGGCTTTAAGCTTCCCAAAAAATGAGAAATGGAATGGCTTTCGGCTATGGGCTTACAAAATTTTACGCCATTTAGTAGAGATATAATTTGCTCGTTACATTTCAATAAAGAGGATCTAAAGCGAATAATTTAATTTTGTATGCTTAAGAGAAACTTGTTTTTTGGAATAAATAACGCAAACATTTTTCGCAATTGTGATGTTCCAGAATACATGAGCATTAAGCCCATTTACAGTATTGCCTCTCCGAATTAATATTTTTAACGCCGCCACTACGCCCACCTGTATTTTTTATAATGTAAGCTTATGATTTGGTATTATGTATACTTTATTGATGTATGCGCTTGTGAGTCAGAGTAATCTCGTTTTCTTGTTGCAAGGCAACGAATTATTAGATGCTTGTGGCTATGTGTTAGTGATTGATTTTTTTTAAAGTTATATTCCTAATTACAGGTGTAACATAGGTAAATAAAAAGTATGTAAGAACCTGCTCATGTACCTAAGGAATGTTCTATAAAAATTTTAAGTCAATTGATCAAGAAGTTTCGGAGATTATCAATTTTATACAAACGTACAGAAACGATTTTATTTATATAGATAATTTTTATATTATTTTTGTGCTTCTTGTTGGAAGCTGATATGAGAATAACAATTATTATATACTTTTATTTTAAAATATAAAATACAAAAACATCTCGATTAAATAAAAACAGAATTTGATAATATGATTAAATTAATTCAAAATAAAAAAAACTAAGTTAAATTAGAACTAAGTTAAAATTAAATATACTTTCGTGAACACCACGCAGCGATCATATTGTTTTGTTTCAGTCTAACCAACACATTTTGTTCTCCTTCTCGCTAAATGGCGGTTTTTAGTTTTTCTCTGTTTTCTCTTCTCATACTTTTATTTAGCAACATTGATACCGTGCACTGAACTAATTTTCGAGAATTATTTGATGAATGAAGATTTAAATGTTGAAAATTAAAGTGCACGATGGTAGATAAACAGAAAACGCAATTTTTGCGGTCGTTAAGACACAAAGTGTAAGCATGGGTTCTACCCATCGCTGCAACACAGATACGTAAGGGATTGATCTATCAAAACAGACGTAGCTGAAAAGCGTGTGGGTGGTTTCAGTGGTCCATGAAAGCTTGTACTGCCCAATGTGATTCGACCACACCCGAGAAAAGTCTCGTGCTCCACCGACTAACCTAGCCGGGCACCAGAAAACAATTTTTTCGAGAGAAAAAAAAAGGATCCGATCTAGACAGCGACAATTGATATACGCTCCTACCTAACTATTGCCCCAAGTCTTTAGCATGGTAAACCCCTATGGGTCTTCGCGAAGTCGCTAAGAATGAAATTTCTTCGGTAGACTTCTGGTCCGGCAATAAATCTTTTTATTCGGGTTCGACGATTACAAATCCGCTCATGTTATTGGTGCGCTTTCGACAAAAGATTTTTGACGCGTTCGCGAATTAGTTCAAGGTGGTCTTTTCTCGAGAACACAACCAATTCACCATCATGCAAAGCATTTAGCTTTCGCATCAGTTCGTAGGTCGAGCCTTGTGTGGTCATGTGCGAACACAAGTAAATATGGATCAATGATCGTAGAAGCATGGACTGTACTCCTAAGAGCACAGCCGATGCCTCCCAAATTTTGATTCCAATCCCTATGATCGGTGCCAACATAAAAGCGGATGGTCGCCAGTAATGAACAGTTTACAGGTTCCGATGCGTTAGCTTGTGGTGAGTAGATAGCTGTGCGATTGTGTTTAACACCATACACTACACCAACTAATTTGCGAAATTCTTCAAATACAAATTGCGGTCCGTTGCCTGAAAATATAATCTCGGGTACGCCGAATAAGTTGAAGACCTTTTCCTCCAAGAAATCGGTGACCTGCACGGCAGGAGCCTTACGTAATGTTTTGAATAAAACAAATTTTGAAAATTTGGCTAAAACAACTAGGAGAGTGGTGTTGCCATGTTTATACCGAGGTAGGGTCCTAAAATATCGATGTAAAAATACTGGACTAGTCTGTCAACTTCGATCTGTTTGCCGATTGGCGGCCTCAACACACTATTTCGATACCGAAATCGAAGGCTTGAAGCTTTAAGCTCCATCGAGCCAAACGTCGGCTCAAGTCGCGCTGATATATGAGCCATTTTAATCTTGCATGGTCGGTGATTATTTTAAGCGGCAAACTTCGACGTAGGCTCTGAACGTTTTAACGCTCAACACCGTGGCGAAAGATTCCAATTCCGTCACTCTGTAAATATGTTGTGCTGAGTTCAGCTGTTGAGAAATATACGCGATGCGTTTCTCATTGCCTTCGTCGTCGCTTTGCAGCAATTGTATAATAAAAGGTTTAGTGTAATCAGGGTAGGCCAATACCGGGGCCAAAGATAATGAAGATTTTAGGGCTTCAAACGCTACATACGCTTCTGTTGTCTAATTAAACTTGACACTTTTCTTTAAGCAGTCAGTAATAGGAGACGACAAGGAGGCATAATTGGCAATAAATCGCCTATACCAACCCGTCATACCCAAAAACCGACGAACTTGTTTTAGAGTGGTAGGTGCAGGAAACTCAAAAATTACAGATACTTTATTTGAGTCGGTTTTTAAACATCCGTTTCCAACGATGTAACCCAAATATCAAACTTCTCTCATGCAAAATTTGCTTTTCTCCAAATTTATTGTAAGTCGAGGAGAACACAAGCCACGTGCGATGGTTGCCAAAAATTTATCTGAGAATTAAAATCCTCAGAAACTAACAAAAGGTCGTCCAAATAGACGAAACAGTTTTCTCTTAACTCGACTGGAATTGCTTTGTCCATCAGTCGACACATTCTTTGAGGAGCATTATAGAGCTCGAATGGCATCACTGTAAACTGGTATAACGGCCTACCAGGCACTGTGAAAGCAGTTTTTTCCATACTCTGCTTTTCCAACGGTATTTGCCAAAAGGCGTCTTTCAAGTCAATACTTGATATGAAACACGCCTTCTCAAGTCTGCTGAGAAGGCCTTCTATATGCGGAAGTGGGTAAGCGTCTTTTTTCGTTAGGGTGTTCACTTTCCTGGAGTCGAGGCAGAGGCGAACCTTTCAAGGTTTGCGTACCAACACTACAGGAGAGTTCCACTCGCTGACACTTTCTTCAATGACACCCAAATCCAACATACGGTCTAACTCAGCATACATGAGGGCTTGTACCGCAGGTGAAACAGGGTATTGGCGTTGCTTTACAGGCTCCGCGTTTTCTACCTCAATAATATGTTGTTCTAAATGTGTTTTTCCTAAACCGACTTGGTTAAACGAAGGAAATAAAGTTAAGATGTCTTCATTTTTAACTAAAACTAAAATAAACTAAACCAAATCTAACCAAAAAAATTTAATAATATAAATTTCCCAAAAACTTGAAAAAAATGCTATTTTTCTTTCCGAGAAAATTCCAAAAAAATTTTCCAAAAAGGGAATTTCCCGCATAAATCCCCAAAATTAATTTCACAAATTTATCTAAATAAATTCCGCAAAAGAAAATTATTTCCTCACATCTACCTTCATATCTACAATTTTTATATCTTACTTATGAGAGTGAGAGAGAAAGAATGAACAAGTGGATGACATGAAGAAAACACAAACCCGACATACACTACGGAACTGCCGATGCCTCCCAAGTTTTGATTCCAATCCCTATGATCGATGGGTAAGCGTCTTTTTTCGTTAGGGTTTCCACTTTCCTGGAGTCGAGGCAGAGGCGAACCTTTCCAGGTTTGCGTACCAACACTACAGGAGAGTTCCACTCGCTGACACTTTCTTCAATGACACCCAAATCCAACATACGGTCCAACTCAGCATACATGAGGGCTTGTACCGCAGGTGAAACAGGGTAATGGCGTTGCTTTACAGGCTCCGCATTTTCTACCTCAATAATATGTTGTTCAAAATGTGTTTTTCCTAAACCGACGTAGTTAAAAGAAGGAAATAAAGTTAAAGTGCTTTCAGGACGCGCAAGTTATGTTACCCAACACAAGTCACCTTGAAAGTATAGAAGATGTATGCAATAACAATGCGACTCATGTTGATAACAAACAAAATTCATACTTAATGAATAAATTGAATATTAAAGTATAAAAACGATTACCTAGACAATTAGTATTAAATACAATATTTCATTAAGTACAACTATTCCATGTAATAATAAAGACACCGGAAATCAAATATTATATTTCATAAAATAATTATATTAACGAAAATAAATAACTAGAATTAAATATATTTTATGCCGACATTTGATATTCCAGATTACTGCTTTAATCATGGGAACATAAAATTCCAAATCGTGGGAATATCAAACTGTTATAAATTTTGTCACTAAAATAATAGAATTAAGAATACAAATTAAGGAGTTGAAAAACTTAAAGTTCAGTCTAAAGACCAAGCTCTAATCAATCAGAACGACTCTTAAGAGATCGTCATAAAATTATTGTTTAAGTGTTTCATTTTTGAATAATTGTAAAAACAATTATTAGTGTTTATAAATATTATAATAATAATCAGTAGTTTTATTTTTTTTTTATTTTATTGCACAAGAAGTGGAATAACAAAACTCGCGCGTTTTTGCGAATTTAGCTCGTCTGTGTTGAGATCGTCAATTGACAAACAATCTAAAGTTTCATTCGTGTTGAACAAAGACGGAGCTATTTCGAACTCTTTCCAAAAATCTACACCAAGGTGTAGAGTTTGAATAAGTTCAGGTACAACGTATAGAGAAATATTTTTTGTTATATTATTATAGGTAATTGGAATCGCAGCTTGACCATGTGCCGATTGTGATTTACCGTCGGCCATTTTGATTGAAGTAGGACGGCCAATAATTAAAATTTTGTGACGTTGTAGAAAATCTAATGCGCCAGCGCCTAAGCAAGATACGCTTGCTCCACTATCTTAAAGGCTTAAAAGGGGTTCGCGGTCGATTTCTACCGTCACATATGGTCTTACGTCATGTTTCAATTTGACAAATGCAGATTCCACTGTTTTAATTACTAGTTTCCGTTTTCTAAACTATTCTCGAAGATTTAATATATAACGTGAAGTTTTCTTAGTCTAGTTTGTAACAATAGCTCTTTTCCTAATTATATCTTGTTCAATTTGACGTTGTTTTTATCGGACAAGATGTGACTTGGCGGTTCAGGTTTTAAGATTTCGTCATCTGATGAATGTGTTGGCGGCGATGATCGTTCAAAGTTCAGTGTTGGGTCCGTTGTGGTTGGTCCAATAGTGTCATTGTCAATACATTGCTTTTGAATGTTTTTCGGATGGCATTTCGGACACACTGGGAATGAAACATTCTTCACACCATATTGATAACAAAATAGGGACCTTTGTGTTGTTACACATTTAAATAATTCATGACCGACGTTGTCACAGTTCCAGCACAAAACCTTTGGACGTCCATTTCCAACCACATTGACATTATATTCATTACTTCTCACAACGCGTTGGTAATTAGGATTAATATTTACGATTGGAAACTCGGTTCTAACTGACTGTTGATGCGGAATATTAATATTGAAAGACTTATTAGGTTCGAAATTAGCGTTACTAGGCGAACGAAAACCAGTAGCATGAAATTCTGTATCAGGTGGTGTAACTCTAGCCTTAGGTAATTCAAATGATGCATTATTTAAACTCGGTTGATTTTGACTGGCAGCTTTTGGTGGTTCCCTAACGGAGGGACGACGTTCCGCTTTGCGGAAAACTTGTTGAAGACAACTCAAAGTGGGGTCGTCATGAAGACGATATTTGCTACACCGTCTTTAAGGTTGCTGCGCATAATTTAGGTCAATTCAGTGTCCGTCATTGAAACATTTAAGCGATGGTTCATTGACATGATCGAATCATAAAAATCATTAAAACATTCGGTGGTAGTTTGTTTTCTTTGCAACATGAGTAGCAAAATCTCATGATCAGTGTCGAGACTTCCATAATGTTGTAGAAGCGCTGACTTTATTCCATTCCAATTAATAGTTGGGTCTCTCTTAAGGAGGTGCCAGTACCACTGCTCTGCTTTAACAGTGAACAGGGTAAATATTTGGGTGCAAATGGCATTCCCAGCTACATCAATCTCCATTGCAATATTTCCATTTGAAATATAAAATCTTCTACAGGCATACTATTGATCTCACCACTGAACGTAAAATTCCATTTTTAACTAAAACTAAAATAAACTAAACCAAATCTAAACAAAAAAAATTTAATAATATAAATTTCCCAAAAACTTGAAATAAAATGTTTTTTTTCTTTCCGAGAAAATTCCAAAAAAAAATTTTCCAAAAACATTCCCAAAAAAAAAATTTCTCAAAAAGGGAATTTCCCGAATAAATACCTAAAATTTATTTCAAAAATTTATCTAAATAAATTCCGCAAAAGAAAATTATTTCCTTACATCTATCTTCATATCTATAATTTTTATATCTTACTCATGAGAGTGAGAGAGAAAGAATGAACAAGTGGATGACACGAAGAAAACACAAACCCGACATACACTACGGAACGAAAATATAATGTTGTTGTGTGGCCCGCGAATTGCAATCGAGTGATCGGACACCTGCAATAGCAACAAAGGCCAAAGCATGTGATCTAATCCAAACGATAAGCACAATTCCGAACCACTATGTCTGATGTGGTTGCATGACCTTCGTGTCTTCACCGCATTATCCATTGGCTTAATTAGGCACCAGGATGTGCGAAGAGGAGCACTAAAGCCCATGCATTCACACCCATAGCATTTCCCGAACCTTAATTGCATTGAAACGTGAAGCGTTTCTACTACACATTCACACAACACGTAACTCATATTCAAACGCATATTCAATATTAGAAAAAAATGAATTAACTACTGCAACGCAACCGTAAAATCAATATGACGACAATCGGACTATACAAACGCAATGGTGAAAAGTCGGTCCGATTCCGAAACCAAAAAAAAGTAACGAACATCCGAAATTTATGTTCACCTCAAAACTTCGTTCAGAAATTTTGATGATGTGAACACACCTTCAGAAAATTTTCGACTAAAAAAAACAGATAAAAAAATTTTAAAGTGAAGACGGGGTGATTCAGTATAAACTGAAAAGAAGTTTTAAGTCAAAAAATTTTGTTAGAAAAAATTAATTTTGTGAAAACTTTGGTTTACCATATGGTAACTACCAAAGCACCATTTTCAAACATCAACTAGTTCCAAAATGTGTCAAACAATTTTGTTTGAGCTCCATCTGTAATTTCAACTGAAGTTGAAAATACAAATAACAAACAAAATAAAACATCCGCTGGCAGAACCAACGAAGCGTTGGGCGCCATATATGTCACAAAGCACATCTTCTTCCTTGGGAGAAGATTTGAGATGACACAGCGTATGTGAACAACTAAAGGCTGCACGCCTAGCTGAATTGCACTGACCAGCTCACCGGAGGGAGTGGGTCGTTGCTCACTACCATCTGTCATCCTTTTTTACACATAATTACATGCGTGCAGAGTTTTAATATCGTTAAGACTTTAAAATGATAGCACGAGCTATCAATCTAGGAAATTCGGTTTCGCGAGAAAAAACTGAAGGGTTGGTTAGTTAATTGGTCCCCGACTGACTAACCTCTAGCGCTTGCCTTCGTGCGGCATGTCGGGGCCGATTGGCAGAAGATGGTATTGCCAACCGGACTTATTTGGGACTCGTCCCACCCCTTATGGACCAAGAAACAAAATCCAGGCCCCGGTGACCATACCTGCCCCTGGAAATGACTATGATCCCTTTTATGGTTTCATATGCCCCCACGCTTCACCAATTCAATAACTCTCTCTCTCAATAATACTCCTATTCCGAGTAAATACCCATTTTCGACCGAATAAAACTGCAGCGAAATTTGATTTTTATTTGCAGGTTAAATCTGTTTTCGATCCGTTTCTTTTTACTTTTGGCTTGAACATCATACAACAAAATACGATTTCCGAAACTATAAATTCCAATAATTAACTTTAGATTCTTAGCCTCTCAGAATCCTTGCCGAAATAAAGGTAGATTTATTATTATTATTATTATTAATTTTGACAGGTGCTCATAATTGATGCGCTGGTAAGGCAAAACGATTGTGCTGATAATGCTGGTGGACCTTCGTTAATAACGATAAACATAGGCGTTCAATTCGACTGAACCTGAGGATGAATCGGAAATATTATTTCCAAATAATGTTACCTTTGTACAAAATGCCATCTATTCTGTCCACTATAATTGGTCATTGATCACGAACTTGACTAATCTCATTTGCATCAACGATAACACTCAAATTGAATGAAAAATAAAAAAAAAAATTATTTGTAACCATAGCTTATTGTTATTTAAAGTTGACATTAATTTAATTCTCAATTTCTATTCTTTTCCACCATTTTTGAATACCAAAAACTATTAAATTGTATAAAATGTCAGGAAAAAGGGAATTAGTAGAATTTTTAATTGAAAATGTTTTATTTTAAAATCCTAAAATGAGAAATGAAAAATTATATTTGCGAATCGCTGGCACGAGTGCAGATTAATTTAAGTTTTCCCTGACCAATCAGAATGATCTGTCAAACTTGCAAAAAATCTTCGCAAAAATAATCAAGTCTCGTGACGAGCCCAATTATTTTTAATTTTAGAATTACATTTTTATTTTCAGGACTTAAAGCAAAATTTATTACGTTAATTCAATTTCATTTTCCTTTCATTTTCACCATTTCTTTATTCTTCAAAAATGTTTTCTTTTGTTTTAAAATTTCACAAATTTCGATTATTGCCTTTTTTCCGAAAATCTTTATATTATTTTGAACTTTTGAACTTCATTTTTATTTTCAGAATTTAGGTAAAATTTCTTACGTTAATTTAAGTTTCATTTTCTTCTTTCTTTCCCTTAAAAAAAAAAACTTTTCGAATTTTCTAAAAAAACTAAAAATCCCATCCTGCTTTGTTAATGGTGCCAACAAGACACTATCAACGACAATTTTTTGGTATTCTCCCTCCTCCCGTTTCAAGTTTTTTCCCCATCATGACATAATCCGGAATTTTTTCTTTTTTTGTTTTGTTTCAGTCTAACCAACACATTTCGTTCTCCTTCCCACTAAAATCATACTAGATGACTTGGCGATTTTAAGTTTTTCTCTGTTTTCTCTTCTCATACTTTCATTTAGTAAAATGTATACCGTACACTGAACTAATTTTGGAGAATTATTTGATGAATCAAGGTTTGAATGTTGAAAAATAGAGTGCACGATCGGAGATAAAAAAAATGCAATTTTTGTGGTCGTTAAGACACAAAGCATAAGTATGGTTTCTACCCACCGTTACACGTCACACCCTGTTATTAGGCCGCCCACATAAAAGTTATTAAGTATGTGCTTTATTTGAGTATGTGTTCTGCTCAACTTGTGATAATTTTCATAGCGTTTTTATTCCGAGATATGGAATTGATCTGGTTCTACATGTGACAGTGGTTAATTGAAATTCCTTTATGTGTTTATTGGTATCTTCTCTCGACAGGATTTTTTGATATTGTTGATCGGGTTCATTTACAGGAACTTCGCAATACATTTTTTCAGTATCAGCTGAAACCTCTATTTTATATTTGTGTCACTGTAATATAATTGAAAAAAAAAATTTGTTTGAAGTGTAGGACCATTAGGCATTTTTTTATTTAAACTAACTCACCAATTTAATTTAGATGAGGGATGAAACACTATTCGAAGTTTAGCTTGCATAACTGTCATACGTTTTGCTTGTATGAGTAATATTTAAATTTTTAATGGTTTACATATGGTTGAACTGAAAAGACTCGGTCACGAATTTGCTATATTCAAATTTACCATATGTTGCAGATTGCACAAAAATTTTCTTCCCGTCGCTCTTGAACTCGATTCTCCCAACTGCGTTTTGTTACTTGTTTGGAATGGAATTTTAACAATGTATCTGCTGTTGTGGTATACCCTGTACAAGATACCAAAAAGTGAACCAGAACAGTCCGACAACAATTTATCGGCCTCAAGCCAATTAAATAAGGCGCGGATAAGTACAAAGATTCAAAAATTTATAGTATACCTACATTTATCATAAACCATGTATGTTGCGAATCAAGCATCCAAAATGTGAATGCACTATTGAAATATTGCAGTTATAGAATTTCTTATAGTTCGGAATTTTTCTCTGCTATTATATATGTGGGAATAATGTAGTGGATATGATATTCGAAATGAAAAAACGAAATTAATTTTATAAAATAATCAACTATAAATTTGAATTTAATAATAAGAAATATAGCGAGAAAAATAAAACTATAATTAAATATTTAGGCCCGATTTTTCTTTTCTTTACGTTAAAATTGTTTTTTACTTTACTTTATGTACTTTACTTTTCTTTTCAAATCAAACTTAGCTGTTCTATTAGCTTATAAAAAATTTAACTGATCTTATCAAAAGGAAAAACTTGACTGCTATAAAAAAAAAGAAGCGTAATAAATAAAATTGTTAACGGGTCCTTGTATTACTCCCACATCCGGCCATCCTGCAAATCATCTGACCCAGATGATTCTTCTCCATCAATATTTTGCCAAGGCTTCATATAATCTGCAGCGCAGCTGGTTGCATTTGGACCTTCATGGTGACCAACCTTCCTTACTTCATATCTGTCGTTTCCTTTAATTTTGGTTACTTCATAAGGACCCAAGAAATTTGGATACAATTTCAAACCAGACCCAAATTGAGTACGTTTGACTGCTCCTAAATCATGTACTTCGTACTTCCTCGCAATTTTCCTTCGCAAGTTGTATGTTTTACGATTTTCAGCCTGGATTTTTTGGATTTGCTCTTTTGCTTGGAGTCGTATATCTTTGCGCTGTTCGACAAATTCCTCTATCATTTCCTCTTGCAACAATTGAACAATGTTGGTGTCTTCAGTGTTTCGCATCTTAACACTGATCAAAAGTTCAAAAGGACTTCTACTAGTTGCTCTTGACCATGTTGAATTTAAAATCTTCTGCAAACGTGTAACATGCCGGTACCACTTATCAGGATTTTCAATAGAAAGCTTCGTCAACACGGAAATAATAGTCTGGTTTAGTCTTTCTACCTGGCCATTTCCTCTTGGTACACCTGTGGTAATTAAAATATGATTAATTTGCCTTTCTTTACAAAAATCTTGAAATATAATGGACGTAAAAGATGTTCCTCTATCTGACACTATCCGGAATGGATTACCAAACGTTTCGCTTAGAATTTCTAATTTTTTAATTGTTTCTTCACTGGTAGTCGATTTTACTGGATACAGCCAACAGAACTTAGTAAATGCATCGATGACAACAAAGAGGTATTTATAACTTTTAGCTGTCGATTGTAAAGGCCCCAAATGATCAATATGAAAAGTATGAAGAGGGATATCGACCTTTTCGATAGGATTCAAGAATCCTTCAGCTTTGCCTTGCTTTCTTGATGAAAGAATACATGACACGCAGCTTGTGATAACATCAGTAATTCTTTTGTGTAAATTTGGAATAAAATATTCTTGCTCAATAATTGTTTTCACCTTTTTCATGCCCATGTGTCCGTTTTCATGAATTTTACGAATAATATTTAACTGTAGCGATTTTGGGACGACAAGCAAATAATTTCCGTCTAGAAACTTAAACAGTACATCATTCTTTATAAAATAATCTTCATAACATTCTTCTTTCTTTAAAACGTTTGATATTAGGCGACAAATTTCATCACTTCTCTGAGCATTGCGAATCTGCTGCAACATTCCGTCTTCTATATGTAGCACTGCTGGATACCTACTTAGAGCGTCAACGTGGCGCATAGCCGTACCAGATCGATGATGAACAATACAATCAAATTCTTCAAGAAGTAATGCCCATCTAGCCACCCGACTACATAATTCCTTCTTCTTCATTGTCAACTGAAACGCCTTGCAATCAGTAAATATTTTAAACTTCAATCTTAGTAAATAAATTCTTAATTTTACTAAGCATTTGACTATTGCCAGAATTTCGAGTTCATAACTTGAACAGTTCCTTTCCGCTGTAGATGTCTTGAAACTGATATAAAACACCGGATGAAACTTGCTATCATCTAAATGCTTTTGTAACAATATACCACCATATCCATCTTTACTTGCATCCGTATGTAGTTCCGTTTCTAAAACAGGATTATAAATTTTCAAAACTGGATCGTGTATTAGTAATTCCTTAAGCTGATTGAAAGCGTTAATTTGGCTAGTACCAAAAGTAAATGAAGCATTCTTCCTCAACAAATCTGTTAACGGTCTAGCAATGATGGAATAATTCGGAATAAACTTTCTAAAAAAGCCCGTTAATCCCAAAAACTTTTGAATATGTTTGATATTTTTAGGAATGGGAAATCCTTCAACAGCTTTAGTTTTTTCACAAGATGGTTTGATACATCCATTTTCAATAATATGTCCTAGAAAAACGATATTCATCCGCAAAAATCTACATTTTTCCCATTTTATAATGAGACCATTTAACCTGGCTACCTCAAAGACAATTTCAAGCTTTTCTAGATTTTCTTTTTCACTCTTTGCAGGAACGATAATATCATCCATATATACAAGCATAACATTTTTTCGTATCAATTCTTTGAACACAGTATTAATGTAACGTTGGAAAACACTACGAGAATTACACAATCCAAACGGAGCCTTTTTAAATTCGTACTGGCCGTCAGGTGAGACGAAAGATGTGTATTTCCTACTAGCCTCTTCTATGTCAACATGACAAAAACCATTTTGTAGATCAAGTGTTGTAAATACCTGAGATCCGTACAACTTTTCCAATGTTTTTTCAATCACGGGAAGAGGATATCTGTCTTTGATTATTTTAGAATTCAGTTTTCTATAATCAACGCATAATCGATTTGTTGAAACCTTTAAGCGATGGTTCAGTGACATGATCGAATCATAAAAATCATTAAAACATTCGGTGGTAGTTTGTTTTCTTTGCAACATGAGTAGCAAAATCTCCTGATCAGTGTCGAGACTTCCATAATGTTGTAGAAGCGCTGACTTTATTCCATTTCAATTAATAGTTGGGTCTCTCTTAAGGAGGTGCCAGTACCACTGCTCTGCTTTAACAGTGAACAGGGTAAATATTTGGGTGCAAATGGCATTCCCAGCTACATCAATCTCCATTGCAATATTTCCATTTGAAATCTAAAATCTTCTACAGGCATACTATTGATCTCACCACTGAACGTAAAATTCCATTTTTAACTAAAACTAAAATAAACTAAACCAAATCTAAACAAAAAAAATTTAATAATATAAATTTCCCAAAAACTTGAAAAAAAATGTTTTTTTTTTCCGAGAAAATTCCAAAAAAAATTTTCCAAAAACATTCCCAAAAAAAAATTTCTCAAAAAGGGAATTTCCCGAGTAAATCCCTAAAATTAATTTCAAAAATTTATCTAAATAAATTCCGCAAAAGAAAATTATTTCCTTACATCCATCTTCATATCTATAATTTTTATATCTTACTCATGAGAGTGAGAGAGAAAGAATGAACAAGTGGATGACACGAAAAAAACACAAACCCGATATACACTGCGGAACGAAAATATAATGTTGTTGTGTGGCCCGCGAATCGCAATCGAGTGATCGGACACCTGCAATAGCAACAAAGGCCAAAGCATGTGATCTAATCCAAACGATAAGCACAATTCCGAACCACTATGTCTGATGTGGTTGCATGACCTTCGTGTCTTCACCGCATTATCCATTGGCTTTATTAGGCACCAGGATGTGCGAAGAGGAGCACTAAAGCCCATGCATTCACACCCATAGCATTTCCCGAACCTTAATTGCATTGAAACGTGAAGCGTTTCTACTGCACATTCACACAACACGTAACTCATATTCAAACGCATATTCAATATTAGAAAAAAATTAATTAACTACTGCAACGCAACCGTAAAATCAATATGACGACAATCGGACTATACAAACGCAATCGTGAAAAGTCGGTCCGATTCCGAAACCAAAAAAAAGTAACGAACATCCGAAATTTATGTTCACATCAAAACTTCGTTCAGAAATTTTGATGATGTGAACACACCTTCAGAAAATTTTCGACTAAAAAAAACAGATAAAAAAATTTTAAAGTGAAGACAGGGTGATTCAGTATAAACTGAAAAGAAGTTTTAAGTCAAAAAATTTTGTTAGAAAAAATTAATTTTGTGAAAACTTTGGTTTACCATATGGTAACTACCAAAACACCATTTTCAAACATCAACTAGTTCCAAAATGTGTCAAACAATTTTGTTTGAGCTCCATCTGTAATTTCAACTGAAGTTGAAAATACAAATAACAAACAAAATAAAACATCCGCTGGCAGAACCAACGAAGCGTTGGGCGCCATATATGTCACAAAGCATATCTTCTTCCTTGGGAGAAGATTTGAGATGACACAGCGTATGTGAACAACTAAAGGCTGCACGCCTAGCTGAATTGCACTGACCAGCTCACCGGAGGGAGTGGGTCGTTGCTCACTACCATCTGTCATCCTTTTTTACACATAATTATATGCGTGCAGAGTTTTAATGTCGTTAAGACTTTAAAATGATAGCACGAGCTATCTATCAAGGAAATTCGGTTTCGCGAGAAAAAAATGAAGGGTTGGTTAGTTAATTGGTCCCCGACTGACTAACCTCTAGCGCTTCCCTTCGTGCGGCATGTCGGGGCCGATTGGCAGAAGATGGTATTGCCAACCGGACTTATTTGGGACTCGTCCCACCCCTTATGGACCAAGAAACAAAATCCAGGCCCCCGTGACCATACCTGCCCCTGGAAATGAGTATGATCCCTTTTATGGTTTCATATGCCCACACGCTTCACCAATTCAATAACTCTCTCTCTCAATAATACTCCTATTCCATTTTCGACCGAATAAAACTGTAGCGAAATTTGATTTTTATTTGCAGGTTAAATCTGTTTTCGATCCGTTTCTTTTTACTTTTGGCTTGAACATCATACAACAAAATACGATTTCCGAAACTATAAATTCCAATAATTAACTTTAGATTCTTAGCCTCTCAGAATCCTTGCTGAAATAAAGGTAGATTTATTATTATTATTATTATTATTATTAATTTTGACAGGTGCTCATAATTGATGCGCTGGCAAGGCAAAACAATTGTGCTGATAATGCTGGTGGCCAGCCCTTCGTTAATAACGATAAACATAGGCGTTCAATTCGACTGAACCTGAGGATGAATCGGAAATATTATTTCCAAATAATGTTACCTTTGTACAAAATGCCATCTATTCTGTCCACTATAATTGGTCATTGATCACGAACTTGACTAATCTCATTTGCATCAACGATAACACTCAAATTGAATGAAAAATAAAAAAAAAATTTATTTGTAACCATAGCTTATTGTTATTTAAAGTTGACATTAATTTAATTCTCACTTTCTATTCTTTTCCACCATTTTTGAATACCAAAAACTATTAAATTGTATAAAATGTCAGGAAAAAGGGAATTAGTAGAATTTTTAATTGAAAATGTTTTATTTTTAAATCCTAAAATGAGAAATGAAAAATTATATTTGCGAATCGTTGGCACGAGTGCAGATTAATTTAAGTTTTCCCTGACCAATCAGAAAGATCTGTCAAACTTGCGAAAAATCTTCGCAAAAATAATCAAGTCTCGTGACGAGCCCAATTATTTTTAATTTTAGAATTACATTTTTATTTTCACGACTTAAAGCAAAATTTATTACGTTAATTCAACTTCAGTTTCCTTTCATTTTCACCATTTCTTTATTCTTCAAAAATGTTTTCTTTTGTTTTAAAATTTCACAAATTTCGATTATTACCTTTTTTCCGAAAATCTTTATATTATTTTGAACTTTTGAACTTCATTTTTATTTTCAGAATTTAGGTAAAATTTCTTACGTTAATTTAAGTTTCATTTTCTTCTTTCTTTCCCTTAAAAAAAAAAACTTTTCGAATTTTCTAAAAAAACTAAAAATCCCATCCTGCTTTGTTAATGGTGCCAACAAGACACTATCAACGACAATTTTTTGGTATTCTCCCTCCTCCCGTTTCAAGTTTTTTCCCCATCATGACATAATCCGGAATTTTTTCTTTTTTTGTTTTGTTTCAGTCTAACCAACACATTTCGTTCTCCTTCCCACTAAAATCATACTAGATGACTTGGCGATTTTAAGTTTTTCTCTGTTTTCTCTTCTCATACTTTCATTTAGTAAAATGTATACCGTACACTGAACTAATTTTGGAGAATTATTTGATGAATCAAGGTTTGAATGTTGAAAAATAGAGTGCACGATCGGAGATAAAAAAAATGCAATTTTTGTGGTCGTTAAGACACAAAGCATAAGTATGGTTTCTACCCACCGTTACACGTCACACCCTGTTATTAGGCCGCCCACATAAAAGTTATTAAGTATGTGCTTTATTTGAGTATGTGTTCTGCTCAACTTGTGATAATTTTCATAGCGTTTTTATTCCGAGATATGGAATTGATCTGGTTCTACATGTGACAGTGGTTAATTGAAATTCCTTTATGTGTTTATTGGTATCTTCTCTCGACAGGATTTTTTGATATTGTTGATCGGGTTCATTTACAGGAACTTCGCAATACATTTTTTCAGTATCAGCTGAAACCTCTATTTTATATTTGTGTCACTGTAATATAATTGAAAAAAAAAATTTGTTTGAAGTGTAGGACCATTAGGCATTTTTTTATTTAAACTAACTCACCAATTTAATTTAGATGAGGGATGAAACACTATTCGAAGTTTAGCTTGCATAACTGTCATACGTTTCGCTTGTATGAGTAATATTTAAATTTTTAACGGTTTACATATGGTTGAACTGAAAAGACTCGGTCACGAATTTGCTATATTCAAATTTACCATATGTTGCAGATTGCACAAAAATTTTCTTCCCGTAGCTCTTGAACTCGATTCTCCCAACTGCGTTTTGTTACTTGTTTGGAATGGAATTTTAACAATGTATCTGCTGTTGTGGTATACCCTGTACAAGATACCAAAAAGTGAACCAGAACAGTCCGACAACAATTTATCGGCCTTAAGCCAATTAAATAAGGCGCGGATAAGTACAAAGATTCAAAAATTTATAGTATACCTACATTTATCATAAACCATGTATGTTGCGAATCAAGCATCCAAAATGTGAATGCACTATTGAAATATTGCAGTTATAGAATTTCTTATAGTTCGGAATTTTTCTCTGCTATTATATGTGTGGGAATAATGTAGTGGATATGATATTCGAAATGAAAAAACGAAATTAATTTCAATATTAATTTTATAAAATAATCAACTATAAATTTGAATTTAATAATAAGAAATATAGCGAGAAAAATAAAACTATAATTAAATATTTAGGCCCGATTTTTCTTTTCTTTACGTTAAAATTGTTTTTTACTTTACTTTACGTACTTTACTTTTCTTTTCAAATCAAACTTAGCTGTTCTATTAGCTTATAAAAAATTTAACTGATCTTATCAAAAGGAAAAACTTGACTGCTATAAAAAAAAAGAAGCGTAATAAATAAAATTGTTAACGGGTCCTTGTATTACTCCCACATCCGGCCATCCTGCAAATCATCTAACCCAGATGATTCTTCTCCATCAATATTTTGCCAAGGCTTCATATAATCTGCAGCGCAGCTGGTTGCATTTGGACCTTCATGGTGACCAACCTTCCTTACTTCATATCTGTCGTTTCCTTTAATTTTGGTTACTTCATAAGAACCCAAGAAATTTGGATACAATTTCAAACCAGACCCAAATTGAGTACGTTTGACTGCTACTAAATCATGTACTTCGTACTTCCTCGCAATTTTCCTTCGCAAGTTGTATGTTTTACGATTTTCAGCCTGGATTTTTTGGATTTGCTCTTTTGCTTGGAGTCGTATATCTTTGCGCTGTTCGACAAATTCCTCTATCATTTCCTCTTGCAACAATTGAACAATGTTGGTGTCTTCAGTGTTTCGCATCTTAACACCGATCAAAAGTTCAAAAGGACTTCTACTAGTTGCTCTTGACTATGTTGAATTTAAAATCTTCTGCAAACGTGTAACATGCCGGTACCACTTATCAGGATTTTCAATAGAAAGCTTCGTCAACACGGAAATAATAGTCTGGTTTAGTCTTTCTACCTGGCCATTTCCTCTTGGTACACCTGTGGTAATTAAAATATGATTAATTTGCCTTTCTTTACAAAAATCTTGAAATATAATGGACGTAAAAGATGTTCCTCTATCTGACACTATCCGGAATGGATTACCAAACGTTTCGCTTAGAATTTCTAATTTTTTAATTGTTTCTTCACTGGTAGTCGATTTTACTGGATACAGCCAACAGAACTTAGTAAATGCATCGATGACAACAAAGAGGTATTTATAACTTTTAGCTGTCGATTGTAAAGGCCCCAAATGATCAATATGAAAAGTATGAAGAGGGATATCGACCTTTTCGATAGGATTCAAGAATCCTTCAGCTTTGCCTTGCTTTCTTGATGAAAGAATACATGACACGCAGCTTGTGATAACATCAGTAATTCTTTTGTGTAAATTTGGAATAAAATATTCTTGCTCAATAATTGTTTTCACCTTTTTCATGCCCATGTGTCCGTTTTCATGAATTTTACGAATAATATTTAACTGTAGCGATTTTGGGACGACAAGCAAATAATTTCCGTCTAGAAACTTAAACAGTACATCATTCTTTATAAAATAATCTTCATAACATTCTTCTTTCTTTAGAACGTTTGATATTAGGCGACAAATTTCATCACTTCTCTGAGCATTGCGAATCTGCTGCAACATTCCGTCTTCTATATGTAGCACTGCTGGATACCTACTTAGAGCGTCAACGTGGCGCATAGCCGTACCAGATCGATGATGAACAATACAATCAAATTCTTCAAGAAGTAATGCCCATCTAGCCACCCGACTACATAATTCCTTCTTCTTCATTGTCAACTGAAACGCCTTGCAATCAGTAAATATTTTAAACTTCAATCTTAGTAAATAAATTCTTAATTTTACTAAGCATTTGACTATTGCCAGAACTTCGAGTTCATAACTTGAACAGTTCCTTTCCGCTGTAGATGTCTTGAAACTGATATAAAACACCGGATGAAACTTGCTATCATCTAAATGCTTTTGTAACAATATACCACCATATCCATCTTTACTTGCATCCGTATGTAGTTCCGTTTCTAAAACAGGATTATAAATTTTCAAAACTGGATCGTGTATTAGTAATTCCTTAAGCTGATTGAAAGCGTTAATTTGGCTAGTACCAAAAGTAAATGAAGCATTCTTCCTCAACAAATCTGTTAACGGTCTAGCAATGATGGAATAATTCGGAATAAACTTTCTAAAAAAGCCCGTTAATACCAAAAACTTTTGAATATGTTTGATATTTTTAGGAATGGGAAATCCTTCAACAGCTTTAGTTTTTTCACAAGATGGTTTGATACATCCATTTTCAATAATATGTCCTAGAAAAACGATATTCATCCGCAAAAATCTACATTTTTCCCATTTTATAATGAGACCATTTAACCTGGCTACCTCAAAGACAATTTCAAGCTTTTCTAGATTTTCTTTTTCACTCTTTGCAGGAACGATAATATCATCCATATATACAAGCATAACATTTTTTCGTATCAATTCTTTGAACACAGTATTAATGTAACGTTGGAAAACACTACGAGAATTACACAATCCAAACGGAGCCTTTTTAAATTCGTACTGGCCGTCAGGTGTGACGAAAGATGTGTATTTCCTACTAGCCTCTTCTATGTCAACATGACAAAAACCATTTTGTAGATCAAGTGTTGTAAATACCTGAGATCCGTACAACTTTTCCAATGTTTTTTCAATCACGGGAAGAGGATATCTGTCTTTGATTATTTTAGAATTCAGTTTTCTATAATCAACGCATAATCGATTTGTTGAAACCTTTAAGCGATGGTTCATTGACATGATCGAATCATAAAAATCATTAAAACATTCGGTGGTAGTTTGTTTTCTTTGCAACATGAGTAGCAAAATCTCATGATAAGTGTCGAGACTTCCATAATGTTGTAGAAGCGCTGACTTTATTCCATTTCAATTAATAGTTGGGTCTCTCTTAAGGAGGTGCCAGTACCACTGCTCTGCTTTAACAGTGAACAGGGTAAATATTTGGGTGCAAATGGCATTCCCAGCTACATCAATCTCCATTGCAATATTTCCATTTGAAATCTAAAATCTTCTACAGGCATACTATTGATCTCACCACTGAACGTAAAATTCCATTTTTAACTAAAACTAAAATAAACTAAACCAAATCTAAACAAAAAAAATTTAATAATATAAATTTCCCAAAAACTTGAAAAAAAATGTTTTTTTTTTCCGAGAAAATTCCAAAAAAAATTTTACAAAAACATTCCCAAAAAAAAATTTCTCAAAAAGGGAATTTCCCGAGTAAATCCCTAAAATTAATTTCAAAAATTTATCTAAATAAATTCCGCATAAGAAAATTATTTCCTTACATCTATCTTCATATCTATAATTTTTATATCTTACTCATGAGAGTGAGAGAGAAAGAATGAACAAGTGGATGACACGAAAAAAACACAAACCCGATATACACTGCGGAATGAAAATATAATGTTGTTGTGTGGCCCGCGAATTGCAATCGAGTGATCGGACACCTGCAATAGCAACAAAGGCCAAAGCATGTGATCTAATCCAAACGATAAGCACAATTCCGAACCACTATGTCTGATGTGGTTGCATGACCTTCGTGTCTTCACCGCATTATCCATTGGCTTTATTAGGCACCAGGATGTGCGAAGAGGAGCACTAAAGCCCATGCATTCACACCCATAGCATTTCCCGAACCTTAATTGCATTGAAACGTGAAGCGTTTCTACTGCACATTCACACAACACGTAACTCATATTCAAACGCATATTCAATATTAGAAAAAAATTAATTAACTACTGCAACGCAACCGTAAAATCAATATGACGACAATCGGACTATACAAACGCAATCGTGAAAAGTCGGTCCGATTCCGAAACCAAAAAAAAGTAACGAACATCCGAAATTTATGTTCACATCAAAACTTCGTTCAGAAATTTTGATGATGTGAACACACCTTCAGAAAATTTTCGACTAAAAAAAACAGATAAAAAAATTTTAAAGTGAAGACAGGGTGATTCAGTATAAACTGAAAAGAAGTTTTAAGTCAAAAAATTTTGTTAGAAAAAATTAATTTTGTGAAAACTTTGGTTTACCATATGGTAACTACCAAAACACCATTTTCAAACATCAACTAGTTCCAAAATGTGTCAAACAATTTTGTTTGAGCTCCATCTGTAATTTCAACTGAAGTTGAAAATACAAATAACAAACAAAATAAAACATCCGCTGGCAGAACCAACGAAGCGTTGGGCGCCATATATGTCACAAAGCATATCTTCTTCCTTGGGAGAAGATTTGAGATGACACAGCGTATGTGAACAACTAAAGGCTGCACGCCTAGCTGAATTGCACTGACCAGCTCACCGGAGGGAGTGGGTCGTTGCTCACTACCATCTGTCATCCTTTTTTACACATAATTATATGCGTGCAGAGTTTTAATGTCGTTAAGACTTTAAAATGATAGCACGAGCTATCTATCAAGGAAATTCGGTTTCGCGAGAAAAAAATGAAGGGTTGGTTAGTTAATTGGTCCCAGACTGACTAACCTCTAGCGCTTCCCTTCGTGCGGCATGTCGGGGCCGATTTGCAGAAGATGGTATTGCCAACCGGACTTATTTGGGACTCGTCCCACCCCTTATGGACCAAGAAACAAAATCCAGGCCCCCGTGACCATACCTGCCCCTGGAAATGAGTATGATCCCTTTTATGGTTTCATATGCCCACACGCTTCACCAATTCAATAACTCTCTCTCTCAATAATACTCCTATTCCATTTTCGACCGAATAAAACTGTAGCGAAATTTGATTTTTATTTGCAGGTTAAATCTGTTTTCGATCCGTTTCTTTTTACTTTTGGCTTGAACATCATACAACAAAATACGATTTCCGAAACTATAAATTCCAATAATTAACTTTAGATTCTTAGCCTCTCAGAATCCTTGCTGAAATAAAGGTAGATTTATTATTATTATTATTATTATTATTAATTTTGACAGGTGCTCATAATTGATGCGCTGGCAAGGCAAAACGATTGTGCTGATAATGCTGGTGGCCCTTCGTTAATAACGATAAACATAGGCGTTCAATTCGACTGAACCTGAGGATGAATCGGAAATATTATTTCCAAATAATGTTACCTTTGTACAAAATGCCATCTATTCTGTCCACTATAATTGGTCATTGATCACGAACTTGACTAATCTCATTTGCATCAACGATAACACTCAAATTGAATGAAAAATAAAAAAAAAATTTATTTGTAACCATAGCTTATTGTTATTTAAAGTTGACATTAATTTAATTCTCACTTTCTATTCTTTTCCACCATTTTTGAATACCAAAAACTATTAAATTGTATAAAATGTCAGGAAAAAGGGAATTAGTAGAATTTTTAATTGAAAATGTTTTATTTTTAAATCCTAGAATGAGAAATGAAAAATTATATTTGCGAATCGTTGGCACGAGTGCAGATTAATTTAAGTTTTCCCTGACCAATCAGAAAGATCTGTCAAACTTGCGAAAAATCTTCGCAAAAATAATCAAGTCTCGTGACGAGCCCAATTATTTTTAATTTTAGAATTACATTTTTATTTTCACGACTTAAAGCAAAATTTATTACGTTAATTCAACTTCAGTTTCCTTTCATTTTCACCATTTCTTTATTCTTCAAAAATGTTTTCTTTTGTTTTAAAATTTCACAAATTTCGATTATTACCTTTTTTCCGAAAATCTTTATATTATTTTGAACTTTTGAACTTCATTTTTATTTTCAGAATTTAGGTAAAATTTCTTACGTTAATTTAAGTTTCATTTTCTTCTTTCTTTCCCTTAAAAAAAAAAACTTTTCGAATTTTCTAAAAAAACTAAAAATCCCATCCTGCTTTGTTAATGGTGCCAACAAGACACTATCAACGACAATTTTTTGGTATTCTCCCTCCTCACGTTTCAAGTTTTTTCCCCATCATGACATAATCCGGAATTTTTTCTTTTTTTGTTTTGTTTCAGTCTAACCAACACATTTCGTTCTCCTTCCCACTAAAATCATACTAGATGACTTGGCGATTTTAAGTTTTTCTCTGTTTTCTCTTCTCATACTTTCATTTAGTAAAATGTATACCGTACACTGAACTAATTTTGGAGAATTATTTGATGAATCAAGGTTTGAATGTTGAAAAATAGAGTGCACGATCGGAGATAAAAAAAATGCAATTTTTGTGGTCGTTAAGACACAAAGCATAAGTATGGTTTCTACCCACCGTTACACGTCCCACCCTGTTATTAGGCCGCCCACATAAAAGTTATTAAGTATGTGCTTTATTTGAGTATGTGTTCTGCTCAACTTGTGATAATTTTCATAGCGTTTTTATTCCGAGATATGGAATTGATCTGGTTCTACATGTGACAGTGGTTAATTGAAATTCCTTTATGTGTTTATTGGTATCTTCTCTCGACAGGATTTTTTGATATTGTTGATCGGGTTCATTTACAGGAACTTCGCAATACATTTTTTCAGTATCAGCTGAAACCTCTATTTTATATTTGTGTCACTGTAATATAATTGAAAAAAAAAATTTGTTTGAAGTGTAGGACCATTAGGCATTTTTTTATTTAAACTAACTCACCAATTTAATTTAGATGAGGGATGAAACACTATTCGAAGTTTAGCTTGCATAACTGTCATACGTTTTGCTTGTATGAGTAATATTTAAATTTTTAACGGTTTACATATGGTTGAACTGAAAAGACTCGGTCACGAATTTGCTATATTCAAATTTACCATATGTTGCAGATTGCACAAAAATTTTCTTCCCGTAGCTCTTGAACTCGATTCTCCCAACTGCGTTTTGTTACTTGTTTGGAATGGAATTTTAACAATGTATCTGCTGTTGTGGTATACCCTGTACAAGATACCAAAAAGTGAACCAGAACAGTCCGACAACAATTTATCGGCCTCAAGCCAATTAAATAAGGCGCGGATAAGTACAAAGATTCAAAAATTTATAGTATACCTACATTTATCATAAACCATGTATGTTGCGAATCAAGCATCCAAAATGTGAATGCACTATTGAAATATTGCAGTTATAGAATTTCTTATAGTTCGGAATTTTTCTCTGCTATTATATATGTGGGAATAATGTAGTGGATATGATATTCGAAATGAAAAAACGAAATTAATTTCAATATTAATTTTATAAAATAATCAACTATAAATTTGAATTTAATAATAAGAAATATAGCGAGAAAAATAAAACTATAATTAAATATTTAGGCCCGATTTTTCTTTTCTTTACGTTAAAATTGTTTTTTACTTTACTTTATGTACTTTACTTTTCTTTTCAAATCAAACTTAGCTGTTCTATTAGCTTCTAAAAAATTTAACTGATCTTATCAAAAGGAAAAACTTGACTGCTATAAAAAAAAAGAAGCGTAATAAATAAAATTGTTAACGGGTCCTTGTATTACTCCCACATCCGGCCATCCTGCAAATCATCTGACCCAGATGATTCTTCTCCATCAATATTTTGCCAAGGCTTCATATAATCTGCAGCGCAGCTGGTTGCATTTGGACCTTCATGGTGACCAACCTTCCTTACTTCATATCTGTCGTTTCCTTTAATTTTGGTTACTTCATAAGGACCCAAGAAATTTGGATACAATTTCAAACCAGACCCAAATTGAGTACGTTTGACTGCTACTAAATCATGTACTTCGTACTTCCTCGCAATTTTCCTTCGCAAGTTGTATGTTTTACGATTTTCAGCCTGGATTTTTTGGATTTGCTCTTTTGCTTGGAGTCGTATATCTTTGCGCTGTTCGACAAATTCCTCTATCATTTCCTCTTGCAACAATTGAACAATGTTGGTGTCTTCAGTGTTTCGCATCTTAACACCGATCAAAAGTTCAAAAGGACTTCTACTAGTTGCTCTTGACTATGTTGAATTTAAAATCTTCTGCAAACGTGTAACATGCCGGTACCACTTATCAGGATTTTCAATAGAAAGCTTCGTCAACACGGAAATAATAGTCTGGTTTAGTCTTTCTACCTGGCCATTTCCTCTTGGTACACCTGTGGTAATTAAAATATGATTAATTTGCCTTTCTTTACAAAAATCTTGAAATATAATGGACGTAAAAGATGTTCCTCTATCTGACACTATCCGGAATGGATTACCAAACGTTTCGCTTAGAATTTCTAATTTTTTAATTGTTTCTTCACTGGTAGTCGATTTTACTGGATACAGCCAACAGAACTTAGTAAATGCATCGATGACAACAAAGAGGTATTTATAACTTTTAGCTGTCGATTGTAAAGGCCCCAAATGATCAATATGAAAAGTATGAAGAGGGATATCGACCTTTTCGATAGGATTCAAGAATCCTTCAGCTTTGCCTTGCTTTCTTGATGAAAGAATACATGACACGCAGCTTGTGATAACATCAGTAATTCTTTTGTGTAAATTTGGAATAAAATATTCTTGCTCAATAATTGTTTTCACCTTTTTCATGCCCATGTGTCCGTTTTCATGAATTTTACGAATAATATTTAACTGTAGCGATTTTGGGACGACAAGCAAATAATTTCCGTCTAGAAACTTAAACAGTACATCATTCTTTATAAAATAATCTTCATAACATTCTTCTTTCTTTAGAACGTTTGATATTAGGCGACAAATTTCATCACTTCTCTGAGCATTGCGAATCTGCTGCAACATTCCGTCTTCTATATGTAGCACTGCTGGATACCTACTTAGAGCGTCAACGTGGCGCATAGCCGTACCAGATCGATGATGAACAATACAATCAAATTCTTCAAGAAGTAATGCCCATCTAGCCACCCGACTACATAATTCCTTCTTCTTCATTGTCAACTGAAACGCCTTGCAATCAGTAAATATTTTAAACTTCAATCTTAGTAAATAAATTCTTAATTTTACTAAGCATTTGACTATTGCCAGAACTTCGAGTTCATAACTTGAACAGTTCCTTTCCGCTGTAGATGTCTTGAAACTGATATAAAACACCGGATGAAACTTGCTATCATCTAAATGCTTTTGTAACAATATACCACCATATCCATCTTTACTTGCATCCGTATGTAGTTCCGTTTCTAAAACAGGATTATAAATTTTCAAAACTGGATCGTGTATTAGTAATTCCTTAAGCTGATTGAAAGCGTTAATTTGGCTAGTACCAAAAGTAAATGAAGCATTCTTCCTCAACAAATCTGTTAACGGTCTAGCAATGATGGAATAATTCGGAATAAACTTTCTAAAAAAGCCCGTTAATCCCAAAAACTTTTGAATATGTTTGATATTTTTAGGAATGGGAAATCCTTCAACAGCTTTAGTTTTTTCACAAGATGGTTTGATACATCCATTTTCAATAATATGTCCTAGAAAAACGATATTCATCCGCAAAAATCTACATTTTTCCCATTTTATAATGAGACCATTTAACCTGGCTACCTCAAAGACAATTTCAAGCTTTTCTAGATTTTCTTTTTCACTCTTTGCAGGAACGATAATATCATCCATATATACAAGCATAACATTTTTTCGTATCAATTCTTTGAACACAGTATTAATGTAACGTTGGAAAACACTACGAGAATTACACAATCCAAACGGAGCCTTTTTAAATTCGTACTGGCCGTCAGGTGTGACGAAAGATGTGTATTTCCTACTAGCCTCTTCTATGTCAACATGACAAAAACCATTTTGTAGATCAAGTGTTGTAAATACCTGAGATCCGTACAACTTTTCCAATGTTTTTTCAATCACGGGAAGAGGATATCTGTCTTTGATTATTTTAGAATTCAGTTTTCTATAATCAACGCATAATCGATTTGTTGAAACCTTTAAGCGATGGTTCATTGACATGATCGAATGATAAAAATCATTAAAACATTCGGTGGTAGTTTGTTTTCTTTGCAACATGAGTAGCAAAATCTCCTGATCAGTGTCGAGACTTCCATAATGTTGTAGAAGCGCTGACTTTATTCCATTTCAATTAATAGTTGGGTCTCTCTTAAGGAGGTGCCAGTACCACTGCTCTGCTTTAACAGTGAACAGGGTAAATATTTGGGCGCAAATGGCATTCCCAGCTACATCAATCTCCATTGCAATATTTCCATTTGAAATCTAAAATCTTCTACAGGCATACTATTGATCTCACCACTGAACGTAAAATTCCATTTTTAACTAAAACTAAAATAAACTAAACCAAATCTAAACAAAAAAAATTTAATAATATAAATTTCCCAAAAACTTGAAAAAAAATGTTTTTTTTTTCCGAGAAAATTCCAAAAAAATTTTTCCAAAAACATTCCCAAAAAAAAATTTCTCAAAAAGGGAATTTCCCGAATAAATCCCTAAAATTAATTTCAAAAATTTATCTAAATAAATTCCGCAAAAGAAAATTATTTCCTTACATCTATCTTCATATCTATAATTTTTATATCTTACTCATGAGAGTGAGAGAGAAAGAATGAACAAGTGGATGACACGAAAAAAACACAAACCCGATATACACTGCGGAACGAAAATATAATGTTGTTGTGTGGCCCGCGAATTGCAATCGAGTGATCGGACACCTGCAATAGCAACAAAGGCCAAAGCATGTGATCTAATCCAAACGATAAGCACAATTCCGAACCACTATGTCTGATGTGGTTGCATGACCTTCGTGTCTTCACCGCATTATCCATTGGCTTTATTAGGCACCAGGATGTGCGAAGAGGAGCACTAAAGCCCATGCATTCACACCCATAGCATTTCCCGAACCTTAATTGCATTGAAACGTGAAGCGTTTCTACTGCACATTCACACAACACGTAACTCATATTCAAACGCATATTCAATATTAGAAAAAAATTAATTAACTACTGCAACGCAACCGTAAAATCAATATGACGACAATCGGACTATACAAACGCAATCGTGAAAAGTCGGTCCGATTCCGAAACCAAAAAAAAGTAACGAACATCCGAAATTTATGTTCACATCAAAACTTCGTTCAGAAATTTTGATGATGTGAACACACCTTCAGAAAATTTTCGACTAAAAAAAACAGATAAAAAAATTTTAAAGTGAAGACAGGGTGATTCAGTATAAACTGAAAAGAAGTTTTAAGTCAAAAAATTTTGTTAGAAAAAATTAATTTTGTGAAAACTTTGGTTTACCATATGGTAACTACCAAAACACCATTTTCAAACATCAACTAGTTCCAAAATGTGTCAAACAATTTTGTTTGAGCTCCATCTGTAATTTCAACTGAAGTTGAAAATACAAATAACAAACAAAATAAAACATCCGCTGGCAGAACCAACGAAGCGTTGGGCGCCATATATGTCACAAAGCATATCTTCTTCCTTGGGAGAAGATTTGAGATGACACAGCGTATGTGAACAACTAAAGGCTGCACGCCTAGCTGAATTGCACTGACCAGCTCACCGGAGGGAGTGGGTCGTTGCTCACTACCATCTGTCATCCTTTTTTACACATAATTATATGCGTGCAGAGTTTTAATGTCGTTAAGACTTTAAAATGATAGCACGAGCTATCTATCAAGGAAATTCGGTTTCGCGAGAAAAAAATGAAGGGTTGGTTAGTTAATTGGTCCCCGACTGACTAACCTCTAGCGCTTCCCTTCGTGCGGCATGTCGGGGCCGATTGGCAGAAGATGGTATTGCCAACCGGACTTATTTGGGACTCGTCCCAACCCTTATGGACCAAGAAACAAAATCCAGGCCCCCGTGACCATACCTGCCACTGGAAATGAGTATGATCCCTTTTATGGTTTCATATGCCCCCACGCTTCACCAATTCAATAACTCTCTCTCTCAATAATACTCCTATTCCATTTTCGACCGAATAAAACTGTAGCGAAATTTGATTTTTATTTGCAGGTTAAATCTGTTTTCGATCCGTTTCTTTTTACTTTTGGCTTGAACATCATACAACAAAGTACGATTTCCGAAACTATAAATTCCAATAATTAACTTTAGATTCTTAGCCTCTCAGAATCCTTGCCGAAATAAAGGCAGATTTATTATTATTATTATTATTAATTTTGACAGGTGCTCATAATTGATGCGCTGGCAAGGCAAAACGATTGTGCTGATAATGCTGGTGGCCAGCCCTTCGTTAATAACGATAATCATAGGCGTTCAATTCGACTGAACCTGAGGATGAATCGGAAATATTATTTCCAAATAATGTTACCTTTGTACAAAACGCCATCTATTCTGTCCACTATATTTGGTCATTGATCACGAACTTGACTAATCTCATTTGCATCAACGATAACACTCAAATTGAATGAAAAATAAAAAAAAAATTTATTTGTAACCATAGCTTATTGTTATTTAAAGTTGACATTAATTTAATTCCCACTTTCTATTCTTTTCCACCATTTTTGAATACCAAAAACTATTAAATTGTATAAAATGTCAGGAAAAAGGGAATTAGTAGAATTTTTAATTGAAAATGTTTTATTTTAAAATCCTAAAATGAGAAATGAAAAATTATATTTGCGAATCGTTGGCACGAGTGCAGATTAATTTAAGTTTTCCCTGACCAATCAGAATGATCTGTCAAACTTGCGAAAAATCTTCGCAAAAATAATCAAGTCTCGTGACGAGCCCAATTATTTTTAATTTTAGAATTACATTTTTATTTCCAGGACTTAAAGCAAAATTTATTACGTTAATTCAATTTCATTTTCCTTTCATTTTCACCATTTCTTTATTCTTCAAAAATGTTTTCTTTTGTTTTAAAATTTCACAAATTTCGATTATTGCCTTTTTTCCGAAAATCTTTATATTATTTTGAACTTTTGAACTTCATTTTTATTTTCAGAATTTAGGTAAAATTTCTTACGTTAATTTAAGTTTCATTTTCTTCTTTCTTTCCCTTAAAAAAAAAAACTTTTCGAATTTTCTAAAAAAACTAAAAATCCCATCCTGCTTTGTTAATGGTGCCAACAAGACACTATCAACGACAATTTTTTGGTATTCTCCCTCCTCCCGTTTCAAGTTTTTTCCCCATCATGACATAATCCGGAATTTTTTCTTTTTTTGTTTTGTTTCAGTCTAACCAACACATTTCGTTCTCCTTCCCACTAAAATCATACTAGATGACTTGGCGATTTTAAGTTTTTCTCTGTTTTCTCTTCTCATACTATCATTTAGTAAAATGTATACCGTACACTGAACTAATTTTGGAGAATTATTTGATGAATCAAGGTTTGAATGTTGAAAAATAGAGTGCACGATCGGAGATAAAAAAAATGCAATTTTTGTGGTCGTTAAGACACAAAGCATAAGTATGGTTTCTACCCACCGTTACACGTCACACCCTGTTATTAGGCCGCCCACATAAAAGTTATTAAGTATGTGCTTTATTTGAGTATGTGTTCTGCTCAACTTGTGATAATTTTCATAGCGTTTTTATTCCGAGATATGGAATTGATCTGGTTCTACATGTGACAGTGGTTAATTGAAATTCCTTTATGTGTTTATTGGTATCTTCTCTCGACAGGATTTTTTGATATTGTTGATCGGGTTCATTTACAGGAACTTCGCAATACATTTTTTCAGTATCAGCTGAAACCTCTATTTTATATTTATGTCACTGTAATATAATTGAAAAAAAAAAATTTGTTTGAAGTGTAGGACCATTAGGCATTTTTTTATTTAAGCTAACTCACCAATTTAATTTAGATGAGGGATGAAACACTATTCGAAGTTTAGCTTGCATAACTGTCATACGTTTTGCTTGTATGAGTAATATTTAAATTTTTAACGGTTTACATATGGTTGAACTGAAAAGACTCGGTCACGAATTTGCTATATTCAAATTTACCATATGTTGCGGATTGCACAAAAATTTTCTTCCCGTCGCTCTTGAACTCGATTCTCCCAACTGCGTTTTGTTACTTGTTTGGAATGGAATTTTAACAATGTATCTGCTGTTGTGGTATACCCTGTACAAGATACCAAAAAGTGAACCAGAACAGTCCGACAACAATTTATCGGCCTCAAGCCAATTAAATAAGGCGCGGATAAGTACAAAGATTCAAAAATTTAAAGTATACCTACATTTATCATAAACCATGTATGTTGCGAATCAAGCATCCAAAATGTGAATGCACTATTTAAATATTGCAGTTATAGAATTTCTTATAGTTGGGAATTTTTCTCTGCTATTATATATGTGGGAATAATGTAGTGGATATGATATTCGAAATGAAAAAACGAAATTAATTTCAATATTAATTTTATAAAATAATCAACTATAAATTTGAATTTAATAATAAGAAATATAGCGAGAAAAATAAAACTATAATTAAATATTTAGGCCCGATTTTTCTTTTCTTTACGTTAAAATTGTTTTTTACTTTACTTTATGTACTTTACTTTTCTTTTCAAATCAAACTTAGCTGTACTATTAGCTTATAAAAAATTTAACTGATCTTATCAAAAGGAAAAACTTGACTGCTATAAAAAAAAGAAGCGTAATAAATAAAATTGTTAACGGGTCCTTGTATTACTCCCACATCCGGCCATCCTGCAAATCATCTGACCCAGATGATTCTTCTCCATCAATATTTTGCCAAGGCTTCATATAATCTGCAGCGCAGCTGGTTGCATTTGGACCTTCATGGTGACCAACCTTCCTTACTTCATATCTGTCGTTTCCTTTAATTTTGGTTACTTCATAAGGACCCAAGAAATTTGGATACAATTTCAAACCAGACCCAAATTGAGTACGTTTGACTGCTACTAAATCATGTACTTCGTACTTCCTCGCAATTTTCCTTCGCAAGTTGTATGTTTTACGATTTTCAGCCTGGATTTTTTGGATTTGCTCTTTTGCTTGGAGTCGTATATCTTTGCGCTGTTCGACAAATTCCTCTATCATTTCCTCTTGCAACAATTGAACAATGTTGGTGTCTTCAGTGTTTCGCATCTTAACACCGATCAAAAGTTCAAAAGGACTTCTACTAGTTGCTCTTGACCATGTTGAATTTAAAATCTTCTGCAAACGTGTAACATGCCGGTACCACTTATCAGGATTTTCAATAGAAAGCTACGTCAACACGGAAATAATAGTCTGGTTTAGTCTTTCTACCTGGCCATTTCCTCTTGGTACACCCGTGGTAATTAAAATATGATTAATTTGCCTTTCTTTACAAAAATCTTGAAATATAATGGACGTAAAAGATGTTCCTCTATCTGACACTATCCGGAATGGATTACCAAACGTTTCGCTTAGAATTTCTAATTTTTTAATTGTTTCTTCACTGGTAGTCGATTTTACTGGATACAGCCACCAGAACTTAGTAAATACATCGATGACAACAAAGAGGTATTCATAACTTTTAGCTGTCGATGGTAAAGGCCCCAAATGATCAATATGAAAAGTATGAAGAGGGATATCGACCTTTTCGATAGGATTCAAGAATCCTTCAGCTTTGCCTTGCTTTCTTGATGAAAGAATACATGACACGCAGCTTGTGATAACATCAGTAATTCTTTTGTGTAAATTTGGAATAAAATATTCATGCTCAATAATTGTTTTCACCTTTTTCATGCCCATGTGTCCGTTTTCATGAATTTTACGAATAATATTTAACTGTAGCGATTTTGGGACGACAAGCAAATAATTTCCGTCTAGAAACTTAAACAGTACATCATTCTTTATAAAATAATCTTCATAACATTCTTCTTTCTTTAGAACGTTTGATATTAGGCGACAAATTTCATCACTTCTCTGAGCATTGCGAATCTGCTGCGACATTCCGTCTTCTATATGTAGCACTGCTGGATACCTACTTAGAGCGTCAACGTGGCGCATAGCCGTACCAGATCGATGATGAACAATACAATCAAATTCTTCAAGAAGTAATGCCCATCTAGCCACCCGACTACATAATTCCTTTTTCTTCATTGTCAACTGAAACGCCTTACAATCAGTAAATATTTTAAACTTCAATCCTAGTAAATAAATTCTTAATTTTACTAAGCATTTGACTATTGCCAGAACTTCGAGTTCATAACTTGAACAGTTCCTTTCCGCTGTAGATGTCTTGAAACTGATATACAACACCGGATGAAACTTGCTATCATCTAAATGCTTTTGTAACAATATACCACCATATCCATCTGTACTTGCATCCGTATGTAGTTTCGTTTCTAGAACAGGATTATAAATTTTCAAAACTGGATCGTGTATTAGTAATTCCTTAAGCTGATTGAAAGCGTTAATTTGGCTAGTACCAAAAGTAAATGAAGCATTCTTCCTCAACAAATCTGTTAACGGTCTAGCAATGATGAAATAATTCGGAATAAACTTTCTAAAAAAGCCCGTTAATCCCAACAACTTTTGAATATGTTTGATATTTTTAGGAATGGGAAATCCTTCAACAGCTTTAGTTTTTTCACAAGATGGTTTGATACATCCATTTTCAATAATATGTCCTAGAAAAACGATATTCATCCGCAAAAATCTACATTTTTCCCATTTTATAATGAGACCATTTAACCTGGCTCCCTCAAGGACAATTTTAAGCTTTTCTAGATTTTCTTTTTCACTCTTTGCAGGAACGATAATATCATCCATATATACAAGCATAACATTTTTTCGTATCAATTCTTTGAACACAGTATTAATGTAACGTTGGAAAACACTAGGAGAATTACACAATCCAAACGGAGGCTTTTTAAATTCGTACTGGCCGTCAGGTGTGACGAAAGATGTGTATTTCCTACTACCCTCTTCTATGTCAACATGAAAAAAACCATTTTGTAGATCAAGTGTTGTAAATACCTGAGATCCGTACAACTTTTCCAATGTTTTTTCAATCACGGGAAGAGGATATCTGTCTTTGATTATTTTACAATTCAGTTTTCTATAATCAACGCATAATCGATATGTTTCATCCTTTTTCTTAACTAAAACGATGGGACTTGCAAGATTAGAGTTACTATATTGTATAATACCTTCTTTTAGCCAACTATCTATTTGTTCAATGACGAACTTACTTTCTTTAGGAGCTAATCGTCTCGCTTTCTGATAAACTGGATCTTCGTTTTCTAGCAAAATCTTCATCTCAATGCAAGACTTCGCTGGTGTCTCTGGTTTGTAGCTTTCAATCATTCTGTTAACTTCTTTTCTAAAATTTTCATCTTTAACATGCAAATTTTTATCAGTCTTCATTTCCGCCACAAGCTGCATTACATTCAACTTATCTAAGTGATTTTCAACGCCTATTGGAACAATTCTTTTTAATGTTACTTTCCCATTTTCTACTAATAAGGATGCGTTTTGCAGAAGATCTTTTCCAAATAAAATATCTTCACTAAGCCAAGTATTAGGAACTACATGACATTCTAGATAATAGTCTTCATTATTTATTAAAACGTTTGTGAGAAACGAGCCCATACTAACTTTAGAAATTGGCCCGAATCCAATTAAATTTTTACTAGAATCGTTTTTAACTAAAACATTTAATTGGTTTTGAACCGATTTCTTTACCAAAGTAACGTCGCTACCTGTATCGACAAGTGCTTTAAACTTTCTTGAATTAATTATAGCATCCACATGTAAATCAGGTAGGATTGAAACTAGGTTTACTCGTGAAGAGGTTTGTGATTCAATACTTTTCGACCTTTTCGGACAATTTGTCGCTATGTGTCCAAACTCATTACAATGAAAGCATGGGCCTTTACTTTTGTTTGGACAATCATTGGAAGTGTGGGAAATTGCTCCACAACTTTTGCATCTATTGCCATTTGATTGATGTCGGGTATTTACATTTGTGGGACGATTATTACTATGGTTATTAGTAACATTTCGTTGAACCTTCATAGCTTCATAAATTTTAAATTCTCGTTTTAATTCTACTATTGTTTTAGAATCGTACAATAATATTTTATTTGATGTACTGTCAGGTATGCCATTTACAACATACGTAATTAGTGACTGATCATCAACATTACCTTGACTTGCGATCTTTTTCATATTATATAAATATTCTAATAGCGTTTCATTATTAAGCTTTTTACGTGTTTCTAACGATCGATGAATGCTCAGACTAGTTGTTTGGTCGTTAAATTCTTTGACTAATAATTCTTTCAATTTTTCGTAACTGTTTATATTTTCTTCGGTTTCCACTGCAAGTTTTGCTGCACCAGTCAACAATCTTCTTCCATACAAATATTTTTGAATTTGATTCCATTGGCAAACATTGGCAATGTCCTCAAATTCTTTCACCCAGCAATTAATATTATTCCCCGCTTCACCGCTAAATTTATCAAGAGACTCTTCGATGTCCCTAAAGGCAAAATTATTTGCAACACATGTTTTAGTAGTATTGGTGTCTGGCTTTTCTTCGGTCATTATTGGTGTATTTGACCTTTCGAATTTATCTGAAAGAGGTACCAAAAATTTATTTAAACTTGTTATTTCACTTATCTTATTCTCCTCTTCTTCAGAAGTACTACAAAGTTCTTCAAATTCTTCGATGGTATTTTGTCCCTTTTCTTTTTCTTCACGTAAAGCCTGCTTATTTTATAAGTCTTCCATACGCAATTTAAATTTTTTTCCAAATTTTCAACCTTTTTTTCAAAATTTTCAAAATTTTCAAATTTTTTTTTTTTTCAAATTTTTAAAACTCGGGCAACTTTCCTATTGTTAATTTGCTATCCGTTAGCACTGTTTTAAATAAAATCCACAAAAAAAATGACCGTACTTTCTTTATAATTTCACTGTTCAATTTTAATTAACAAATTTTTTTTTTTATGTCCACTTTTATAGATTAATATCCATATGATCTGTATATCATATCATATGTACCCGGAACGAGCCCCCAAATTTGTGGGAATAATGTAGTGGATATGATATTCGAAATGAAAACACGAAATTAATTTCAATATTAATTTTATAACATAATAAACTATAAATTTGAATTTAATAATAAGAAATATAGCGAGAAAAATAAAACTATAATTAAATATTTAGGCCCGATTTTTCTTTTCTTTACGTTAAAATTGTTTTTTACTTTACTTTATGTACTTTACTTTTCTTTTCAAATCAAACTTAGCTGTACTATTAGCTTATAAAAAATTTAACTGATCTTATCAAAAGGAAAAACTTGACTGCTACAAAAAAAAAGAAGCGTAATAAATAAAATTGTTAACGGGTCCTTGTATTACTCCCACATATATTTATTAAATTTTTGAATTACTTAGCATGCAAATTTAACTGCAGTTATATTAAAAAACTTAGAACAATGTTCGAACAAATCTAGAATTTCATCAATTATTATAAGCTTCCTATTTTATGTTTGTAAACTCGAATTTAAATGTTCCATGGTGAGTTCAGAATTAAGGAATTAAACTTGAATTGAGCAATCGTAATTAGATTACTTTCCTTTTTATGATACCAAATTTAATTGTGCAATGGGTAAAAGGCCCGCACACCACCTTGATATCAATGGATAATTTGATGCATTTGGCTCGCCTGCCATTTCAGTTTTAGTTTACTAATCTAGAAAATACAAAACAATCTCTACGACTCTTCAAAGCAAGGGCAAAAAAAAAATAATTTCTTACTATTAGTATTTTTAAAGAAGATGCGGGAGTATAGATATTAGCATTTCCAAATAAACTGCGTAGTGCTTGGTATGCACGTAACCCGCTATCCGCTGGAAGTTTTATCATAACTAGAATTTAAATCACTAAAACTCCCCAAAACATTTTCGTTCTTCCAATTTTTTTTAAATAGGTTGGTGCGATTACTTACGAAAAACATTACTGGGCGGTAATGGGTTAATGGATATTCATTGGTTTCAAATTCCGCATTTTTTTATTTTAATAACCATACGTTTTTTTTTTACATAGCCACCGACTTAAATTCATTATATATACTTATATTTTTTGTTATTGTACAGTTTTATATTATTTCCTACTTGTTTAATTTGCTTTTTTTCTATTCGTTTCTACCGTTTCTTTTTATTTGATCTATTCATTTTACGCTTTTTTAAGATCATCTCATACAGCGCTTCTAATCCTTCTTGCAAACCTTCACCAGTAATTGCACATGCCGGTTGAATATACCAACCTTTAAATGGTTGTTGTTGGTGGTGTATTATTGTTGTTATTGGATTGGACATTTGTTCTGTTGAAACGGTGCCTGTTGTTGCCGTTGTTGACGACAATGAAATTAAATTTGTTAGAATGATGGGTGATGCAACAATTTTTTCATGTGTTGTACTTATTGTTATTGGAATATGTATCAACGTTGGTCTTTGTTCTTGTTGATGATGCTGATAATGTAAATTTGGAGTTGAAGATGATGTTAACGATGCTATTCCTCCATATGCGGATGCTGACGATTTATGATGCTGTTGTATTACTTTGGATGATGATAACGATGTTGTCAATGTAGGTGTTACAGCTACGTCACTATTTTTACTACTGCTACCACAATCACCACCACCACCACGGCTAGTAGTATTGGCACTGCTGATATCCACTGCTGTCACAACACCTCCGATGAGATGACTCTGTTGCGAAGAACTTGAAATTCGTGTTGTTCCAACATCAATATAACCGCCACCACTACCAGAATCACCACTAATTGTTGTAGTTAATACCGGGTATAATGATGATAATTCATGTAATCCTAATAATTTTTCTAGTTCTTTTGGGTCACGAGCACCTGGTAAATCTTGTTTATTAGCTAATATTAAAACCGGTACGCCCTGTTTTAAAAAAGAAAAACAAATAATATATAGTTCTTAAGTAAAAAAACAATGAATACATTTTTTTCGCATAATATATTTCTTTAATATTATGGAATAAAGACAAAAACAACAACAACTTTTGCATTGCAATTTTTCGGGTTTTACGGGTATTAATCACACAGCTAGTTAAAAATGGCGCGCAATCTACATTTCTTATGCAACTGCAAACCAAAATTCTGTGTGTTTGAAAAAAAAAGTTACACAATTGTGCACGCGTAGTATGCAGCTTTCAATGTTCGCAACTTTGTCATAGTTTTTTCCATTATATTTTGGAAATTTTACATCTTATTTCTGTTTTAAGCAGTTATTTTACTGACAAGAGAAAGACAACAGCGGCAAAAAAGTAAAGAAAAATATTGGGTAAAAAATGGGTGCAACAGTGTGAGGAATACGGATTATTTATTACACTAGTAAAAAGCCCGGGACTAGAAAATCGGACGGAAAATAAGAAATTGGCTACAAAATCACCCGCTGTCGGTTATGTATGTTTTGTATTTTCCACTGACACTCCGGATGAGGTTTGTTCATTAAAGAATTCCATTGGATAGTTTTCTCTGTCAGTTTCGTCAGTGCTAACAATGGAACCATTACTTAAAAAAATTGCCATATGCCTGTCCAAAAGCTTCAGAATTTGCTAATTTATTTCGTCAACGTCCGTATTTTTCTGGCAAAGTTTTGAATTTTGGGTCCACGGAGCAGACATTATGACTTAATTTGAATACTTCAAATTTATCAACAGAAACAGATATTTTAAATTGGGAGTGATATCCTGCCACCATTGAAAAGAGCCATGCCAGTTGATGCTGTGGGCAGTGCGATGTGTCCACGTTTTTGTTTCAGCGTCTTGAACGGCAGTGATTCGTTTATTATATTTTACCTTTTGTTATGTATTCAATAATGATTTCATTGCTTCAAATCTATCTTTTCTGGCTGGGTAATACAAACAGCTGAAGCAATTTGAAGAATTGTTGGAGTTGGCGCGTTTCTTTCGTAGCTTCTCTTTACAATTTCTTTCAGAAAACACATAATGCTGAGGGATGTTAATACACAAAAGGTTTTAAGCATTTTCATCTTCTTGAATTAATTTAAACCACGCAGTTAGCTTGGTATGGCGTGGGACTTCTCTTTCAGCTACAGCCTACATGTTATCTTCAATGAAACGGGCATTTTGCCTATTAGAAAGGTAAACTTGAAGTCATAGGATTCTGTGAAATTGATCCTGAATTTTAAAAGTCTCCATGCTGTCTCTGGAGCACATGAGTACCTGGAATCTACAGAAGTCCGAACTTAATCGTAATTTAAAGTGTTGTGCTCTTTAATTACCACTTTTATAGTCATGTCCTTTGAATACGTATTTGAACAGATATTTCACATTCGCGACAGAGGCATAACTTTCAACGATAATATGGCAATTAAATTTCAGACTGAAATATGGGTTATATGGAACAATCTAAGAATTATTAATGACCATTCCATTAACCAGTGGCGTAGCTACCTAGGGGATAGGCGGGGCAGTGCCCCGGGGCCCTCAAACTCAGGGGGCCCTCGAATCCTTACCAGAAATCTCGATCGAACTGAACTTTTGGAAATTTCTCTCATTTTCAAAATAAATATGACAGGTAGCAACCCCACTTTAATCATGACAACTCAGTTGAGAGAAATTCAAAAGTTATGCCTAGGGAATTCCCCTAAATTCTTTCTGTAGGTTGGCAGTGTTGTCAATTTGACGGATAGTGATATGTGCGTTTTATTATTCATCAATGTGCGTTTTACTGTGAATTCGACTTAAGATTTTTTTTTCGAGAACGGTTAAAAAATTAATGCTGTATCAGGAGTAAGTAAGCTAATGTCAATAAACTTTTTTGTACTGGTCAATATAGTGGTTCAATTTTATATGATTTTACCACTCATATTGATGTCCGTTAAGTCAATAAATCGTGTCAAATCTATAGATTTCGGCTACAGCTCATTGTATAACGCGAAATATCGTGAAAAAATGCAAGTCACCTGCAGTAGGTACATTAATTCAGGTCCGCGGGCAGGAGATCGTTCATGGTCTCCACCGTTAAATGTGGTAACACTAACGGTGATAATTTTTTTTCCGGGGATTCCCCAACGACACTTGTAGCGTATCATTGTGTTTCTCTTTCCTTTTATTTTACTTTTAACGTCGTCAGTGAACAGTGAGTACCTACCTACTCGAGCACAATCTAATATTGTATTGTTTAAATAAATTAGAAAACAAAAATTATGGATAAAAAGAAGAAACCCAGTGGTGCATTTAAACGCAAACAACGCCAAGAAAGAGAAGATAGTAAACAAAAATTGCCCAAAATTGACAAGTTTTTTAGTCAGCCTTCTGCAAGTACATCTGGCCAAAATATTTCTATTGATAGTGACTCAAATATTGTGGTAACTGCAGTGTTGGTTGAGAAGCCTACTGAAGAAGATTCGACAATTATTGCATTTGGAGATACCTCCGCCGCCGATCATGTGAACGTGGATGATGTTTGCATGACACACATAAGAGCGGAGGGTTTGGAGGAACCACAGACCTCTACATTTTTCGAAAATGTGTACGACAAATCTTCTTATGACTTGGGAAACTTCACGAACAAAATATTAAGTGATAACGAAAAACGTCAAATTCTTGATATGGGGCCTTTACAGCCTTCAGGACCTTTTCCAACAGACATCAACCAGAACAATAGGTGTTTTTCAAAATCGTACTACGTTTCGTGTTCTAAATATGGGCCAGTTAATCGTTTTTGGTTGTGTTATTCCAAAATACTAGACGCTGCCTATTGTCAACCCTGCTGGTTCTTTGCTTCACAAAGGAATAATGTTTGGTGAACGGGAATTCGAGATTGGAAGCATTTATCAGAAAGAATTAAACAACACAGTTGTTCGAGTGGCGATTCGGAAGCATGTGCTGTGTATGAATTTTGGCAAAAAAACGATACTAATACTATCGACAAGGAACTTGAAAATGAAATTCGCAAAGAAGCATCATTTTGGAAAATGGTTCTTCAAAGGTTATTCAATATTATACTTACCCTAGCAAAGAGTTCTTTGGGTTTGAGAGGACATCAAGAAGACTTAAGTCAGGAAGGATACCACGGAAATTTTCTGTCCTTTGTAGAGCTTGTCGCCCGATATGATACTGCTGGATACCTACTTAGAGCGTCAACGTGGCGCATAGCCGTACCAGATCGATGATGAACAATACAATCAAATTCTTCAAGAAGTAATGCCCATCTAGCCACCCGACTACATAATTCCTTCTTCTTCATTGTCAACTGAAACGCCTTGCAATCAGTAAATATTTTAAACTTCAATCCTAGTAAATAAATTCTTAATTTTACTAAGCGTTTGACTATTGCCAGAACTTCGAGTTCATAACTTGAACAGTTCCTTTCCGCTGTAGATGTCTTGAAACTGATATAAAACACCGGATGAAACTTGCTATCATCTAAATGCTTTTGTAACAATATACCACCATATCCATCTTTACTTGCATCCGTATGTAGTTCCGTTTCTAAAACAGGATTATAAATTTTCAAAACTGGATCGTGTATTAGTAATTCCTTAAGCTGATTGAAAGCGTTAATTTGGCTAGTACCAAAAGTAAATGAAGCATTCTTCCTCAACAAATCTGTTAACGGTCTAGCAATGATGGAATAATTCGGAATAAACTTTCTAAAAAAGCCCGTTAATCCCAAAAACTTTTGAATATGTTTGATATTTTTAGGAATGGGAAATCCTTCAGCAGCTTTAGTTTTTTCACAAGATGGTTTGATACATCCATTTTCAATAATATGTCCTAGAAAAACGATATTCATCCGCAAAAATCTACATTTTTCCCATTTTATAATGAGACCATTTAACCTGGCTACCTCAAGGACAATTTCAAGCTTTTCTAGATTTTCTTTTTCACTCTTTGCAGGAACGATAATATCATCCATATATACAAGCATAACATTTTTTCGTATCAATTCTTTGAACACAGTATTAATGTAACGTTGGAAAACACTAGGAGAATTACACAATCCAAACGGAGCCTTTTTAAATTCGTACTGGCCGTCAGGTGTGACGAAAGATGTGTATTTCCTACTAGCCTCTTCTATGTCAACGTGAAAAAAACCATTTTGTAGATCAAGTGTTGTAAATACCTGAGATCCGTACAACTTTTCCAATGTTTTTTCAATCACGGGAAGACGATATCTGTCTTTGATTATTTTAGAATTCAGTTTTCTATAATCAACGCATAATCGATATGTTTCATCCTTTTTCTTAACTAAAACGATGGGACTTGCAAGATTAGAGTTACTATATTGTATAATACCTTCTTTTAGCCAACTATCTATTTATTCAATGACGAACTTACTCTCTTTAGGAGTTAATCGTCTCGCTTTCTGATAAACTGGATCTTCGTTTTCTAGCAAAATCTTCATCTCAATGCAAGACTTCGCTGGTGTCTCTGGTTTGTAGCTTTCAATCATTCTGTTAACTTCTTTTCTAAAATTTTCATCTTTAACATGCAAATTTTTATCAGTCTTCATTTCCGCCACAAGCTGCATTACATTCAACTTATCTGAGTGATTTTCAACGCCTATTGGAACAATTCTTTTTAATGTTACTTTCCCATTTTCTACTAATAAGGATGCGTTTTGCAGAAGATCTTTTCCAAGTAAAATATCTTCACTAAGCCAAGTATTAGGAACTACATGACATTCTAGATAATAGTCTTCATTATTTATTAAAACGTTTGTGAAAAACGAGCCCATACTAACTTTAGAAATTGGCCCGAATCCAATTAAATTTTTACTAGAATCGTTTTTAACTAAAACATTTAATTGGTTTTGAACCGATTTCTTTACCAAAGTAACGTCGCTACCTGTATCGACAAGTGCTTTAAACTTTCTTGAATTAATTATAGCATCCACATGTAAATCAGGTAGGATTGAAACTAGGTTTACTCGTGAAGAGGTTTGTGATTCAATACTTTTCGAACTTTTCGGACAATTTGTCGCTATGTGTCCAAACTCATTACAATGAAAGCATGGGCCTTTACTTTTGTTTGGACAATCATTTGAAGTGTGGGAAATTGCTCCACAACTTTTGCACCTATTTCCATTTGATTGATGTGGGGTATTTACATTTGTGGGACGATTATTCCTATGGTTATTAGTAACATTTCGTTGAACCTTCATAGCTTCATAAATTTTAAATTCTCGTTTTAATTCTACTATTGTTTTAGAATCGTACAATAATGTTTTATTTGATGTACAGTCAGGTATGCCATTTACAACATACGTAATTAGTGACTGATCATCAACATTACCTTGACTTGCGATCATTTTCATATTATATAAATATTCTAATAGCGTTTCATTATTAAGCTTTTTACGTGTTTCTAACGATCGATGAATGCTCAGACTAGTTGTTTGGTCGTTAAATTCTTTGACTAATAATTCTTTCAATTTTTCGTAACTGTTTATATTTTCTTCGGTTTCCACTGCAAGTTTTGCTGCACCAGTCAACAATCTTCTTCCATACAAATATTTTTGAATTTGATTCCATTGGCAAACATTGGCAATGTCTTCAAATTCTTTCACCCAGCAATTAATATTTTTCCCCGATTCACCGCTAAATTTATCAAGAGACTCTTCGATGTCCCTAAAGACAAAATTATTTGCAACACATGTTTTAGTAGTATTGGTTATTGTTATTTCACTTATCTTATTCTCCTCTTCTTCAGAAGTACTACAAAGTTCTTCAAATTCTTCGATGGTATTTTGTCCCTTTTCTTTTTCTTCACGTAAAGCCTGCTTATTTAATAAGTCTTCCATACGCAATTTAAATTTTTTTCCAAATTTTCAACCTTTTTTTCAAAATTTTCAAAATTTTCAAATTTTTTTTTTTTTTTCAAATTTTTAAAACTCGGGCAACTTTCCTATTGTTAATTTGCTATCCGTTAGCACTGTTTTAAATAAAATCCACAAAAAAAATGACCGTACTTTCTTTATAATTTCACTGTTCAATTTTAATTAACAAATTTTTTTTTTATGTCCACTTTTATAGATTAATATCCATATGATCCGTATATCATATCATATGTTCCCGGAACGAGCCCCCAAATTTGTGGGAATAATGTAGTGGATATGATATTCGAAATGAAAATACGAAATTAACTTCAATATTAATTTTATAACATAATAAACTATAAATTTGAATTTAATAATAAGAAATATAGCGAGAAAAATAAAACTATAATTAAATATTTAGGCCCGATTTTTCTTTTCTTTACGTTAAAATTGTTTTTTACTTTACTTTATGTACTTTACTTTTCTTTTCAAATCAAACTTAGCTGTACTATTAGCTTATAAAAAATTTAACTGATCTTATCAAAAGGAAAAACTTGACTGCTACAAAAAAAAAGAAGCGTAATAAATAAAATTGTTAACGGGTCCTTGTATTACTCCCACATATATTTATTAAATTTTTGAATTACTTAGCACGCAAATTTAACTGCAGTTATATTAAAAAACTTAGAACAATGTTCGAAGAAATCTAGAATTTCATCAATTATTATAAGCTTCCTATTTTATGTTTGTAAACTCGAATTTAAATGTTCCATGGTGAGTTCAGAATTAAGGAATTAAACTTGAATTGAGCAATCGTAATTAGATTACTTTCTTTTTTATGATACCAAATTTAATTGTGCAATGGGTAAAAGGCCCGCACACCACCTTGATATCAATGGATAATTTGATGCATTTGGCTCGCCTGCCATTTCAGTTTTAGTTTACTAATCTAGAAAATACAAAACAATCTCTACGACTCTTCAAAGCAAGGGCAAAAAAAAAATAATTTCTTACTATTAGTATTTTTAAAGAAGATGCGGGAGTATAGATATTAGCATTTCCAAATAAACTGCGTAGTGCTTGGTATGCACGTAACCCGCTATCCGCTGGAAGTTTTATCATAACTAGAATTTAAATCACTAAAACTCCCCAAAACATTTTCGTTCTTCCAATTTTTTTTAAATAGGTTGGTGCGATTACTTACGAAAAACATTACTGGGCGGTAATGGGTTAATGGATATTCATTGGTTTCAAATTCCGCATTTTTTTATTTTAATAACCATACGTTTTTTTTTTACATAGCCACCGACTTAAATTCATTATATATACTTATATTTTTTGTTATTGTACAGTTTTATATTATTTCCTATTTGTTTAATTTGCTTTTTTTCTATTCGTTTCTACCGTTTCTTTTTATTTGATCTATTCATTTTACGCTTTTTTAAGATCATCTCATACAGCGCTTCTAATCCTTCTTGCAAACCTTCACCAGTAATTGCACATGCCGGTTGAATATACCAACCTTTAAATGGTTGTTGTTGGTGGTGTATTATTGTTGTTATTGGATTGGACATTTGTTCTGTTGAAACGGTGCCTGTTGTCGCCGTTGTTGACGACAATGAAATTAAATTTGTTAGAATGATGGGTGATGCAACAATTTTTTCATGTGTTGTACTTATTGTTATTGGAATATGTATCAACGTTGGTCTTTGTTCTTGTTGATGATGCTGATAATGTAAATTTGGAGTTGAAGATGATGTTAACGGTGCTATTCCTCCATATGCGGATGCTGACGATTTATGATGCTGTTGTATTACTTTGGATGATGATAACGATGTTGTCAATGTAGGTGTTACAGCTACGTCACTATTTTTACTACTGCTACCACAATCACCACCACCACCACGGCTAGTAGTATTGGCACTGCTGGTATCCACTGCTGTCACAACACCTCCGATGAGATGACTCTGTTGCGAAGAACTTGAAATTCGTGTTGTTCCAAAATCAATATAACCGCCACCACTACCAGAATCACCACTAATTGTTGTAGTTAATACCGGGTATAATGATGATAATTCAAGTAATCCTAATAATTTTTCTAGTTCTTTTGGGTCACGAGCACCTGGTAAATCTTGTTTATTAGCTAATATTAAAACCGGTACGCCCTGTTTTAAAAAAGAAAAACAAATAATATATAGTTCTTAAGTAAAAAAACAATGAATACATTTTTTTTCGCAAAATATATTTCTTTAATATTATGGAATAAAGACAAAAACAGCAACAACTTTTGCCTTGCAATTTTTCGGGTTTTACGGGTCTTAATCACACAGCTAGTTAAAAATGGCGCGCAATCTACATTTCTTATACAACTGCAAACCAAAATTCTGTGTGTTTGAAGAAAAATGTTACACAATTGTGCACGCGTAGTATGCAGCTTTCAATGTGTTCGCAACTTTGTCATAGTTTTTTCCATTATATTTTGGAAATTTTACATCTTATTTCTGTTTTAAGCAGTTATTTTACTGACAAGAGAAAGACAACAGCGGCAAAAAAGTAAAGAAAAATATTGGGTAAAAAATGGGTGCAACAGTGTGAGCAATACGGATTATTTATTACACTAGTAAAAAGCCCGGGACTAGAAAATCGGACGGAAAATAAGAAATTGGCTACAAAATCACCCGCTGTCGGTTATGTATGTTTTGTATTTTCCACTGACACTCCGGATGAGGTTTGTTCATTAAAGAATTCCATTGGATAGTTTTCTCTGTCAGTTTCATCAGTGCTAACAATGGAACCATTACTTACAAAAATTGCCATATGCCTGTCCAAAAGCTTCAGAATTTGCTAATTTATTTCGTCAACGTCCGTATTTTTCTGGCAAAGTCTTGAATTTTGGGTCCACGGAGCAGACATTATGACTTAATTTGAATACTTCAAATTTATCAACAGAAACAGATATTTTAAATTGGGAGTGATATCCTGCCACCATTGAAAAGAGCCATGCCAGTTGATGTTGTGGGCAGTGCGATGTGTCCACGTTTTTGTTTCAGCGTCTTGAACGGCAGTGATTCGTTTATTATATTTTACCTTTTGTTATGTATTCAATAATGATTTCATTGCTTCAAATCTATCTTTTCTGGCTGGGTAATACAAACAGCTGAAGCAATTTGAAGAATTGTTGGAGTTGGCGCGTTTCTTTCGTAGCTTCTCTTTACAATTTCTTTCAGAAAACACATAATGCTGAGGGATGTTAATGCACAAAAGGTTTTAAGCATTTTCATCTTCTTGAATTAATTTAAACCACGCAGTTAGCTTGGTATGGCGTGGGACTTCTCCTTCAGCTACAGCCTACATGTTATCTTCAATGAAACGGGCATTTTGCCTATTAGAAAGGTAAACTTGAAGTCATAGGATTCTGTGAGATTGATCCTGAATTTTAAAAGTCTCCATGCTGTCTCTGGAGCACATGAGTACCTGGAATCCACAGAAGTCCGAACTTAATCGTAATTTAAAGTGTTGTGCTCTTTAATTACCACTTTTATAGTCATGTCCTTTGAATACGTATTTGAACAGATATTTCACATTCGCGACAGAGGCATAACTTTCAACGATAATATGGCAATTAAATTTCAGACTGAAATATGGGTTATATGGAACAATCTAAGAATTATTAATGATCTTTCCATTAACAATCATTGCACTGCCATTCTTTTGGCACCGATTTTTTGGATACCCAGCTGAATTAGCCAATGTTTGTTCTTGGAAATCTTTCGGAAATTTCTTGGAATATTTCCAGTCAGTCATACAGGGTGAATTCAAGTTATTTGCCTCACATGGCAAACGAACCACGTGCTCTGTTATAAGTGCATGCAACCTTTGAAATGTTACAGCATTAGGAATTTCTCTCCAAATAGTTTTATTAATGACATCCGAACCCTTGAACTTTTCTTCTGCTTTCAAAATTAGCGAAGTGTGGGCTTACAGGAAAGCAAAATTCTGGAACTCATATACATGTACAGTTCGTGTAGGCGTTCCAAGTTATGTCGTTCATCAGCTATCAAATTTCAATTTGAAAACTCGTGCTACTACGTCTGGTCGAAATTTTGAAGATTTGAGTGGCTCCAAGTTTTCCTTTCTTTCTTGTCATTTTGGGTTGCTTGTCATTGTGATTAAGTAATATTGCTTTCCGTATTTACGAACTACAGCCATTGAACCATGATAGTTTTCTGACATATTTCTCAGGCTTCCTTGAAAAGAACAAGGAAGAATTAGAGGTTTGTCGGTAGCAAACCTTGTGCTGATACTGCACTATCGAGGTATTCCTATGATGCCTGTATTTGGTTGCTGCCCTAATTTCTGTTGATTTTGCAGTATATAATTCCAGCGATTTGCTTCAGTTTTCACGTAAGCATCAACTAAATATTTCTGCGTCATTTTACCGGCGGAGAGAAAAGAATTGAAATCATCACAAATGGATAGCCTGTAGCTATAGTACTGCAATTGAAAAACTCGTGTTTTTCGGTTAGCAAAAAAATTTCGTAAAGTGGTTGGTCTTCTATGAAAAGGAATTCCAAACCCAAGCTATGATCTCCAAAGGGAAAAAATATAGGATATACTAATAGTTCTAGGTTTTGATCTAAAACATTAATCCTCTCGGTCGATCGACTATTTGGACAATTTTGATTTGGACGACAATGGATCAGTAAAGTCCGTCGTCGGCATTTTCAAAAATGGGAGCTACCTCATAGCTTCGTGGAACATTGTATCGTCTAATATCACATTTATAGTCTTAAGCAATTAGCATTCTAGCCTTTACTGACTTAAAGCCACGGAGAGTTGTTTCATTAATGCCTTTCATTAATGCCTTTCTCTCTAAGCATTTTGCATGTGTCGACAAAAGGATTACATTGAGACATGAAAGTGCTTAATTCCTGCATTAAACTTGAATCGGTTTTCTCTAATCCTCATTCTTTGAGCAGCAGCCTCATCCGGGTCAAATATAGTATATAACTGGAACTGGGCTGGATGCAAAGCTCCTGCTAGATGGTGAATTTGTCCATTAATTTGGAAACAATAGGGGCCGTATCCAGGAGACAGTGCAATTCCTTACAAATAATGTTGGCATGATAGTGGCCGGTCTCCTTGTATCGTAGTAATTTCATGTCACAGCGACTTACGTTTGATAAAACATTGTGAATTGGGTGGTTTTGTTTACAAATGAGTCTTTCATCTGTTAATATTTTGGGTTGTTGTAAATCATTGGATAGTAAAGTTCTCTATCGAGGTTTACTAGCAAAAATTCAGTTGATGGATAAACTCAAATTCCCCCATTCGAGGTCTCGGTACCGGAATGCTTGTGAATAGTTCATATTTTTAGTTCGACACAAGAGGAATTCCGATGTCAAATAGTATGTTTTGGCTAGTTATTCTTGAGCGGATTTGCAATTTTGCTTTTTTCTGTAACAATTCTTCACATGATGTGCCCGTTAAATTTAATGCCAAATTATTTTAAATAACATTAAATTGTTCACGAAGTTATTGTGGGTTCAATAATAAAGGATTGATTTTTCAATGTTGTGTGGTAATTATGACTTCTATTAAAGCTGATTGAGTTTGCTGATAGTTTTTCATTATCAGTATAGTAAAAATAGCTACACTGTTAAGTTCTTGTAATTGACGTGGCTATGCAATTCCCATGCAGGGTCTCTTGGCATTTAAAGCTACTTGATAACATTTCTTCATTTTTGATTTTCGAAGAGTTCAGACGTGTTTTTGAGTTCCTCTGAATTAAAAAAAAAAAAAGAAAAATTTTAAACAAAAATCGATTGTGGTGTTTTTTTTTGTTACAGTAATATCTGTAAAAAAAAAATTTATTTAACAATTTTGATATTACCTTGATCTTCTTTTAACTTTTTTAACCTGTTTGTTTTGTCATTATTTTCATTTATTTGTCGCGATATTTGTTCTTGATCTCTTGTCTATTTTTCTGTGCTAATCAGTTAATTAATACTTAAATAACTAAATTTCTAGATGACCATGACTTCTTGCATATCATGTGCCAAAGAGTGGAATTCTCTCGAAATATATATTTCCTGTAATGGTTGTACAGGAATTTCACATGTGTCATGTGCGGATCTTTCTGGTAGGATTGCCGATAAATTAAAAGAAAACGATACTGGCCTTCAGTGGTTTTGTAAAAAGTGTCGCCCGCTCTCTAAGGGTGTTTTGATATCAAAAATGCAAACACTCAATAAATCATTTGACATTCTTAGGAGTAAATTTATTGAGATAAATGATCTTTTTGCTTCACAATCCCAGGTGTTTTATGATTCTATGCAGCTCACTAAGCCGACTGAGGTTAATTTAGTAACTCCTATTCCAATTGACTGTCCGATTCTAAGGCGTAACCCAGTGCATTCTACTAAAACCAAAACTGCTTCACAGTATCGTAGTAGTCGCAAAAATAATACACGTCCGGGCAATAGTATTAATAGTGGTAATAATAATGATAATAATAATAATAATAATAATGACAATAACATCAATAAGAAAAAGAAAAGAATAAGAATAAGAATGACGAAAATCACATCATTGATAATTTTTCCGACAGCCGGTCCCCTCTTCCTAGACCAGGCAATTCTTTGGTGGCTGAAATACAACCCCCCACCACTCTAGTTCTAAAAACAGTACCGGCCCCTAAAATAATTTTTCTCTCGCGTCTGGGTCCTTTGACAACCGCCAATGAAATTCTTCTTTACTTAAAATCAAAGAATATTAAAACCGCTGTGATTAAATGTGAGAAAATCAGTAAGGTGTCCAGCCATGTTTCATCTTTCAAAATTACTGTGCCCTCACATATGTTCTCGACCCTAATTTCCCATGAACTTCGGCCACAAGCGGCCTTTGCCAAGGAATTCTAGCGTAAGAAAGCGGCTAGCGTTTCTAGAAATGTTTCAAAAAACGATCCGATCTGTCCCCTTACTACCAGAATGTAAGGGGACTTAGAACTAAAACGCGCGAGCTTTTGCTCGCTACCATTTCTTCGGACTACGATGTCATTACTCTGACCGAAACATGACTAAATTGCAGTTTCCACAATAATGAGCTGTTCTCCTCCAGCTATGAGGTTTTTCGTAAGGATCGCTTTACAATTGATTTGAAGACGCTTGGAGGAGGTGCTCTAATAGCTGTCCGTACTAACTTTGAAAGTTGTTTGATTAGTTTTCCAAATTGTGATGATCTGGAGTTAATCGGCGTTAAAATAAAATTGGCACAAAAACGCATTTATGTCGTGAATTGCTATATTCCACCCAATAGTACTGAGGTGAAGTACTAATTACTAGCTAACGCGTTTACATCGATTTCCGATATCATTGAGCCTACAGATGATATCATACTCCTTGGAGATTTTAATCTTCCGGGTGTGCATTGGTCTTGCCCGAGCGAAGAAGTGTTTTTCGTTGCTCAGAATGCAAATGCCGAATCCGAGACTTTGCTTTTTGACAACTTGATGGCTTGTGGCCTGCAGCAAATGAGCGGTGTTCAAAATTCGCTAAACAGACAACTAGACTTAATTTTTACTTCCGACTCCGCTAATTGTGTTGTTCAGCAGAGCACTGATAATCTTTGCAGAATTGATGACTATCACCCCCACTAAAGGTATTATTCTCTCAAGAAGGTGAAATGGATGATACTAACACCGAAGATGCGTTCTTTTTCAACTTTCGGAAAACTAATTTCGAGCTACTCAACAGCCTTTTGGAGCAGGTTAATTTTGATAGTGTTATTTGTAAGGCGAATATTGAAATGTGCATCGCCGATTTCTACAAAAAAAATTTCGAGATCTTTATTTTAACCGTTCCTTATACCTGCCACAAAAATTCATCTTCCCCACCTTGGTTTAATAAGGACTTACGGTCTTTACGCAATAGATGGAATAAAGCCTGGCACAAATACTTAATATCACATGAAGATGCAGACCTTTCCACCTGCTCTGCCTTGCTCAGTGAATTCAAAGTACTTTCTATGGAGCTGTATAATTCCCACATTGACAATATGAGATCCAGTCTTTCCATGGACCCTCACTGCTTCTGGAAATTCGTTAATAGTAAAAAGAAAACAGATGGATATCCGTCTTCGCTAAATTATTTGGATAGGTCATCCAATGATCCATCAATTATTGCTAATCTCTTTGCTAATTTTTTTGCTGAAGCTTTTAACGAGGACAATTTTGAACCCGATCCGAAATACTTTGAGTATTTGAATGAGTACCCCAAGACTTCCCTCACTAATATTGATATTGACGTATCCTTAGTAGCTGATAATATTAACAGTTTAGACGATGGTTACTCACCTGGCCCTGACGGTATTCCTGCCGTCATCTTAAAAAAATGCAGTAACATCCTTGCACGTCCTCTTTCGGCTCTTTTCCAGAAATCTCTCGAGAGGGGAATATTTCCTAAGCTCTGGAAAGTCTCTTATATTATTCCGACCCACAAGAAAGGCAGTAGAGGTGATATCGGAAATTACAGACCAATTGCTAAATTATCTTGCATTCCAAAACTGTTTGAATGCATCATTCAGCCAGTTTGTGTGCTTTGGTTGTAAACCTTTTATTTCCAGGAATCAACACGGTTTTTTGAAGGGTAGGTCTACGATCACTAGCTTAGTTGAACTCGTCTCTTTTTCGACGTGCTCCATGGAAAATGGCAATAATGTTGATTGTATAACTACAGACTTCAGCAAAGCGTTTGATAAATTGTCTCATCAAGTGATTTTGTTTAAACTTAGTGCCCTTGGTTTCCCGGGTTTTTTATCGATTGGATTCAATCCTATCTCCAGGGAAGGAGTTATCAAGTACTTTTTCGTTCGTCCAAATCCGAGCATTATACTGCGACATCTGGCGTCCCTCAAGGCAGCCATTTGGGACCAATTTTGTTCGTTCTGACAATTAATGATGTGTCCTCCGTAATTAAGTACTCTAAAATTTCTAACTTTGCGGATGTTATGACGATCTATAAAGAATGTAATAATAATTTGGCGCTCAACAGCGACAAATGTGAGGTTATCACATTCTCCAGAAAACGTGAAAATTGTCTATGTGTATATAATATTGGCGATGCGCCTCTACATAGAGTGACTAACATTAGAAATTTGGGAGTGATTTGTGACAGTGAACTTAACTTCAAGCTACATATTAACTCACTCGTTCATAGAGCTAACTCTACATTAGGCTTTATTAAAAGATGGTCTAAAGAGTTCTCGGACCCTCATATAACTAAAGCACTCTTTATTACCTTGGTTAAACCTATTTTGGAATATGCCAGTCAGGTATGGTCTCCCTACCATAAAAGTCTAATTAATAGATTGGAGTCTGTACAACGTAGATTCATACGTTTTGCATTAAAAGATCTTCCTCCTTGGAATGAACCTTTCCAACTACCCCCGTGCTGTGATAGGTTAAAACTGATTGACCTGCCATCCTTAGAAAAGAGTCGTCAGGTGGCTGATATTGTTTTTGTCCATCAAATTTTTAATGGGGCTATTGATGCTCCTATACTATTAGAAAAGATGCCGCTAAATATAAATGTACGTTCCTTAAGATCAGTTGATTTATTTAAAGTTATGTACCACAGAACAGATTACGGGAAAAACGAACCAATTTCTCGAATGCTACGTGCAGTTAATATAAATGCTTTTAGTTTCGATTTCTGCTTTAGTAAAAGCAATTTAAAGAAATTCTAAAAAAAAAAAAAAAAAAGCAATGTGTTTGTTGATTATCGTAGTTCGGAAACTGATAAGTGCACGCAAGTAATTATCAATATCGTAATACATTAATAATTTCCATTCGTTGTTAGTCAAGTCCACACATCCTAGATCCTAGTGGCTCTTGTTCGACATATGAGGTTATAGGAAGTATAAATAATACTAATAAAACTGGTGTTAACCCTGCTCTTATTTGTAGTTTCGAGTGTAGGTTTTCCTCTCGGTTTAAATTTAAAAGTATCAGCCAAACATAGGTGCGGACAAAAACTAAAGATATATATAATAGATATACAAAGGCCAGATATTGAAGAATTGTATATATACAAGTTATTATTAATTCTTCAAATTTGTGGTATTGATGTAGTCCGAATGTTTATTTTTGCACCCGCTTTTGTTTGGCTGATACTTCTAAATTTCTTCACCAATTCTCCGGATATATTTGATGTTGCCAATTTAGTTCAATTGTAGTTTATTGTAATAAGAGAGGTTTGCTGTGAATTAGATGTGAATTCCCCACAATGCTTTCGTTTTGCCAGACCTTTATTTGTCCCTGCTTCGGCTGGTATTGGAGCTAGATTGTGATTATTATTATTACTAAGAACATTTGCTGTCATTGTAATCAATTCGTAAGGCCTTATTTTGCTTATTGCACGCCTCATGGTTGCATGATTACCGTTATTAATTGTTACTATTCGAACTAACCCATCTGAACCAGGGTATGTTTTTTATACATCCCAAACCCCATCCAATTGGTGGCAAGTTTTCATCTTTAATTAAAATTAGCTCTCCAATTTTCATGTTATTAGTTTTAGTCAACCATCTTGGCTTGTATTGTAGGAGGTGTAAATAACCTGATGAACACTTTTTGCATAATTTTTAGCGTAGTTTGTTTTCCGTCTAACCAATAAATTCTCATTTGTAGATAGCAAGTTTTTTATGGCGGTGAAAGTGTCCAGATGTTAATGTAGTCGTGTAAACAATTTTGTTTGATAATGCACCTAGCGGTCTCGAATTGAGACAGGTCTCAATTTAAATAATTAACGTTGAGAGTTATTCTACCAATGAAACCCTTAAGAGCAGCTATAACTATTGCTGCTGTAAGATTAATTACTGTTTCGATGTGAATTTCCCTTGTACATAAGCATTTCAAAACTACTGTGAATCCCTTACATCCTCTACCTTTCGACATTCTAATTCCAACAGGGCCTGCGGAGTCAATTGTGTTCGTTTTAATATCTGCTTGAGAAATGTTGTTTGTATATGGATACATAGTTCGCACGTTTGCAGTTAACGCTTAAAATTCTGAACATTTCATTTGGTAATATATCTCTAATATTAGTCGAGTATATAGTTGGTACTTTTAACAAATGTTCGCATTTGCTGGGCCGTTTTTCTAATGTGAAATCCCCTGATTTGACTAGTTCGATCATTTGATTTGAAAGCTGTATGACTTCGTCAATTGCGTCACACCCTGTTTTATTTTTATTTTATTTATTTATTTGAAAAGTCAATTAACATACGCATACAGTAAGTATATAATTTGTACGTAAGGCTAGAACAAATAAAGATAAACTACAGCATGCCAGGCGCAGTAACTATAAAATACTATAAGAAATATAAAACCAAAAAAAAGAAAAAACATAATAATGTTAATAAAATAATATATAAATGAAGAATAAGAAAACCAAATGCAATGAACTTAAAATAATACTAATAAGAAATAAAAAGAAAAAAAGAAATATAAAGTGCGTGCAACAATGGAAGGAGCAAACCAACCGCAATTTAAAAGTATATAGAAGGAAAGGAAAAAGGCAAAGGAGCAGGGAAAATTAGAGGGATGAAAAATATTCAAAGGAACGCCTTCAGAAGACTACCAATGGAGTGCAAGAGTTAAAAGCCACTTGCGATCTACGAAAACTTTCAGTATTAAAATTTCTTGAGCGGATTAGCAATACTGTCTTTTTTTGTAACAATTCTTCACATGACGTGCCCGTTAAATTTAATGCCAAATTATTTTAAATAACATTAAATTGTTCACGAAGCTATTGTGGGTTCAATAATACAGGATTAATTTTTCAATGTTGTGTGTTAATTATGACTTCTATTAAAGCTGATTGAGTTCGCTGATAGTTTTTCATTATCAGTATAGCGAAAATAGCTACATTGTTAATTTTTTGTAATTGACGTTGCTAGGCAATTCTCATGCAGGGTCTCTTGGCATTTAAAGCTACTTGATAACATTCATTGTGTTTGTTGATTAACGTAGTTCGGAAACTGATGAGTGCATGCAAGTAATTATCAAGATGCTAATACATTAATAATTTCCATTCATTGTTAGTCAAGTCCACACATCCTAGATCCTGGTGGCTCTTGTTCGACATATGAGGTTATAGGTAGTATAAATAATACTAATAAAACTGGTGTTAACCCTGCTCTTATTTGTAGTTTCGAGTGCAGGTTTTCCACTCGGTTCAAATTTAAAAGTAAAATTAAAAGTATTTATCCCCGTGATCGTACCTTGACCGACATAATGTTATGGTACGATCCCTCACTATTTCTTGTTACTTAAAACTTTACGTCGTCACGACCGCGTTAGTAGCTCTTTCATTTCACGCCCCTCATACTGAATCCTTCATCCGATGATTCGTTACTCAAACATTAAAGTACACGCAAGTTAATCTATTGCACTGTATTTTCAGGAATATTCCACGACTTTTCTTGATAAAAGAAAAGTCTGGAATTTTCCTGCAAAAACACTACACAAATTCACTATTATTAAACACCACACAACTTTTAGAAACGTCAAGAATAAGCTTATTGTCAAATAATAGAAAACACGTTTACATGCCGGAAATTTCTCGAGTTAAGAACAATGAGTATGTAAGAAAGAACAACATTCAAACGAGAAGTTTCTAGCAGATGCAGAATGAGATACTTTTACTATAAATATGGAAGAAAAGTGATGCAAATAAATCAGTCTTAATCAGACAGTTAAAGTCTAAGCTTCGTCCGAGATTTGAAACGTGATTATTTGTGGAAAGCGATTATAAGGGTGATTTGAATATAAAAGTAAAAATAGTGATCTATTATTGAAAATAGTGACTGTATATTTAAATAAGCTGTGATAAATTAATTGTAATAATTAACTTATTGATAAACAAATATTTTTAAGACAATTGTTAACGCAGAAATAATTATAAATAAAGCTTATACACTAAATTCACATAACATTTTAATAACATGGAACCGAATGGGTAGCACGTCGCACTATAATGTATTCCAATGAACTTTAATTCAATTAAGTTTCTCTTATTCATTGTGACGATAAGGCAACGATGTGTACATATACATATATATATGTATATTTACATGTTTCTGATTATTCAAAGAAAAGAAACAAAAAAAAAACTTTGGCTTTATCTCTTTGGAAATATTGGAATAAGTCATAAATCCATGCGAATTATATATTATACAGTATAATTGATTATTTTACCACGATTATTGGGATTTCTTTACTATAAGTAGATTTTTGAGTTAGTTAATTCGTTTAGTACAAGCAATGAACCTGAACATTGCTTTAGTGAATTTAATAAACGAATTTATTTTATTAATCCTTTTTGGTTTCCTTTTTTTTTCTTTTCCTTGCATAGATCAGTTATTTGTCTATCTTAAAATTAGGATTGATATCAATTCATATTTTGATTCAATATTCTTCTTTTTTTTCGTATGTTTTCAACTATTAATTAATCTACTGAAAATTATAGATATCATTAATCTCACAAATTACCCGTTCAATATTTGTTTTGAGTTCTGCAATTGTTCGTCGATTATTAGTATAAACCTCATTTTCACGTAGGCTCACAAAAAAAATCGATTGGTGTTAAGTCACCAGAGTTCGGTGGCCAATTAACATAACTTTGTGCGAAATTAGACGTCCATTATAATTTGTTTTCAATAAATCGATTGTTTCTCGAGCTATGCTACATGTTGCCATCTTGTTGAAACTACAAGTCGTCGACACCCAGATCGAAAAAGGCCATAAAAAATTGGTTATCATAGCTGTGTAGCCTACTCCACTGACAGTAACACCAGCCTCATTTTCGAAAAAAATACGGTCCAAAGCACACCAAACTGTGGCACGAGATGAATGTAATGATTGTTCTCTTGGATTTTCAGCAGCCGGAATGCAGTAATTTTGCTTATTAATGTAACCACTCAAATGAAAATGAGTTTCGTCAGAAAAGATGATTTTTTTTATACAAAATGTGGTTTTCACATATTGTTCATTTCCATAATGGATTTGATTTATTTTTATACGATTTTCGAGCGAAATTGAATTCATTATAATAAAATATAGACCTTCTACTGCTATCATGTCAAAAAACCGAATAACACAACTGCTATCCTAAGCGTATACAATTCTATTGAAATAAAAAAAATTTTTATTCAAAAACCCTACACATTGTTGGCTCGCCATTTTATTCTAGGGATTTTGTTTTTCAACAAAAAAAATGCAGTGCCAATACATAAATTTAAGGAATACTTTCTCCCACATAAATTAATCTATTAAAATTACATGAGATATACTATTTTATTCTTTCTAAATTGTGTTCTTATCTGATCCTTAACTTTCTTTCATAACAGTTCCCATTGTGAAGCTCAATTAAATTAGAAAAAAACGATCAAGACTTGTATTGATCCAATAATTTCGTTGTCCTTTATTATCCTTTTTGATAAAATTTTGTATTAATATATAAATTTATAAGATGAAAGCATTTTTGTTTTAATATGGGTCTATTCCACTCTGACCGAATCTGCAAATTTGAAATACACTGAATAATATGTTCGAGAGATACCATGTAAACTAAATTTTCACAGACATAGAGACAGACAGGCAGACAGACTCAGAGAGCTTCAAACGTAAAGATTCATAAAAATCTAGAGATAACAGAAAGTTGCCATCACAAAGTTTATTCTTATTTTTTATTTACTTACCATTTATTTACAACTAGCTGCACTCGGCCACGCGTTGCTGTGACTCAGTCTGGTTAAATTGAAAAGAAAAGAAAAAGCGCGCGTTTCTCGTATATTTAATTTCACAATGCTTGTGGTTATACAACATTTTTTGTTGTTCCATTTTCTGTGCAGATATAGAGTTTTTCTGGTTTGCCGAGTCTAGAACATGCAACATATAATTGTCCATGTGAGAAGCCATCCGTGTCTACATCTAGATCGTCACAATTTCATGCGTATCCTTATCGACATCGGTATTTCAGCGCCGATTTCGTTCGAAGTGATTTTGTTATAGAGCCAGATTAGTATATGTACGTTTAGGAATCCTCTCTTTTGCCATTCCACTGATTATATCCAACAGCGCACAGACCCAAACACTTAATGTTTTATAATGAAATCCATCAGCGATTTCAGCTTCTGTCTGAAAGCAGGTGCTGTGATGTCATGCCTATCCAGCGGCGATTGCCCAGGAAGTAAGAGCTTTTGTTTTGTAAATCGTCCCAAGTTGGAAATTTCATCTAAGATTTTGTTAAATTCAGCATTTTAATTTTTAAATGCCTTTTTCGGTTTTAGGGTTTCCAAAAAATGAGACTCTACATATTAAATGTCTTTCGGCTTTCAAAATTTTACGCCAATTAGTAGAGAGTAGATTATAATTTTAAAATTTAATTTTGTATGTTTAAACAAACTTGATTTTTGGCATAAACCCTTTTTTACGATATCTTTTTTAGCTCGTATTATAATTTTCGGGGGGGAAAAAATTTTCCTTTCATACGTAAGTTTGATATATTTTGTATTAAAATGGGCGAATTTTCATTATTGCTGTACAAAAAAAATCAACTTTGAATCTATACCCGTCCTTTTTTTTTTTAATTATAACGAAAACTACCAGTAACAGTAATTTTTTTGGTGAAAGTGGGGGCAATTCTTAAAATTCGTCGAAGTTTTTGAAAATTCAACCTTGTCAATTCTAAATACCTTTTTTTGGCTTTAAGCTTCCCAAAAAATGAGAAATGGCTTTCGGCTATGGGCTTACAAAATTTTACGCCATTTAGTAGACATATAATTTGCTCGTTACATTTCAATAAAGAGGAACTAAAGCGAATAATTTAATTTTGTACGCTTAAGAGAAACTTGTTTTTTGGAATAAATAACGCAAACATTTTTCGCAATTGTGATGTTCCAGAATACATGAGCATTAAGCCCATTTACAGTGTTGGCTCTCCGAATTAATATTTTTAACGCCACCACTACGCCCACCTGTATTTTTTATAATGTAAGCTTATGATTTGGTATTATGTATACTTTATTGATATATGCGCTTGTGAGTCAGAGTAATCACGTTTTCTTGTTGCAAGGCAACGAATTATTAGATTAAAAAAAATCAATCACTAACACATAGCCACAAATGTGTTAGTGATTGATTTTTTTTAACGTTTTATTACTAATTACAGGTGTAACATAGGTAAATAAAAAGTATGTAAGAACCTGCTCATGTACCTAAGGAATGTTCGATAAAAATTTTAAGTCAATTGATCAAGAAGTTTCGGAGATTATCAATTTTGTACAAACGTACAGAAACGATTTTATTTATATAGATAATTTTTATATTATTTTTGTGCTTCTTGTTGGAAGCTGATATGAGAATAACAATTATTATATACTTTTATTTTAAAATATAAAATACAAAAACATCTCGATTAAATAAAAACAGAATTTGAAAATATGATTAAATTAATTCAAAATAAAAAAAACTAAGTTAAATTAAAACTAAGTTAAAATTAAAACTAAGTTAAAATTAGATATATATTCGTGAACACCACGCAACGATCATATTGTTTTGTTTCAGTCTAACCAACACATTTTGTTCTCCTTCTCGCTAAATGGCGGTTTTTAGTTTTTCTCTGTTTTCTCTTCTCATACTTTTATTTAGCAATATTGATACCGTGCACTGAACTAATTTTCGAGAATTATTTGATGAATCAAGATTTAAATGTTGAAAATTAGAGTGCACGATGGTAGATAAACAGAAAACGCAATTTTTGCGGTCGTTAAGACACAAAGTGTAAGCATGGGTTCTACCCATCGCTACAACACAGATACGTAAGGGATTGATCTATCAAAACAGACGTAGCTGAAAAGCGTGTGGGTGGTTTCAGTGGTACGTGAAAGCTTGTACTGCCCAATGTGATTCGACCACACCCGAGAAAAGTCTCGTGCTCCACCGACTGACCTAGCCGGGCACCAGAAAACAATTTTTTTGAGAGAAAAAAAAAGGATCCGATCTAGACAGCGACAATTGATATACGCTCCTACCTAACTATTGCCCCAAGTCTTTAGCATGGTAAACCCCTATGGGTCTTTCTTGATTCCAATCCCTATGATCGGTGCCAACATAAAAGCGGATGGTCGCCAGTAATGAAGAGTTTACACGTTCCGATGCGTTAGCTTGTGGTGAGTTGATAGCTGTGCGATTGTGTTTAACACCATACACTACACCAACTAATTTGCGAAATTCTTCAAATACAAATTGCGGTCCGTTGCTGAAAATATAATCTCGGGTACGCCGAATAAGTTGAAGACCTTTTCCTCCAAGAAATCGGTGACCTGCACGGCAGGAGCCTTACGTAACGTCTTGAATAAAACAAATTTCGAAAATTTGGCTAAAACAACTAGGAGAGTGGTGTTGCCATGTTTATACCGAGGGTAGGGTCCTAAAATATCGACATAAAAATACTGGACTAGTCTGTCAACTTCGATCTGTTTGCCGATTGGCGGCCTCAACACACTATTTCGATACCGAAATCGAAGGCTTGAAGCTTTAAGCTCCATCGAGCCAAACGTCGGCTCAAGTCGCGCTGATATATGAGCCATTATAATCTTGCATGGTCGGTGATTATTTTAAGCGGCAAACTTCGACGTAGGCTCTGAACTTTTTAAGGCTCAACACCGTGGCGAAAGATTCCAATTCCGTCACACTGTAAATATGTTGTGCTGAGTTCAGCTTTTGAGAAATATACGCGATGCGTTTCTCATTGCCTTCGTCGTCGCTTTGCAGCAAAACACCTCCGACACCGGTTTTACTCGCGTCGCATTGTATAATAAAGGGTTTAGTGTAATCAGGGTAGGCCAATACCGGGGCCAAAGATAATGAAGATTTTAAGGCTTCGAACGCTACATACGCTTCTGAGAATTAAAATCCTCAGAAACTAACAAAAGGTCGTCCAAATAGACGAAACAGTTTTCTCTTAACTCGACTGGAATTGCTTTGTCCATCAGTCGACACATTCTTTGAGGAGCATTATAGAGCTCGAATGGCATCACTGTAAACTGGTATAACGGCCTACCAGGCACTGTGAAAGCAGTTTTTTCCATACTCTGCTTTTCCAACGGTATTTGCCAAAAGGAGTCTTTCAAGTCAATACTTGATATGAAACACGCCTTCTCAAGTCTGCTGAGAAGGCCTTCTATATGCGGAAGTGGGTAAGCGTCTTTTTTCGTTAGGGTGTTCACTTTCCTGGAGTCGAGGCAGAGGCGAACCTTTCAAGGTTTGCGTACCAACACTACAGGAGAGTTCCACTCGCTGACACTTTCTTCAATGACACCCAAATCCAACATACGGTCCAACTCAGCATACATGAGGGCTTGTACCGCAGGTGAAACAGGGTATTGGCGTTGCTTTACAGGCTCCGCGTTTTCTACCTCAATAATATGCTGTTCTAAATGTGTTTTTCCTAAACCGACTTGGTTAAAAGAAGGAAATAAAGTTAAGATGTTTTCATTTTTAACTAAAACTAAAATAAACTAAACCAAATCTAACCAAAAAAATTTAATAATATAAATTTCCCAAAAACTTGAAAAATAATGTTATTTTTCTTTCCGAGAAAATTCCAAAAAAATTTTCCAAAAAGGGAATTTCCCGAATAAATCCCTAAAATTAATTTCAAAAATTTATCTAAATAAATTCCGCAAAAGAAAATTATTTCCTTACATCTATCTTCATATCTATAATTTTTATATCTTACTCATGAGAGTGAGAGAGAAAGAATGAACAAGTGGATGACACGAAGAAAACACAAACCCGACATAAACTACGGAACGAAAATATAATGTTGTTGTGTGGCCCGCGAATTGCAATCGAGTGATCGGACACCTGCAACAGCAACAAAGGCCAAAGCATGTGATCTAATCCAAACGATAAGCACAATTCCGAACCACTATGTCTGATGTGGTTGCATGACCTTCGTGTCTTCACCGCATTATCCATTGGCCTAATTAAGCACCAGGATGTGCGAAGAGGAGCACTAAAGCCCATGCATTCACACCCATAGCATTTCCCGAACCTTAATTGCATTGAAACGTGAAGCGTTTCTACTACACATTCACACAACACGTAACTCATATTCAAACGCATATTCAATATTAGAAAAAAATGAATTAACTACTGCAACGCAACCGTAAAATCAATATGACGACAATCGGACTATACAAACGCAATCGTGAAAAGTCGGTCCGATTCCGAAACCAAAAAAAAGTAACGAAGATCCGAAATTTATGTTCACATCAAAACTTCGTTCAGAAATTTTGATGATGTGAACACACCTTCAGAAAATTTTCGACTAAAAAAAACAGATAAAAAAATTTTAAAGTGAAGACAGGGTGATTCAGTATAAACTGAAAAGAAGTTTTAAGTCAAAAAATTTTGTTAGAAAAAATTAATTTTGTGAAAACTTTGGTTTACCATATGGTAACTACCAAAACACCATTTTCAAACATCAACTAGTTCCAAAATGTGTCAAACAATTTTGTTTGAGCTCCATCTGTAATTTCAACTGAAGTTGAAAATACAAATAACAAACAAAATAAAACATCCGCTGGCAGAACCAACGAAGCGTTGGACGCCATATATGTCACAAAGCATATCTTCTTCCTTGGGAGAAGATTTGAGATGACACAGCGTATGTGAACAACTAAAGGCTGCACGCCTAGCTGAATTGCACTGACCAGCTCACCGGAGGGAGTGGGTCATTGCTCACTACCATCTGTCATCCTTTTTTACACATAATTATATGCGTGCAGAGTTTTAATGTCGTTAAGACTTTAAAATGATAGCACGAGCTATCTATCAAGGAAATTCGGTTTCGCGAGAAAAAAATGAAGGGTTGGTTAGTTAATTGGTCCCCGACTGACTAACCTCTAGCGCTTGCCTTCGTGCGGCATGTCGGGGCCGATTGGCAGAAGATGGTATTGCCAACCGGACTTATTTGGGACTCGTCCCAACCCTTATGGACCAAGAAACAAAATCCAGGCCCCCGTGACCATACCTGCCACTGGAAATGAGTATGATCCCTTTTATGGTTTCATATGCCCCCACGCTTCACCAATTCAATAACTCTCTCTCTCAATAATACTCCTATTCCATTTTCGACCGAATAAAACTGTAGCGAAATTTGATTTTTATTTGCAGGTTAAATCTGTTTTCGATCCGTTTCTTTTTACTTTTGGCTTGAACATCATACAACAAAGTACGATTTCCGAAACTATAAATTCCAATAATTAACTTTAGATTCTTAGCCTCTCAGAATCCTTGCCGAAATAAAGGCAGATTTATTATTATTATTATTATTAATTTTGACAGGTGCTCATAATTGATGCGCTGGCAAGGCAAAACGATTGTGCTGATAATGCTGGTGGCCAGCCCTTCGTTAATAACGATAATCATAGGCGTTCAATTCGACTGAACCTGAGGATGAATCGGAAATATTATTTCCAAATAATGTTACCTTTGTACAAAACGCCATCTATTCTGTCCACTATATTTGGTCATTGATCACGAACTTGACTAATCTCATTTGCATCAACGATAACACTCAAATTGAATGAAAAATAAAAAAAAAATTTATTTGTAACCATAGCTTATTGTTATTTAAAGTTGACATTAATTTAATTCCCACTTTCTATTCTTTTCCACCATTTTTGAATACCAAAAACTATTAAATTGTATAAAATGTCAGGAAAAAGGGAATTAGTAGAATTTTTAATGGAAAATGTTTTATTTTAAAATCCTAAAATGAGAAATGAAAAATTATATTTGCGAAGTATACATCATGACATAATCCGGAATTTTTTCTTTTTTTGTTTTGTTTCAGTCTAACCAACACATTTCGTTCTCCTTCCCACTAAAATCATACTAGATGACTTGGCGATTTTAAGTTTTTCTCTGTTTTCTCTTCTCATACTATCATTTAGTAAAATGTATACCGTACACTGAACTAATTTTGGAGAATTATTTGATGAATCAAGGTTTGAATGTTGAAAAATAGAGTGCACGATCGGAGATAAAAAAAATGCAATTTTTGTGGTCGTTAAGACACAAAGCATAAGTATGGTTTCTACCCACCGTTACACGTCACACCCTGTTATTAGGCCGCCCACATAAAAGTTATTAAGTATGTGCTTTATTTGAGTATGTGTTCTGCTCAACTTGTGATAATTTTCATAGCGTTTTTATTCCGAGATATGGAATTGATCTGGTTCCACATGTGACAGTGGTTAATTGAAATTCCTTTATGTGTTTATTGGTATCTTCTCTCGACAGGATTTTTTGATATTGTTGATCGGGTTCATTTACAGGAACTTCGCAATACATTTTTTCAGTATCAGCTGAAACCTCTATTTTATATTTATGTCACTGTAATATAATTGAAAAAAAAAAATTTGTTTGAAGTGTAGGACCATTAGGCATTTTTTTATTTAAACTAACTCACCAATTTAATTTAGATGAGGGATGAAACACTATTCGAAGTTTAGCTTGCATAACTGTCATACGTTTTGCTTGTATGAGTAATATTTAAATTTTTAACGGTTTACATATGGTTGAACTGAAAAGACTCGGTCACGAATTTGCTATATTCAAATTTACCATATGTTGCGGATTGCACAAAAATTTTCTTCCCGTCGCTCTTGAACTCGATTCTCCCAACTGCGTTTTGTTACTTGTTTGGAATGGAATTTTAACAATGTATCTGCTGTTGTGGTATACCCTGTACAATATACCAAAAAGTGAACCAGAACAGTCCGACAACAATTTATCGGCCTTTTGAATTACTTAGCATGCAAATTTAACTGCAGTTATATTAAAAAACTTAGAACAATGTTCGAACAAATCTAGAATTTCATCAATTATTATAAGCTTCCTATTTTATGTTTGTAAACTCGAATTTAAATGTTCCATGGTGAGTTCAGAATTAAGGAATTAAACTTGAATTGAGCAATCGTAATTAGATTACTTTCCTTTTTATGATACCAAATTTAATTGTGCAATGGGTAAAAGGCCCGCACACCACCTTGATATCAATGGATAATTTGATGCATTTGGCTCGCCTGCCATTTCAGTTTTAGTTTACTAATCTAGAAAATACAAAACAATCTCTACGACTCTTCAAAGCAAGGGCAAAAAAAAAATAATTTCTTACTATTAGTATTTTTAAAGAAGATGCGGGAGTATAGATATTAGCATTTCCAAATAAACTGCGTAGTGCTTGGTATGCACGTAACCCGCTATCCGCTGGAAGTTTTATCATAACTAGAATTTAAATCACTAAAACTCCCCAAAACATTTTCGTTCTTCCAATTTTTTTTAAATAGGTTGGTGCGATTACTTACGAAAAACATTACTGGGCGGTAATGGGTTAATGGATATTCATTGGTTTCAAATTCCGCATTTTTTTATTTTAATAACCATACGTTTTTTTTTTACATAGCCACCGACTTAAATTCATTATATATACTTATATTTTTTGTTATTGTACAGTTTTATATTATTTCCTATTTGTTTAATTTGCTTTTTTTCTATTCGTTTCTACCGTTTCTTTTTATTTGATCTATTCATTTTACGCTTTTTTAAGATCATCTCATACAGCGCTTCTAATCCTTCTTGCAAACCTTCACCAGTAATTGCACATGCCGGTTGAATATACCAACCTTTAAATGGTTGTTGTTGGTGGTGTATTATTGTTGTTATTGGATTGGACATTTGTTCTGTTGAAACGGTGCCTGTTGTCGCCGTTGTTGACGACAATGAAATTAAATTTGTTAGAATGATGGGTGATGCAACAATTTTTTCATGTGTTGTACTTATTGTTATTGGAATATGTATCAACGTTGGTCTTTGTTCTTGTTGATGATGCTGATAATGTAAATTTGGAGTTGAAGATGATGTTAACGGTGCTATTCCTCCATATGCGGATGCTGACGATTTATGATGCTGTTGTATTACTTTGGATGATGATAACGATGTTGTCAATGTAGGTGTTACAGCTACGTCACTATTTTTACTACTGCTACCACAATCACCACCACCACCACGGCTAGTAGTATTGGCACTGCTGATATCCACTGCTGTCACAACACCTCCGATGAGATGACTCTGTTGCGAAGAACTTGAAATTCGTGTTGTTCCAACATCAATATAACCGCCACCACTACCAGAATCACCACTAATTGTTGTAGTTAATACCGGGTATAATGATGATAATTCATGTAATCCTAATAATTTTTCTAGTTCTTTTGGGTCACGAGCACCTGGTAAATCTTGTTTATTTGCTAATATTAAAACCGGTACGCCCTGTTTTAAAAAAGAAAAACAAATAATATATAGTTCTTAAGTAAAAAAACAATGAATACATTTTTTTTCGCAAAATATATTTCTTTAATATTATGGAATAAAGACAAAAACAACAACAACTTTTGCATTGCAATTTTTCGGGTTTTACGGGTATTAATCACACAGCTAGTTAAAAATGGCGCGCAATCTACATTTCTTATGCAACTGCAAACCAAAATTCTGTGTGTTTGAAAAAAAAAGTTACACAATTGTGCACGCGTAGTATGCAGCTTTCAATGTTCGCAACTTTGTCATAGTTTTTTCCATTATATTTTGGAAATTTTACATCTTATTTCTGTTTTAAGCAGTTATTTTACTGACAAGAGAAAGACAACAGCGGCAAAAAAGTAAAGAAAAATATTGGGTAAAAAATGGGTGCAACAGTGTGAGCAATACGGATTATTTATTACACTAGTAAAAAGCCCGGGACTAGAAAATCGGACGGAAAATAAGAAATTGGCTACAAAATCACCCGCTGTCGGTTATGTATGTTTTGTATTTTCCACTGACACTCCGGATGAGGTTTGTTCATTAAAGAATTCCATTGGATAGTTTTCTCTGTCAGTTTCGTCAGTGCTAACAATGGAACCATTACTTAAAAAAATTGCCATATGCCTGTCCAAAAGCTTCAGAATTTGCTAATTTATTTCGTCAACGTCCGTATTTTTCTGGCAAAGTTTTGAATTTTGGGTCCACGGAGCAGACATTATGACTTAATTTGAATACTTCAAATTTATCAACAGAAACAGATATTTTAAATTGGGAGTGATATCCTGCCACCATTGAAAAGAGCCATGCCAGTTGATGCTGTGGGTAGTGCGATGTGTCCACGTTTTTGTTTCAGCGTCTTGAACGGCAGTGATTCGTTTATTATATTTTACCTTTTGTTATGTATTCAATAATGATTTCATTGCTTCAAATCTATCTTTTCTGGCTGGGTAATACAAACAGCTGAAGCAATTTGAAGAATTGTTGGAGTTGGCGCGTTTCTTTCGTAGCTTCTCTTTACAATTTCTTTCAGAAAACACATAATGCTGAGGGATGTTAATGCACAAAAGGTTTTAAGCATTTTCATCTTCTTGAATTAATTTAAACCACGCAGTTAGCTTGGTATGGCGTGGGACTTCTCTTTCAGCTACAGCCTACATGTTATCTTCAATGAAACGGGCATTTTGCCTATTAGAAAGGTAAACTTGAAGTCATAGGATTCTGTGAAATTGATCCTGAATTTTAAAAGTCTCCATGCTGTCTCTGGAGCACATGAGTACCTGGAATCTACAGAAGTCCGAACTTAATCGTAATTTAAAGTGTTGTGCTCTTTAATTACCACTTTTATAGTCATGTCCTTTGAATACGTATTTGAACAGATATTTCACATTCGCGACAGAGGCATAACTTTCAACGATAATATGGCAATTAAATTTCAGACTGAAATATGGGTTATATGGAACAATCTAAGAATTATTAATGACCATTCCATTAACCAGTGGCGTAGCTACCTAGGGGATAGGCGGGGCAGTGCCCCGGGGCCCTCAAACTCAGGGGGCCCTCGAATCCTTACCAGAAATCTCGATCGAACTGAACTTTTGGAAATTTCTCTCATTTTCAAAATAAATATGACAGGTAGCAACCCCACTTTAATCATGACAACTCAGTTGAGAGAAATTCTAAAGTTATGCCTAGGGAATTCCCCTAAATTCTTTCTGTAGGTTGGCAGTGTTGTCAATTTGACGGATAGTGATATGTGCGTTTTATTATTCATCAATGTGCGTTTTACTGTGAATTCGACTTAAGATTTTTTTTTCGAGAACGGTTAAAAAATTAATGCTGTATCAGGAGTAAGTAAGCTAATGTCAATAAACTTTTTTGTACTGGTCAATATAGTGGTTCAATTTTATATGATTTTACCACTCATATTGATGTCCGTTAAGTCAATAAATCGTGTCAAATCTATAGATTTCGGCTACAGCTCATTGTATAACGCGAAATATCGTGAAAAAATGCAAGTCACCTGCAGTAGGTACATTAATTCAGGTCCGCGGGCAGGAGATCGTTCATGGTCTCCACCGTTAAATGTGGTAACACTAACGGTGATAATTTTTTTCCGGGGATTCCCCAACGACACTTGTAGCGTATCATTGTGTTTCTCTTTCCTTTTATTTTACTTTTAACGTCGTCAGTGAACAGTGAGTACCTACCTACTCGAGCACAATCTAATATTGTATTGTTTAAATAAATTAGAAAACAAAAATTATGGATAAAAAGAAGAAACCCAGTGGTGCATTTAAACGCAAACAACGCCAAGAAAGAGAAGATAGTAAACAAAAATTGCCCAAAATTGACAAGTTTTTTAGTCAGCCTTCTGCAAGTACATCTGGCCAAAACATTTCTATTGATAGTGACTCAAATATTGTGGTAACTGCAGTGTTGGTTGAGAAGCCTACTGAAGAAGATTCGACAATTATTGCATTTGGAGATACCTCCGCCGCCGATCATGTGAACGTGGATGATGTTTGCATGACACACATAAGAGCGGAGGGTTTGGAGGAACCACAGACCTCTACATTTTTCGAAAATGTGTACGACAAATCTTCTTATGACTTGGGAAACTTCACGAACAAAATATTAAGTGATAACGAAAAACGTCAAATTCTTGATATGGGGTCTTTACAGCCTTCAGGACCTTTTCCAACAGACATCAACCAGAACAATAGGTGTTTTTCAAAATCGTACTACGTTTCGTGTTCTAAATATGGGCCAGTTAATCGTTTTTGGTTGTGTTATTCCAAAATACTAGACGCTGCCTATTGTCAACCCTGCTGGTTCTTTGCTTCACAAAGGAATAATGTTTGGTGTACGGGAATTCGAGATTGGAAGCATTTATCAGAAAGAATTAAACAACAGTGGCTATTCGGAAGCATGTGCTGTGTATGAATTTTGGAAAAAAAACGATACTAATACTATCGACAAGGAACTTGAAAATGAAATTCGCAAAGAAGCATCATTTTGGAAAATGGTTCTTCAAAGGTTATTCAATATTATACTTACCCTAGCAAAGAGTTCTTTGGGTTTGAGAGGACATCAAGAAGACTTAAGTCAGGAAGGATACCACGGAAATTTTCTGTCCTTTGTAGAGCTTGTCGCCCGATATGATACTGCTGGATACCTACTTAGAGCGTCAACGTGGCGCATAGCCGTACCAGATCGATGATGAACAATACAATCAAATTCTTCAAGAAGTAATGCCCATCTAGCCACCCGACTACATAATTCCTTCTTCTTCATTGTCAACTGAAACGCCTTGCAATCAGTAAATATTTTAAACTTCAATCCTAGTAAATAAATTCTTAATTTTACTAAGCGTTTGACTATTGCCAGAACTTCGAGTTCATAACTTGAACAGTTCCTTTCCGCTGTAGATGTCTTGAAACTGATATAAAACACCGGATGAAACTTGCTATCATCTAAATGCTTTTGTAACAATATACCACCATATCCATCTTTACTTGCATCCGTATGTAGTTCCGTTTCTAAAACAGGATTATAAATTTTCAAAACTGGATCGTGTATTAGTAATTCCTTAAGCTGATTGAAAGCGTTAATTTGGCTAGTACCAAAAGTAAATGAAGCATTCTTCCTCAACAAATCTGTTAACGGTCTAGCAATGATGGAATAATTCGGAATAAACTTTCTAAAAAAGCCCGTTAATCCCAAAAACTTTTGAATATGTTTGATATTTTTAGGAATGGGAAATCCTTCAGCAGCTTTAGTCTTTTCACAAGATGGTTTGATACATCCATTTTCAATAATATGTCCTAGAAAAACGATATTCATCCGCAAAAATCTACATTTTTCCCATTTTATAATGAGACCATTTAACCTGGCTACCTCAAGGACAATTTCAAGCTTTTCTAGATTTTCTTTTTCACTCTTTGCAGGAACGATAATATCATCCATATATACAAGCATAACATTTTTTCGTATCAATTCTTTGAACACAGTATTAATGTAACGTTGGAAAACACTAGGAGAATTACACAATCCAAACGGAGGCTTTTTAAATTCGTACTGGCCGTCAGGTGTGACGAAAGATGTGTATTTCCTACTAGCCTCTTCTATGTCAACGTGAAAAAAACCATTTTGTAGATCAAGTGTTGTAAATACCTGAGATCCGTACAACTTTTCCAATGTTTTTTCAATCACGGGAAGACGATATCTGTCTTTGATTATTTTAGAATTCAGTTTTCTATAATCAACGCATAATCGATTTGTTGAAACCTTTAAGCGATGGTTCATTGACATGATCGAATCATAAAAATCATTAAAACATTCGGTGGTAGTTTGTTTTCTTTGCAACATGAGTAGCAAAATCTCCTGATCAGTGTCGAGACTTCCATAATGTTGTAGAAGCGCTGACTTTATTCCATTTCAATTAATAGTTGGGTCTCTCTTAAGGAGGTGCCAGTACCACTGCTCTGCTTTAACAGTGAACAGGGTAAATATTTGGGTGCAAATGGCATTCCCAGCTACATCAATCTCCATTGCAATATTTCCATTTGAAATATAAAATTGTAACGTGCAGCTAATGCAACACGCTTACATTTAATTTTAAGCCTACACGGCAACACCATTTGAATAATAGCGTGGTCAGCTTTTACAAAACCGCATGGTCTTCTCTAAAAATTCTTCTAGAAATTTCTTTTCACCCCATATCCGTGGTGAAAATAAGCTGACAAAAAGTCTCCTCCCTTCTTTCTCCCCCCCCCGCGAACGAGAAACGAAAATTGCATCGAAAGAAAATGAAAAAAGAATGAACGTGGCATGATCTGATAGGCGGATAAAAAAATATGAAATTAGAAAAACCGGTTTTTTTTATCCCAAACAGCAATTCTTTTGGAACAGGAGATGGAAAATACAAAAATTTAAAAGGACAGTCTGGTGCAAAATGTTAAACAAGAAGGTTGGTCGGAAGCTTGAATGCAGAGTACGAAAGTTGACTGGAAAAAGTGAAATTAAAGATATTTATTGTAGAGGTTATCTTTCATTTCGATTTTAAATTTTTTTCTTCCCAATAAAATGATGTGATGGAAGAGTTCTTTTATTCGATAAATGTTTTTTTTTGCATTAAAATACCGAGTTCTGAAAAAAAAAAAAAATAAATATATTAAATGAAAGAAATTAAAGTAAAATAAAATGAAATGAAAAGGAAGAAAAAGAATAATAAGGAAGGTGTTCTAAAAGTTTATAATAATCCGTTTATTAAATACAAAAAGTAGAAAACCGAATTTTAAATAAATGAAAATATAAAAGAAAGTTTATTTTAAAGTAATTTGGAAAAGCTGAAACAAAAATGAAGGAATATGTGTTTAATAGTGACTAAGTTTATTCTATAAGGAGGAAAAAAAAAAAAAAAACCGTTCTATGACCGAGAAATTGCACCATTATCATCAAGACTCACGCTCAATCTTGGGAAAACTGGAAAGAAAAGTTTGCGTTTTCTTTTTTTTTTTTTTGAAAAACTGTAACGTTTTCTTTATAAAAGAAAAATTTTCGTCGTTTTAAGGGGCACCACCTGAAAGTTTTCTGTTAAAATTTCCTGCAGTTCATTGGAGTGTCGGCTGAAACAATTGTTTTCAATAAATATCATACAAAAACTCATATGCGCACATAATTTCTGAAGGAAACGTTCTTTTTGGAGGGAATTATTCATTTCAACAAAAATTTTGGAGTAGAGCATTAACAAGGAATCCTGAAAAAAAAAAAAAAAAAACAGCTGTCATCTAGATTCGATTTTACAAACAAACCAAAATAAAAATTTAATAACTTAAGAAAAAAACTGAATTACGCCAAATGTGTATTTCCTAAACTATTTTCTATAATTGCTTGATTTTCTTTAACAGATATCGTGCTCCGGAAAGGCCTTTTTTGGAAACTGATATGTAAGTTATATTTTTTTTTCACTAAATTTGGGGTTATGGAAATATAAATAATGGCGTACAAGTTTTTTCATTCAAAGATTTTCTGGTTTTTATATCATTTAAAGTAAATTTTGGTTTCAATATCCCTATAGTCTTATGTATAAATTCAATTTAGTATTGCTTTTGTGTTACATGCAAGAGAAAAAAAAAGAGGTAGAATTTCGCTACTTAAGTTCATTTAAATATTCTGGAATTTGTTTGAAAAGGGATATTGCAAATTAAATATTTTTAAAAAATTTTATTTTGTACTAAATTACGTTAAATAAAAGAAAAAAAAAAAACAAGGAATTCGTTGTTCAAGTTCATATCAATATATGCAGTTGTTTTTTTTTTGTTTTGATAAAATTTTCCTAATATTTTCTCTTACAAAAAAAAAAGGAAAAAGGAATTATAAAATATATGAAGGGGAAGAAAAGGAGGGAATGATGAGATAGACATAACGATTGCGGGGAGAGAGAGAGAGAGGGAATGAGAGGGGGCTGAAGAGGGCATAACTAAACATATTAAGGGTCCATACTCAATTGTAGGGGCGAGTATGGACATACGGGGATCGGCATTCTGCTGTCGATCCAAGAGGGAGGGTAGTGCCCCAAAGACCGACTGGCATTAACACCTTTGCCGGTCGGCCCCGACATGCCTCGCAAGGCTTTCGTGAATAGCTGGTCAAGTTCGGTGGCCAGCAAATAAACGAACATCCCCCTTGTTCGGTTTTTATCTCGCGAAAACCGAATTTCCTTGCTTGATAGCTCGCGCTATCACCATAAAGTCTCAACGACGTTTTCATACCTTTTGCACGCATATAAATTATGTGTAACGCGATGGCAGATGGTGGTGAGCAGCGACCCACCCCTCCGGCGAGCTAGCTAGTGCAATCAGCTAGGCGTGCAGCCTTTTAGCTGCTCACATTGCTGCACCATCTCATATCTTCTCCTCGCAAGGAAGAAGACATGCTATATAGGTCATCTGGGGATTTGCTCCTTTCAACGGAAATCCCAATAATATGTGCAACCCCCCTTGTTACATATATGGCGCCCGACGATTCGTTGGTTCAGCCAGCGAATTTGGTTGATTTTGTTTGCCATTTGTCTTTTCGACTTCGGTTGAAATTACAAATGGAGTTCAAACAAAATTGTTTTGACACATTTTCGAACGAGTTGATGTTTGAAAATGGTGTTTTGGTTGTTACCTTTAGGTAAACCAAAGTTTTCAGAAAACAAATTTTTTTATTTTAAAAATTTGAAAAATTTTGACTCAAACTTTTTTTTCGAAAAACTTTCGAAACACCCTGTCTTCACTTTTAAAAATTTTTTCAATCTTTTTTTTTTGGTCAAATTCTTTTCTGAAGGTGTGTTCACATCAGCAAAACTTTTAAACGAAGTTTTGGTGTGAACATAATTTCGGTTGTTCGTTTTTTTTGTGCTATTCGTGATTGCGTTTATATTGAGTCCAACTGTCGTCATATTTTATTTACGGTTGCGTAGTAGCAGTACTTCGGTTTTTTTTTATTGAATATTCCGCTTGCCGCAAAAGCGTTTGAAATATGGATTACGTGCTACATGAATATTGTAGTCATTGCAACGCTTCACGTTCCAATGCAGTTGAGACTCCGGGAAATGAAATAGATGCGGATGTATGAGCTTTAGTGTGCCTTTTCGCACATTCTCGTGCTTAATTAAGCCCATGAATAATGCGGTGAGGACACGAGAGTCATGCAACCACATCAGACATAGTGATCCGGGATTGTGCCAGTCGTTTGGATCGGATCACATGCTACAGGCTTGGTTGCCATTGCAGGTGTCCGATCACTCGACTTGGTACCATTCGCGGGTCACCCATCAACATCCAAATTTTCGTTTTTGTGAGTGCATGTCGGGTTTATGTTTTCTTCGTGTCGTCCACTTGTTTCGTCTCTCTCTCTCTCGCTCTTACGTTAAATATACGTTTGATAAATTTGGGAAATAATATATTAATTTTGTTTTCGCAAATAATTTTTGGAAATTGAATAGAGTTTGATTTTGAGAAGTAGTTTCGAAAATTCCTTTTTGGAATTCGCTTTGAAAAATTTTGTCTTTGGAAGTTTCCTCAATTGTTTTCACAAGGAATTTCAAAGGTGGTAATTTTGAAAGGATTTATTTTTGTTTCAATAAAGTTTAGTTAAGCCTAGTTTAGTTTATTTAGTTAAGTTTATTTCAGTTTTTTCAGTTTTTTCATTTTCTTGATTTAGTTTTTTTATTTTCGGTTTGGGGTTTTTTTTTATTTACGGGATTTTTTTTATTTTAGGTTTAGTTCATTTCAGGTTTAGGCCATAAATTATTTTCTTGAATTTATTATTTCATCATTTTTTTTTTGGAATTATATTTCGAACATTTTTTATTATTATTTTCATTTTATTAAATTTTGGTGGGGGAGTTTTTTTTTATTATTATTATTTTTTTATAAAATTTTTTTTATTACTTTTTTTATTACATTTTCCTTTATTATTACATTTTTTTGTCCTTGTTCGGTCCGATTTTTTTTTAATTATTAGTCCCTAAAGATTCCGTAAGAGGAATAGATTTCTGAATACCTGATTAGACTTTTGAAATACTGAGTTTCTGGCTTTGTTTTGAGAATTTGACTTTGTGCAATATTAATTTTGATTTTGGGAGTTAAGGTGTGGTTTGCAAAATGGAGAACACAAATACAGGTACAACGCCTAAAACCAACTCCACAGTTGTACCAAATGCGTCACCGGAGCCAACTACCAATGTTCAGGGTGCTGCGGTGGATGTATTGACAGGTCGAGATGATTCTCGAGTTACTCGGGGGCAATCACAGCTCTCGCTGGATTTTCCATCAGCGTCAAAATCAGTGGCTTCCGCTACAATGACGACTCGCAGTCGTAGTGGCAGAGGAAGAGGTGCGGCAAACCCAACTATCTCACGATGGGGTTCTAGTGATGGCGCCTCTTTCCTCTCTCCGTCAGATCCAAGTGCCTCAACTGAAAATATAGGCACTATGATCGAAGCGGCTGTGAGCAGTCAGATGGCTAAAATCCAGAGCGAGTTGCTCAATCAAATTAAAAGAATGACCTTAAATGCACCACCGCAAACACAATGTTCAGTGGCTCCGTCAAAATCCGTTGACCAGTCTGCTAACTTCAATCTTTTGAACGAAAATTATAGTTTGAACGTTCCTCAGAGACGAAGTCAACCAGTATTAAACCAGAATGTAAACATACCACCTCCTTTATATAGTGGCAATAACCAAAATCCTAATTATAACGTGAATGCTATCTTAGCTTCAAACAATGGTCACCACGTCGACCCCAGTCAGGATCCGAATCCACGCCCGCCTTTTAACCCAAATAACAATCAAAGGCGTAGCCCAAGTAGGAATTCAAATCTTAACTCAGGCACGAATCGTAATGGTCAGGAAGTTCGTCACGCTAGTTTACGACATGATACCCGAATCGACAAATGGGGATTCAGGTTCAGTGGAAAGGCTCAAGATATGTCAGTGGAAGAGTTCATATTCCGCATAGAAACCATGCAATCGCGTGGGGATAATTCGTGGTACGCCAGTTGTACCCAATTTCATACCCTGCTCTCCGATAAGGCTGAGCAGTGGTATTGGCGACTACTGAAAAGAGAACCTCACATCGATTGGCATGGCCTAAAGGCGGCCCTCCGACATCAATTCAAGAGCCTGGACACTGATCATGAAATCATGCGTCGGATGTTACAAAGAAAACAATCCAACAGTGAGACTTTTGATGATTTTTACGATTCGGTGATGTCTTTATACCATCGGTTAAGAATTCCTATGACGGAAATAGAATTGGCGGACATTATGAGAGAAAACGTCAAAGATAAGATCGCAAATCTTATTTTCGGAATGCCTGCAATGAGTCTGAGTCGCTTTCAGGAAGTATGCCGCAAAGCGGAACGCCATCTTTCTGACAGAGAACCAAGACGAACTTGGCAAAACCCAACACGGCCCATCCATGAATTGGATGATCTTGACGAACGTAATCTCTCATATGGACCAGATTCGGCAAATAATGGGATTGACTTTGATTATGATAGACTTAGACCCACAAAGGAAATGTTGCGCACCACTGATTTTCGTCAGAATATAAACGGTCAGGAATTCAGTATAAATAACTCACCTGCTAGAACGAATTTTATGCCAGACTCTCGATTCAGACAAGAAAATGATTCTCATCTCCCATATCAAGAGTTTAAAAATAATTGTGACCCAAGAAGTTATGCGTATAACCACCAACAAAACACCAGAGGTGGCCAATCTTTTCCTCACGAACCGGTATCGAATCGCTATAATATTAATTCATCCCATTTCGGTGGTATTTTACCATATCAACCTGCCGAAATTGATAGTAGCATTCGAGGTTATGTGAGCGAAAATACGTGGTCAAGCGAAAATCAAGATCATTTAGAAGCTGTAGATGCAAATGGTAGATCACGGTTCAAGTGTTGGAACTGTGACAATATTGGTCATGGTTTTTTCGAGTGTACGATACCACAACGGTCCTTCTTTTGTTATCGTTGTGGTAGAAAAGATGTGTCGTTACCGATGTGCCCAAAATGCAATCCGGGAAACGCACAAAGGCACCGAGAGACGCACGGGAATCCCCGGTTGCCAATAATGCCCCCGGACCAAACAAAATAGAACCAACCTTGAGTCCGAATCTATCATTACAACCAAATTCTCCATCTGTCATTAAAATTCTAAAACGAGAAGCGTCAACTAAAATCCCATCGAATAATAATATACTGGAAAGGTCGAACAAAATATTACATCAACGTCAAATGGAATATGACGAAGCTAGGAACAGAATAATCGGTGCTCTACTAAACCCGAGTAGAATCAGTAGGTTTAGGGAAAGATGTAAGCAAAAGAAGTTGTTAGGTAAAACGGTGGAATCTGCTTTTGTGAAACGTAAACATGATGATCGACCATATGCTAAGGTGGAAATCGACGGTGAATCCCTTTTTGGCCTTTTGGACAGTGGTGCAAGTGTGTCCTGTCTAGGCGCTGGCGCTTTAGATTTCCTCGAACGTCATAAAATTTTAATTACTGGTCGTCCCACCACAGTCAAAACGGCTGATGGTAAAGCTCAACCTGTGCATGGGCAAATAGCAATTCCAATTACCTACAACAACATTACAAAAACACTTTCTCTATACATCGTACCAGGACTTACCCAAAATCTATATCTAGGTGTAGATTTTTGGAAAGAATTCGATATAGCTCCGACTATATTTTCTAAAAACGAAACTTTAGATTGTTTGTCAATTGACGATCCCAACACACACGCGCTAAATTCGGAACAACGCGCGCGTCTTGAAAGCATCTTAACTTTATTTCCTTCCTTCAACCAAGTCGGTTTAGGAAAAACACATTTAGAAGAACATGTTATTGAGGTAGAAAACGCGGAGCCTGTGAAGCAGCGCCACTACCCTGTTTCCCCTGCGGTGCAAGCCCTCATGTATGCTGAGTTGGACCGTATGTTGGAATTGGGTGTTATCGAAGAAAGTGTCAGCGCGCGGAACTCTCCTGTAGTCTTGGTGCGCAAACCTGGAAAGGTTCGCCTCTGCCTCGACTCCAGGAAAGTGAACACCCTTACGAAAAAAGACACTTACCCACTTCCACATATAGAAGGCCTTCTTAGTAGACTTGAGAAGACGTGTTTCATTTCAAGTATTGATTTGAAAGACGCCTTTTGGCAGATACCGTTGGAGAAGCAGAGTAGGGAAAAAACTGCTTTCACAGTGCCTGGTAGACCGTTATACCAGTTTACAGTGATGCCATTCGGGCTCTGTAATGCTCCTCAAAGAATGTGTAGACTGATGGACAAAACAATTCCAGTCGAGTTAAGAGAAAACTGTTTCGTCTATTTGGACGATCTGTTAGTAGTTTCTGAGGATTTCGATTCTCACGTTAAACTTTTGGCAACCATTGCACGATGCTTGTCCACTGCTGGACTTACGATAAATTTGGAGAAAAGCAAATTTTGCATGAGAGAAGTTAGATATTTGGGTTACATCGTTGGAAACGGATGTTTAAAGACCGACTCAAATAAAGTATCTGCAATTTTTGACTTTCCTGCACCTACCACTCCAAAACAGGTTCGTCGATTTTTGGGCATGACAGGATGGTATAGGCGGTTTATTGCCAATTATGCCTCCTTGTCGTCTCCAATCACTGACTGCCTAAAGAAGAGTGCCAAGTTTGTTTGGACAGCGGAAGCTCAAGTAGCGTTTGAAGCCTTGAAGTCTTCATTAACTACGGCCCCGGTATTGGCCAACCCTGATTACACCAAACCCTTTATTATACAGTGCGACGCGAGTAAGACCGGTGTCGGAGGTGTTTTGCTGCAATGCGACGACGAAGGCAATGAGAAACCCATCGCCTATATTTCTCAAAAGCTGAACTCTGCACAACGCAACTACAGCGTGACGGAGCTGGAATGTTTCGCTGCGGTGTTGAGCGTTAAAAAGTTCAGAGCCTACGTCGAAGGTTTGCCGTTCAAAATAATCACCGACCATGCGAGTTTAAAATGGCTCATGAGTCAGCGCGACTTGAGTGGACGTTTGGCTCGATGGAGCTTAAAGCTTCAAGCCTTTGATTTCGCGATTGAACATAGGAAAGGTTCAGAAAATGTGGTGCCAGATGCGCTTTCACGTGTTTACGTGGACGCGATTTCGGAAATAGTTTCGGCAGCTAGCATAAACTTGAATTCTGAAGCCTTTAAATCAAAGGAATATCTCGACCTGATCGATACAGTGCAAAGCAACGCGGAAAGGCTGCCTGACACGCAAGTGTCAGATGGCTACGTGTATTTCAAGACTAGCTTTAGCACTGGCAATATCTTTCAGGAAGATCGATCGTGGAAGCTTTGGGTTCCATCTAGCCTTACGGACGAGCTGGTTCGCCTGGCGCATGATCCTCCACAAGCTGCGCACGGCGGTATTACCAAAACCTTATATCGTTTGCGGCAAAGATACTTCTGGCCTGGTATGGCTAGCGAAGTACGTAAATATATCGCGAGTTGCATCGTATGTAAAGAGTCTAAGGCTCCAAATAGTGTGTTGAGGCCGCCAATGGGCAAACAAATTGAAGTTGACAGACCATTCCAGTACCTATATGTTGACCTGTTAGGACCCTATCCTCGGTCTAAGCATGGTAACACCACTCTCCTAGTTGTTTTGGACAAATTTTCGAAATTTGTTTTGTTCAAGACGCTACGTAAGGCGTCTGCCGTGCAGATCACCGATTTCTTGGAGGAAAGCGTCTTCAATTTATTCGGCGTACCCGAGATTATATTTTCAGACAATGGACCGCAATTTATATCAAAAGAATTTCGCAAATTAGTTGAAGCGTATGGTGTGAAACACAATCGTACAGCTATCTACTCACCACAAGCTAACGCATCGGAACGTGTAAACCGTTCATTACTGGCGGCCATCCGCTCTTATGTTGGCACCGATCATAGGGATTGGGATCAGAATTTGGGAAGCATCGGTTGTGCTCTTCGGAGTACAATCCATGCTTCTACGGGGATTGATCCATATTTTCTTGTGTTCGGTTCCCACATGATCACACATGGCTCGACCTATGAACTGATGCGGAAGTTAAATGGTTTGAATGATGGTGAATTGGTTGTGTCCCCGAAAAAGGACCAGCTTGAACTAATTCGCGAACGCGTCAAAAATAATTTGTCGAAAGCTCACCAACATCATGAGCGGATTTATAATCGTCGAAGCCGAGTAAAGAGATTTATTGTCGGACAAGAAGTCTACCGAAGAAATTTCACGCTTAGTGACTTCGCAAAAAATGTCAATGCTAAGCTAAATCGTAAATTTCTGAAGTGTCGGATTGTTCGTGCGATTGGCGATTCCCTCTACGAGGTCGAGGATTTGCAGGGTAGAACCATAGGGGTTTACCATGCCAAAGACTTGAGGCAATAGGAGGAAAGAACCGACACCCACTGCCGCGGGTCATGACGGATCATTTCCTTTTCTTTCTTACATTTTCTGTTGCCCGGCTAGCTCAGTCGGAGAGCAACGGAGACTCTTTTGGGTGTGGTCGAGCCCCACGTTGGGCAGTGCAAGATTTCACGTACCACTCCAACCACCCGCACGCTTTTCAGTTACGTCCGGGTTGATGGATCAATCCCTGACGTATCTGTGTTGTAACGTGCAGCTAATGCAACACGCTTACATTTAATTTTAAGCCTACACGGCAACACCATTTGAATAATAGCGTGGTCAGCTTTTACAAAACCGCATGGTCTTCTCTAAAAATTCTTCTAGAAATTTCTTTTCACCCCATATCCGTGGTGAAAATAAGCTGACAAAAAGTCTCCTCCCTTCTTTCTCCCCCCACGCGAACGAGAAACGAAAATTGCATCGAAAGAAAATGAAAAAAGAATGAACGTGGCATGATCTGATAGGCGGATAAAAAAATATGAGATTAGAAAAAACCGGTTTTTTTATCCAAACAGATATTTTGGAACAGGAGATGAGAGATTTAAAAAACAAGTCAAGTATAGACAGTCTGGTGCAAAATATTAAACAAGAAGGTTGGTCGGAAGCTTGAATGCAGAGTACGAAAGTTGACTGGAAAAAGTGAAATTAAAGATATTTATTGTAGAGGTTATCTTTCATTTCGATTTTAAATTTTTTTCTTCCCAATAAAATGATGTGATGGAAGAGTTCTTTTATTCGATAAATGTTTTTTTTTTTGCATTAAAATACCGAGTTCTGAAAAAAAAAAAATTAAATATATTAAATGAAAGAAATTAAAGTAAAATAAAATGAAATGAAAAGGAAGAAAAAGAATAATAAGGAAGGTGTTCTAAAAGTTTATAATAATCCGTTTATTAAATACAAAAAGTAGAAAACCGAATTTTAAATAAATAAAAATATAAAAGAAAGTTTATTTTAAAGTAATTTGGAAAAGCTGAAACAAAAATGAAGGAATATGTGTTTAATAGTGACTAAGTTTATTCTATAAGGAGGAAAAAAAAAAAAAAACCGTTCTATGACCGAGAAATTGCACCATTATCATCAAGACTCACGCTCAATCTTGGGAAAACTGGAAAGAAAAGTTTGCGTTTTCTTTTTTTGAAAAACTCTAACGTTTTTCTTTATAAAAGAAAAATTTTCGTCGTTTTAAGGGGCACCACATGAAAGTTTTCTGTTAAAATTTCCTGCAGTTCATTGGAGTGTCGGCTGAAACATTTTTTTTTTTTTTTTCAATAAATATCATACAAAAACTCATATGCGCACATAATTTCTGAAGGAAACGTTCTTTTTGGAGGGAATTATTCATTTCAACAAAAATTTTGGAGTAGAGCATTAACAAGGAATCCTGGAAAAAAAAAAAAAAAAAAAGCTGTCATCTAAATTCGATTTTACAAACAAACCAAAATAAAAATTTAATAGCTTAAGAAAAAAAAACTGAATTACGCCAAATGTGTATTTCCTAAACTATTTTCTATAATTGCTTGATTTTCTTTAACAGATATCGTGCTCCGGAAAGGCCTTTTTTGGAAACTGATATGTAAGTTATATTTTTTTTTTTTTTCACTAAATTTGGGGTTATGGAAATATAAATAATGGCGTACAAGTTTTTTTATTCAAAGATTTTCTGGTTTTTATATCATTTAAAGTAAATTTTGGTTTCAATATCCCTATAGTCTTATGTATAAATTCAATTTAGTATTGCTTTTGTGTTACATGCAAGAAAAAAAAAAAGGTAGAATTTCGCTACTTAAGTTCATTTAAATATTCTGGAATTTGTTTGAAAAGGGATATTGCAAATTAAATATTTTTAAAAAATTTTATTTTGTACTAAATTACGTTAAATAAAAGAAAAAAAAAAAACAAGGAATTCGTTGTTCAAGTTCATATCAATATATGCAGTTGTTTTTTTTTGTTTTGATAAAATTTTCCTAATATTTTCTCTTCCAAAAAAAAAAGGAAAAAGGAATTATAAAATATATGAAGGGGAAGAAAAGGAGGGAATGATGAGATAGACATAACGATTGCGGGGAGAGAGAGAGAGAGAGGGAATGAGAGGGGGCTGAAGAGGGCAGAACTAAACATATTAAGGGTCCATACTCAATTGTAGGGGCGAGTATGGACATACGGGGATCGGCATTCTGCTGTCGATCCAAGAGGGAGGGTAGTGCCCCAAAGACCGAATTGGCAGCAACACCTTTGCCAATCGGCCCCGACATGCCTCGCAAGGCTTTCGTGAATGGCTGGTCAAGTTCGGTGACCAGCAAATAAACGAACATCCCCCTTATTCGGTTTTTATCTCGCGAAGACCGAATTTCCTTGCTTGATAGCTCGCGCTATCACCATAAAGTCTCAACGACGTTTTCATACCTCTTGCACGCATATAATTTATGTGTAACGCGATGTCAGATGGTGGTGAGCAGCGACCCACCCCTCTGGCGAGCTAGCTAGTGCGATCAGCTAGGCGTGCAGCCTTTTAGCTGCTCACATTGCTGCACCATCTCATATCTTCTCCTCGCAAGGAAGAAGATATGCTATATAGGTCATCTGGGGATTTGCTCCTTTCAACGGAAATCCCAAAAATATGTGCAACCCCCTTGTTACAAAATCTTCTACAGGCATACTATTGATCTCACCACTGAACGTAAAATTCCATTTTTAACTAAAACTAAAATAAACTAAACCAAATCTAAACAAAAAAAATTTAATAATATAAATTTCCCAAAAACTTGAAAAAAAATGTTTTTTTTTTCCGAGAAAATTCCAAAAAAAATTTTCCAAAAACATTCCCAAAAAAAAATTTCTCAAAAAGGGAATTTCCCGAATAAATCCCTAAAATTAATTTCAAAAATTTATCTAAATAAATTCCGCAAAAGAAAATTATTTCCTTACATCTATCTTCATATCTATAATTTTTATATCTTACTCATGAGAGTGAGAGAGTAAGAATGAACAAGTGGATGACACGAAAAAAACACAAACCCGATATACACTGCGGAACGAAAATATAATGTTGTTGTGTGGCCCGCGAATTGCAATCGAGTGATCGGACACCTGCAATAGCAACAAAGGCCAAAGCATGTGATCTAATCCAAACGATAAGCACAATTCCGAACCACTATGTCTGATGTGGTTGCATGACCTTCGTGTCTTCACCGCATTATCCATTGGCTTTATTAGGCACCAGGATGTGCGAAGAGGAGCACTAAAGCCCATGCATTCACACCCATAGCATTTCCCGAACCTTAATTGCATTGAAACGTGAAGCGTTTCTACTGCACATTCACACAACACGTAACTCATATTCAAACGCATATTCAATATTAGAAAAAAATTAATTAACTACTGCAACGCAACCGTAAAATCAATATGACGACAATCGGACTATACAAACGCAATCGTGAAAAGTCGGTCCGATTCCGAAACCAAAAAAAAGTAACGAACATCCGAAATTTATGTTCACATCAAAACTTCGTTCAGAAATTTTGATGATGTGAACACACCTTCAGAAAATTTTCGACTAAAAAAAACAGATAAAAAAATTTTAAAGTGAAGACAGGGTGATTCAGTATAAACTGAAAAGAAGTTTTACGTCAAAAAATTTTGTTAGAAAAAATTAATTTTGTGAAAACTTTGGTTTACCATATGGTAACTACCAAAACACCATTTTCAAACATCAACTAGTTCCAAAATGTGTCAAACAATTTTGTTTGAGCTCCATCTGTAATTTCAACTGAAGTTGAAAATACAAATAACAAACAAAATAAAACATCCGCTGGCAGAACCAACGAAGCGCCATATATGTCACAAAGCATATCTTCTTCCTTGGGAGAAGATTTGAGATGACACAGCGTATGTGAACAACTAAAGGCTGCACGCCTAGCTGAATCACACTGACCAGCTCACCGGAGGGAGTGGGTCGTTGCTCACTACCATCTGTCATCCTTTTTTACACATAATTATATGCGTGCAGAGTTTTAATGTCGTTAAGACTTTAAAATGATAGCACGAGCTATCAATCAAGGAAATTCGGTTTCGCGAGAAAAAAATGAAGGGTTGGTTAGTTAATTGGTCCCCGACTGACTAACCTCTAGCGCTTGCCTTCGTGCGGCATGTCGGGGCCGATTGGCAGAAGATGGTATTGCCAATCGAACTTATTTGGGACTCGTCCCACCCCTTATGGACCAAGAAACAAAATCCAGGCCCCCGTGACCATACCTGCCCCTGGAAATGAGTATGATCCCTTTTATGGTTTCATATGCCCCCACGCTTCACCAATTCAATAACTCTCTCTCTCAATAATACTCCTATTCCGAGTAAATACCCATTTTCGACCGAATAAAACTGTAGCGAAATTTGATTTTTATTTGCAGGTTAAATCTGTTTTCGATCCGTTTCTTTTTACTTTTGGCTTGAACATCATACAACAAAATACGATTTCCGAAACTATAAATTCCAATAATTAACTTTAGATTCTTAGCCTCTCAGAATCCTTGCTGAAATAAAGGTAGATTTATTATTATTATTATTATTATTATTAATTTTGACAGGTGCTCATAATTGATGCGCTGGCAAGGCAAAACGATTGTGCTGATAATGCTGGTGGCCAGCCCTTCGTTAATAACGATAAACATAGGCGTTCAATTCGACTGAACCTGAGGATGAATCGGAAATATTATTTCCAAATAATGTTACCTTTGTACAAAATGCCATCTATTCTGTCCACTATAATTGGTCATTGATCACGAACTTGACTAATCTCATTTGCATCAACGATAACACTCAAATTGAATGAAAAATAAAAAAAAATTTATTTGTAACCATAGCTTATTGTTATTTAAAGTTGACATTAATTTAATTCTCACTTTCTATTCTTTTCCACCATTTTTGAATACCAAAAACTATTAAATTGTATAAAATGTCAGGAAAAAGGGAATTAGTAGAATTTTTAATTGAAAATGTTTTATTTTAAAATCCTAAAATGAGAAATGAAAAATTATATTTGCGAATCGTTGGCACGAGTGCAGATTAATTTAAGTTTTCCCTGACCAATCAGAATGATCTGTCAAACTTGCGAAAAATCTTCGCAAAAATAATCAAGTCTCGTGACGAGCCCAATTATTTTTAATTTTAGAATTACAATTTTATTTTCAGGACTTAAAGCAAAATTTATTACGTTAATTCAATTTCATTTTCCTTTCATTTTCACCATTTCTTTATTCTTCAAAAATGTTTTCTTTTGTTTTAAAATTTCACAAATTTCGATTATTGCCTTTTTTCCGAAAATCTTTATATTATTTTGAACTTTTGAACTTCATTTTTATTTTCAGAATTTAGGTAAAATTTCTTACGTTAATTTAAGTTTCATTTTCTTCTTTCTTTCCCTTAAAAAAAAAAACTTTTCGAATTTTCTAAAAAAACTAAAAATTCCATCCTGCTTTGTTAATGGTGTCAACAAGACACTATCAACGACAATTTTTTGGTATTCTCCCTCCTCCCGTTTCAAGTTTTTTCCCCATCATGATATAATCGGGAATTTTTTCTTTTTTTGTTTTGTTTCAGTCTAACCAACACATTTCGTTCTCCTTCCCACTAAAATCATACTAGATGACTTGGCGATTTTAAGTTTTTCTCTGTTTTCTCTTCTCATACTTTCATTTAGTAAAATGTATACCGTACACTGAACTAATTTTGGAGAATTATTTGATGAATCAAGGTTTGAATGTTGAAAAATAGAGTGCACGATCGGAGATAAAAAAAATGCAATTTTTGTGGTCGTTAAGACACAAAGCATAAGTATGGTTTCTACCCTCCGTTACACGTCACACCCTGTTATTAGGCCGCCCACATAAAAGTTATTAAGTATGTGCTTTATTTGAGTATGTGTTCTGCTCAACTTGTGATAATTTTCATAGCGTTTTTATTCCGAGATATGGAATTGATCTGGTTCCACATGTGACAGTGGTTAATTGAAATTCCTTTATGTGTTTATTGGTATCTTCTCTCGACAGGATTTTTTGATATTGTTGATCGAGTTCATTTACAGGAACTTCGCAATACATTTTTTCAGTATCAGCTGAAACCTCTATTTTATATTTATGTCACTGTAATATAATTGAAAAAAAAAAAATTTGTTTGAAGTGTAGGACCATTAGGCATTTTTCTATTTAAACTAACTCACCAATTTAATTTAGATGAGGGATGAAACACTATTCGAAGTTTAGCTTGCATAACTGTCATGCGTTTTGCTTGTATGGGTAATATTTAAATTTTTAACCGTTTACATATGGTTGAACTGAAAAGACTCGGTCACGAATTTGCTATATTCAAATTTACCATATGTTGCGGATTGCACAAAAATTTTCTTCCCGTCGCTCTTGAACTCGATTCTCCCAACTGCGTTTTGTTACTTGTTTGGAATGGAATTTTAACAATGTATCTGCTGTTGTGGTATACCCTGTACAAGATACCAAAATGTGAACCAGAACAGTCCGACAACAATTTATCGGCCTCAAGCCAATTAAATAAGGCGCGGATAAGTACAAAGATTCAAAAATTTAAAGTATACCTACATTTATCATAAACCATGTATGTTGCGAATCAAGCATCCAAAATGTGAATGCACTATTTAAATATTGCAGTTATAGAATTTCTTATAGTTGGGAATTTTTCTCTGCTATTATATATGTGGGAATAATGTAGTGGATATGATATTCGAAATGAAAAAACGAAATTAATTTCAATATTAATTTTATAAAATAATAAACTATAAATTTGAATTTAATAATAAGAAATATAGCGAAAAAAATAAAACTATAATTAAATATTTAGGCCCGATTTTTCTTTTCTTTACGTTAAAATTGTTTTTTACTTTACTTTATGTACTTTACTTTTCTTTTCAAATCAAACTTAGCTGTACTATTAGCTTATACAAAATTTAACTGATCTTATCAAAAGGAAAAACTTGACTGCTATAAAAAAAAAGAAGCGTAATAAATAAAATTGTTAACGGGTCCTTGTATTACTCCCACATATATTTATTAAATTTTTGAATTACTTAGCACGCAAATTTAACTGCAGTTATATTAAAAAACTTAGAACAATGTTCGAACAAATCTAGAATTTCATCAATTATTATAAGCTTCCTATTTTATGTTTGTAAACTCGAATTTAAATGTTCCATGGTGAGTTCAGAATTAAGGAATTAAACTTGAATTGAGCAATCGTAATTAGATTACTTTCCTTTTTATGATACCAAATTTAATTGTGCAATGGGTAAAAGGCCCGCACACCACCTTGATATCAATGGATAATTTGATGCATTTGGCTCGCCTGCCATTTCAGTTTTAGTGTACTAATCTAGAAAATACAAAACAATCTCTACGACTCTTCAAAGCAAGGGCAAAAAAAAATAATTTCTTATTATTAGTATTTTTAAAGAAGATGCGGGAGTATAGATATTAGCATTTCCAAATAAACTGCGTAGTGCTTGGTATGCACGTAACCCGCTATCCGCTGGAAGTTTTATCATAACTAGAATTTAAATCACTAAAACTCCCCAAAACATTTTCGTTCTTCCAATTTTTTTTAAATAGGTTGGTGCGATTACTTACGAAAAACATTACTGGGCGGTAATGGGTTAATGGATATTCATTGGTTTCAAATTCCGCACATTTTTATTTTAATAACCATACGTTTTTTTTTTACATAGCCACCGACTTCAATTCATTATATATACTTATATTTTTTGTTATTGTACAGTTTTATATTATTTCCTATTTGTTTAATTTGCTTTTTTTCTATTCGTTTCTACCGTTTCTTTTTATTTGATCTATTCATTTTACGCTTTTTTAAGATCATCTCATACAGCGCTTCTAATCCTTCTTGCAAACCTTCACCAGTAATTGCACATGCCGGTTGAATATACCAACCTTTAAATGGTTGTTGTTGGTGGTGTATTATTGTTGTTATTGGATTGGACATTTGTTCTGTTGAAACGGTGCCTGTTGTCGCCGTTGTTGACGACAATGAAATTAAATTTGTTAGAATGATGGGTGATGCAACAATTTTTTCATGTGTTGTACTTATTGTTATTGGAATATGTATCAACGTTGGTCTTTGTTCTTGTTGATGATGCTGATAATGTAAATTTGGAGTTGAAGATGATGTTAACGATGCTATTCCTCCATATGCGGATGCTGACAATTTATGATGCTGTTGTATTACTTTGGATGATGATAACGATGTTGTCGATGTAGGTGTTACAGCTATGTCACTATTTTTACTACTGCTACCACAATCACCACCACCACCACGGCTAGTAGTATTGGCACTGCTGGTATCCACTGCTGTCACAACACCTCCGATGAGATGACTCTGTTGCGAAGAACTTGAAATTCGTGTTGTTCCAACATCAATATAACCGCCACCACTACCAGAATCACCACTAATTGTTGTAGTTAATACCGGGTATAATGATGATAATTCATGTAATCCTAATAATTTTTCTAGTTCTTTTGGGTCACGAGCACCTGGTAAATCTTGTTTATTAGCTAATATTAAAACCGGTACGCCCTGTTTTAAAAAAGAAAAACAAATAATATATAGTTCTTAAGTAAAAAACAATGAATACATTTTTTTTCGCAAAATATATTTCTTTAATATTATGGAATAAAGACAAAAACAACAACAACTTTTGCATTGCAATTTTTCGGGTTTTACGGGTCTTAATCACACAGCTAGTTAAAAATGGCGCGCAATCTACATTTCTTATGCAACTGCAAACCAAAATTCTGTGTGTTAGAAAAAAAAAGTTACACAATTGTGCACGCGTAGTATGCAGCTTTCAATGTTCGCAACTTTGTCATAGTTTTTTCCATTATATTTTGGAAATTTTACATCTTATTTCTGTTTTAAGCAGTTATTTTACTGACAAGAGAAAGACAACAGCGGCAAAAAAGTAAAGAAAAATATTGGGTAAAAAATGGGTGCAACAGTGTGAGCAATACGGATTATTTATTACACTAGTAAAAAGCCCGGGACTAGAAAATCGGACGGAAAATAAGAAATTGGCTACAAAATCACCCGCTGTCGGTTATGTATGTTTTGTATTTTCCACTGACACTCCGGATGAGGTTTGTTCATTAAAGAATTCCATTGGATAGTTTTCTCTGTCACTTTCATCAGTGCTAACAATGGAACCATTACTTAAAAAAATTGCCATATGCCTGTCCAAAAGCTTCAGAATTTGCTAATTTATTTCGTCAACGTCCGTATTTTCTGGCAAAGTTTTGAGTTTTGGGTCCACGGAGCAGACATTATGACTTAATTTGAATACTCCAAATTTATCAACAGAAACAGATATTTTAAATTGGGAGTGATATCCTGCCACCATTGAAAAGAGCCATGCCAGTTGATGCTGTGGGTAGTGCGATGTGTCCACGTTTTTGTTTCAGCGTCTTGAACGGCAGTGATTCGTTTATTATATTTTACCTTTTGTTATGTATTCAATAATGATTTCATTGCTTCAAATCTATCTTTTCTGGCTGGGTAATACAAACAGCTGAAGCAATTTGAAGAATTGTTGGAGTTGGCGCGTTTCTTTCGTAGCTTCTCTTTACAATTTCTTTCAGAAAACACGTAATGCTGAGGGATGTTAATGCACAAAAGGTTTTAAGCATTTTCATCTTCTTGAATTAATTTAAACCACGCAGTTAGCTTGGTATGGCGTGGGACTTCTCTTTCAGCTACAGCCTACATGTTATCTTCAATGAAACGGGCATTTTGCCTATTAGAAAGATAAACTTGAAGTCATAGGATTCTGTGAGATTGATCCTGAATTTTAAAAGTCTCCATGCTGTCTCTGGAGCACATGAGTACCTGGAATCCACAGAAGTCCGAACTTAATCGTAATTTAAAGTGTTGTGCTCTTCAATTACCACTTTTATAGTCATGTCCTTTGAATACGTATCTGAACAGATATTTCACATTCGCGACAGAGACATAACTTTCAACGATAATATGGCAATTAAATTTCAGACTGAAATATGGGTTATATGGAACAATCTAAGAATTATTAATGATCTTTCCATTAACAATCATTGCACTGCCATTCTTTTGGCACCGATTTTTTGGATACCCAGCTGAATTAGCCAATGTTTGTTCTTGGAAATCTTTCGGAAATTTCTTGGAATATTTCCAGTCAGTCATACAGGGTGAATTCAAGTTATTTGCCTCACATGGCAAACGAACCACGTGCTCTGTTATAAGTGCATGCAACCTTTGAAATGTTACAGCATTAGGAATTTCTCTCCAAATAGTTTTATTAATGACATCCGAACCCTTGAACTTTTCTTCTGCTTTCAAAATTAGCGAAGTGTGGGCTTACAGGAAAGCAAAATTCTGGAACTCATATACATGTACAGTTCGTGTAGGCGTTCCAAGTTATGTCGTTCATCAGCTTATCAAATTTCAATTTGAAAACTCGTGCTACTACGTCTGGTCGAAATTTTGAAGATTTGAGTGGCTCCAAGTTTTCCTTTCTTTCTTGTCATTTTGGGTTGCTTGTCATTGTGATTAAGTAATATTGCTTTCCGTATTTACGAACTACAGCCATTGAACCATGATAGTTTTCTGACATATTTCTCAGGCTTCCTTGAAAAGAACAAGGAAGAATTAGACGTTTGTCGGTAGCAAACCTTGTGCTGATACTGCACTATCGGGGTATTCCTATGATGCCTGTATTTGATTGCTGCCCTAATTTCTGTTGATTTTGCAGTAGATAATTCCAGCGATTTGCTTCAGTTTTCACGTAAGCATCAACTAAATATTTCTGCGTCATTTTACCGGCGGAGAGAAAAGAATTGAAATCATCACAAATGGATAGCCTGTAGCTATAGTACTGCAATTGAAAAACTCGTGTTTTTCGGTTAGCAAAAAAATTTCGTAAAGTGGTTGGTCTTCTATGAAAAGGAATTCCAAACCCAAGCTATGATCTCCAAAGGGAAAAAATATAGGATATACTAATAGTTCTAGGTTTTGATCTAAAACATTAATCCTCTCGGTCGATCGACTATTTGGACAATTTTGATTTGGACGACAATGGATCAGTAAAGTCCGTCGTCGGCATTTTCAAAAATGGGAGCTACCTCATAGCTTCGTGGAACATTGTATCGTCTAATATCACATTTATAGTCTTAAGCAATTACCATTCTAACCTTTACTGACTTAAAGCCACGGAGAGTTGTTTCATTAATGCCTTTCATTCATGCCTTTCTCTCTAAGCATTTTGCATGTGTCAACAAAAGGATTACATTGAGACATGAAAGTGCTTAATTCCTGCATTAAACTTGAATCGGTTTTCTCTAATCCTCATTCTTTGAGCAGCAGCCTCATCCGGGTCAAATATAGTATATAACTGGAACTGAGCTGGATGCAAAGCTCCTGCTAGATGGTGAATTTGTCCATTAATTTGGAAACAATAGGGGCCGTATCCAGGAGACAGTGCAATTCCTTACAAATAATGTTGGCATGATAGTGGCCGGTCTCCTTGTATCGTAGTAATTTCATGTCACAGCGACTTACGTTTGATAAAACATTGTGAATTGGGTGGTTTTGTTTACAAATGAGTCTTTCATCTGTTAATATTTTGGGTTGTTGTAAATCATTGGATAGTAAAGTTCTCTATCGAGGTTTACTAGCAAAAATTCAGTTGGTGGATAAACTCAAATTCCCCCATTCGAGGTCTCGGTACCGGAATGCTTGTGAATAGTTCATATTTTTAGTTCGACACAAGAGGAATTCCGATGTCAAATAGTATGTTTTGGCTAGTTATTCTTGAGCGGATTTGCAATTTTGCTTTTTTCTGTAACAATTCTTCACATGATGTGCCCGTTAAATTTAATGCCAAATTATTTTAAATAACATTAAATTGTTCACGAAGCTATTGTGGGTTCAATAATAAAGGATTGATTTTTCAATGTTGCGTGTTAATTATGACTTCTATTAAAGCTGATTGAGTTTGCTGATAGTTTTTCATTATCAGTATAGTAAAAATAGCTACACTGTTAAGTTCTTGTAATTGACGTGGCTATGCAATTCCCATGCAGGGTCTCTTGGCATTTAAAGCTACTTGATAACATACAATGTGTTTGTTGATTATCGTAGTTTGTAAACTGATGAGTACATGCAAGTAATTATCAATATCGTAATACATTAATAATTTCCAATCGTTGTTAGTCAAGTCCACACATCCTAGATCCTAGTGGCTCTTGTTCGACATATGAGGTTATAGGAAGTATAAATAATACTAATAAAACTGGTGTTAACCCTGCTCTTATTTGTAGTTTCGAGTGTAGGTTTTCCTCTCGGTTTAAATTTAAAAGTATCAGCCAAACATAGGTGCGGCAAAAAACTAAAGATATATATAATAGATATACAAAGACCAGATATTGAAGAATTGTATATATACAAGTTATTATTAATTCTTCAAATTTGTGGTATTGATGTAGTCCGAATGTTTATTTTGGTACCCGCTTTTGTTTGGCTGATACTTCTAAATTTCTTCACCAATTCTCCGGATATATTTGATGTTGCCAATTTAGTTCAATTGTAGTTTATTGTAATAAGAGAGGTTTGCTGTGAATTAGATGTGAATTCCCCACAATGTTTTCGTTTTGCCAGACCTTTATTTGTCGCTGCTTCGGCTGGTATTGGAGCTAGATTGTGATTATTATTATTACTAAGAACATTTGCTGTCATTGTAATCAATTCGTAAGGCCTTATTTTGCTTATTGCACGCCTCATGGTTGCATGATTACCGTTATTAATTGTTACTATTCGAACTAACCCATCTGAAATGTATAAAAAACATACCCTGGGTTTTTTATACATCCCAAACCCCATCCAATTGGTGGCAAGTTTTCATCTTTAATTAAAATTAAGCTCTCCAATTTTCACGTTATTAGCTCTAGTCAACCATCGTGGCTTGTATTGTAGGAGGTGTAAATAACCTGATGAACACTTTTTGCATAATTTTTAGCGTAGTTTGTTTTCCGTCTAACCAATAAATTCTCATTTGTAGATAGCAAGTTTTTTATGGCGGTGAAAGTGTCCAGATGTTAATGTAGTCGTGTAAACAATTTTGTTTGATAATGCACCTAGCGGTCTCGAATTGAGACAGGTCTCAATTTAAATAATTAACGTTGAGAGTTATTCTACCAATGAAACCCTTAAGAGCAGCTATAACTATTGCTGCTGTAAGATTAATTACTGTTTCGATGTGAATTTCCCTTGTACATAAGCATTTCAAAACTACTGTGAATCCCTTACATCCTCTACCTTTCGACATTCTAAAATTAGAGGGATTAAAAGTATTCAAAACAACGCCTTCTGAAGACTCCCAATGAAGTGCAAGAGTTAAAAGCTACTTGCAATCTACGAAAACTTTCAGTATTAAAATTCCCTGAAGAAAACACCACATCGCCATAAAAGAAGTAAAACCAATGTTTTGATGAGCAGCACCCGAATTTGAAACGGAGTAACTAATTGCAGGTAGCGAAGGCTTTGCAGAGAGCCATAGACCACAGAGCAGATAGAATTTACAAGGTTCTGCCAGTTTAAGTATGAATTGTAAGTAATCCCCAAGTTTTTAACACTATCAAAACTCAACTGAATCAGGACCAATCGTAATTTGTGACAGATTAACTGAGTCAATTCTAGATTTGTAGATAATGATTGCTTGCGATTTCTTAGAATTTATTGAAAGTACGTTATTGTTATTGCAGCTAAATCTTCATTAATAGTAGCAATAGCTGAGACCAAATTACAGGGGGAGAAGGAAGGTATACTTGCATATCATCAGCGTAAAGGTGAAAAGGGGAATGCTTCAAAATCAAAGAAAGATCGTTAATGAAAATGGAGAACAGAACATGTCCGAGGACGGAACCTTGTGGAACACCCTTGTTTACTAAGACATTGGACCCATTGAAGACAACTGATTGTTGCCGTTCAAGCAGATATGATGCAATAAGTTTACACGCAGAAGATGAAAAATGAAAGTTAATTGCAAAGTAGAAGCTGATTAATGGAATGAATAGCTTTAGAAAAATCAATTAGTACAAGGAAGGTTGATAGAAGTTTGTCGATGCCATATCTAATGTCATGGGAAATTTTAGAGAGAGCAGAAACAGTCCCGTGTTTAGGACGAAAACCAGATTGAAAGGGGGATAGTAATTTTTTAGCATTGAGAAATGTATGAATTTGGTCACGCACCAGAATTTCAAAAGCTTTAGCAATGCAAGATAAAATGCTGATAGGCCGGAAGTCAGTGAGAACAGGCTGGTGACGAAACCTTTGGAAGTGGGATAACGATCGCAAGCAGATGGAAAAGTAGAAAAAGTGAAGCAAGAATTAAAGATATGAGTGACAAAAGTAATGACAACCGGCCGAATTAACTTAAGAATTTTAAGTGAAATACCGTCAGCTCCAATACTGTGGGATTTAATTTCAGAAAAGGCCAGTGCAACTTCCATAGGCGAAACATTAGAAAAGGAAAACTGGCCACCAGCAGTTGATGAATGGGCAGCACAGTTAATTTGTTGGGGGTGAGAAAAATTGGAAGCAGAATTGATAAAAAAACTTGTTAATCTCATTAGGGGAAAAACCAGTAACTTCCACAGAATCACTCGACAACAAACCAAATTGTTTGATTCGCTTCCAAAGGGTTTTACCAGGTAAATGTTTTGAAAAGTAAGATTCAGCAAATCTGCGTTTAGCCCATCTAATCAGAAATGATTTTTGATTCCGAAGTGCTCGTAATCTGTTAAGATTAACAGCTCCACCATTACGTTTCCACTACTTATAAGCAATATCCCTTTAACAAAACTGGATCTCTCGATGTCTCTATTCATCCATGGAACTCTAGGATCACTGATTCTTACCTGCGTAATCAGGACATGTTCAGTGAACAAAGTACATACATGTCGATTGAGAAAATCTACTTTTTTATTAACCGAACATAGCTGAAATATATCATCCCAAGGAACTGAATACGCAGACAGCAACAACGTTTCCATACAAACTTTGGACAGATCCTTATAACTAAAGAAGACTGGCACAGGCGGTGGCGGATATATAGCATAGCACATGAACATTGGTTCATGATCAGAAATACCAGGAAGTGGAACTTGGAAGGTTTTAATAATCTTGCTAAGGTCACTGCATAAGAACATGTCAATAGTAGAAGAACCATGAATCCCATGATGAGTAGCGGGGGATGGTACTATTTCCCAGGAAAGGTGAGTAAAATCATGAAGAAACATAGAACTAAGAGCAGTATCTACTGCAATGTTAATATTGAAATCAATCATAATAATAGCAGCATCATAAAACGGCATCAACCCAGTAAGAATAGGTTCAAGTGGCTCCCAACCACAATAGCATGGTGGCTTATACACTACTACAACAAGTAGCAAGTAGCACGAGAATTCCTATAGTGTACTTCTATCCGATTTCTGCACTATTTTAGTCTTAAGACCTTTGGCAATATGAAGGCCTATACCATCACCTTTCTTATCATTCTGCCGATTATGCCTGAGTAGCTTGTATCCATGAATATTCACTAGATTAACTCGCGAATTCTTATTTAACCATGTTTCAGTAACTCCAAAGAGAGTTAAATTGCGACCTCTTAGACAGATTCTTAAGGTATCAATGGAGCTTACTAAGCCTCTGACATTCATATGGGCAATATTTAAAGAATATTCTGACCAATATAATTCATTTATGTTAGAAGAGTTGATACTACTGAAACCCACAGCTGAAAAGTTGTCATTCAAGCTCGAAGTATTACGCTCATAACTCCAGTGTAGAAGTCTACAACCAGAAGATGCTTAGAATATAAGCAAGGAAAGAGGGATAAGGAAAAGGAGAAGAGAAGAAGGAATACTCTTATTTAGCAAAAAGTTTCTATCAAATGCAACTCCAACCATGATAGCAGACACTATATATCTACAACAAAATTAAAATTAAAAAAAGATGAAAAAAAGATTATAATAAAAATAAAGATTAAGAATATATAAAAAAAAACCAAAAACCAGAAATCCAAGAAACTAAAGTTATAATAAAACGCATAGAAAAAAGAAAAATTAAGAAAATTAAGAAATTAAGAAAAATTAAAATACTATAAAGCTAAAAGTAAATGCTACTGAAGATTTATCTATCCTTTCAAAGATATTGATCCAGACATAGTAATGAAGAAGCAAGTTCTCGTGTATTTCCGCCTTCTAATTTTACGAAAACCTGCCCTTTGTACGTGTAAACACCACAGATAGCAGATGAAGCACTCCGCTGAATAGATCATGCTTTAGTCAAAATCTCAAAATTATTACTTGTGAGATGTTCATTGAAGTAAATGCGAGAGTCATTGTTTGTAATGCCAAGTATCTTTAAGCTTTCAGGTAATTCCGGAAGAAATCGAAGCGAAGTCGAGCATTCGAGAACTGCCACAAAATAGGCGGAATTTAGTAGGTTTTTTTGTTTTCATTCTAGTGATGAAAACCAAGTCAGATGATTGAAGCGCAAAACCCATACCCTGACTGATTTTCAGGAGAATATCTTTAAGCTTATTACCAGAACAGCAGTTAGTTGGAAGATTGCGAAAAATGAGAAATTGTGCATTGTGGTTCCGTTCCAGCATGTCGATGGTTTTATTGGCCGGAAACTTAGAAGTTGATTTAATCGATTTTAACCTTTTGTCAAGTGCTTCCAAATCTTTGATACGATTATCCAAGACCGTAAGTTTATGACTAAGTTCTTCAGTCACACGCGACTTTAAACTATCCTCGAGATCAGATCACTAACTGTTGTTGTTAATACTGGGTATAATGATGATAATTCATGTAATCCTATTAATTTCTCTAAACATAAGAAATAAAAAAGCAAGTGTATTTCAATACAGCTTCAATTTCCCCTGCAAAGGGCTCATCCGTATTTTCTATAACCTAAGGTTTCAGTTATTTCGTCAACGCCTGCATTTTTTTGACAAAGTGTTGCCATTTTGGGTCCAGCGGATATTATGACTTAATTTCAATACTTGAAATTTATCGCAGAGGATCATTATATTTAATACTGGATTGAAAATTTGCCTAGTAGTTTTCATACGGGACGACAAAAAAAGTTTGTCGGAAATCTACGCCAACAATGAGAATTTTACCACCAAATGGTTTTCTGGTATTCATGATCCCTTTAACTATTCTGTTAATACAATTAGCAGTTTTGAAACAGAGTTTTCATTACAGGAACAGGGCTTTTAAGTTGGTGATGGTGTACTGCCAGCATTGAGAAGATTTGCAGCCATACCAGTTGATGCTGTGGCCAGTCCTATGTGTCCATTTCTTGGAATGGTACTGAGAAGTAACTTGTACATACATATACGTTTTGTTATTGCTACTTTTTGATTTAGCGTCTTGACGGCAGTTATTAAATTATTATATGCGATATTTTGTTGTGTATTCAACAATGATTTCATTGCTTCAAATCTATCTCTTTCTAACTGATTATAAAAGCCAGCTGAAGCAATTTGAAGATAAAAATACTTGTCTAATTTATTCTGATATCAACAAATTTGATACCTCGATCTATATTGTTTTCCCTTTAGTCGTTCCTTTATATGTTGATACAGCAAGACCAACGTGAAAAATTATTTTAGTCTAATTTTCATTATACGATAATACAGAAAGAATAACTTATGATTCAAACCCTACTTTTTTTTTCAATAGGGTTTTTTGACAGATCACGCGTGACTAGTGTCATTCTGATTTGTCAATTTTGTTCAGTATAGTATGGCAATTCATCATGTCAAGACTTACATCTGAGCAACGTTGCTGAATGGGCGCTTGAACGCATCGAAGAAAATCCGGAATTTTCAAGCCAAATTTTGTTCAGTGATGAGGCTCATTTCTGGCTTAATGGCTACGTTAATAAGCAAAATTGCCGTATTCGGGATGATGAGCATCCACAAAAGTTTCAAGAGCTACCATTACATCCATTGAAAACAACAGTTTGGTGTGGTTTATGGGCCGGGGGCATCATCGGTCCGTATTTCTTCAAAAATCCGGCCGGCGGCCACGTTACCGTCAATGGTGAGCGCTATCGTGCCACGATAACGGACTTTTTGGTACCTCAAATTGAGACCCGTGGTCTCGACAATATTTGGTTTCAACAAGACGGTGCTACGAGCGATACAGCCCGTGTTACATTGGATTTATTGCAAAATCATTTCGGTGAGCAATTAATTTCACGTTTTGGCCCAGTGAATTGGCCACCAAGATCGTGCGATATCACACGTTTGGACTTTTTTCTTTGGGGCTATGTAAAGTCAAAAGTCTTTTCCGATAAACCAGTGACGATTGAAGCATTGGAAGCGAACATTACACGTGTCATTCATGACATTCCGGTAGAAATGCGTGAGAGAGTGATCGAAAATTGGACCGCCAGACTGGCCGAGCTGAAACGTAGTGCCGGCCAACATTTGAAGGAAATTATTTTCAAACATTAATTGCCATACTATGTGCTTAAAGTTGATAATAAAGATTTGATATTTGCATTCAATTCTAAGTGTTTTATTTTTATTTAAAAAAAAAAGTAAAGAATGAATCACGCTATATATAGGCAAGGCTAATTTAGAAATCTAATCTGAAAAGTTTAATTAATTGAGGGATTAATTAAGTTTTCTCGATTAAACATTATTATGGTGATCATAGCCCGCAATTCACTGCGAAAATAGGATATCCGAAAAGGTTTGAGTCTTTGAAAGATGAAATCGTAACGGTTGAAAGGCAAAAGAGAATTGCATACTCCTGTAGGGAATTAAAATTGCGAAATTTTGGTACTAATATGTCTTCTAAGAAATGTAGGATTCGCGAAATATTCGCGAAAAATCAAGTGCGAGCTATAGTATAAAAGGGGATTCGATCGCTATATAAATCATCAGTTTTCAGTTGTTTATCAAAACAGTAAACATCGAGTATATTAAAACTAAATCAGAAGGATGAACCAAACATCAAACAGTGCAGTAAGTTGCCATTTTTATATTTTTTAAAAAATTATAAGTTTAAATTAAAGGATTTACCTACTTACTTTACTATGGACAGTAAGCTCCTATGGAACAAACACATAGAAAACGTGACAAACAAGGCTTTAAGGTATGCAGGACTATATTAGGAAAGAGCCGGGAATGTAAACCAGACACACTGCGATGGATGTGTACCATGATGATAGGACCTATGGGGCAATTGCGTTAGCTCATAGAACACAGCTAAGGCCTAAGTTAAACGACGATCATTGTAATGAAGGGAATAATTTTACAATGGAAAATTAACCTATTACAAAGATTATTTCTTTAAAAAAAAATAATGCAAAACATGGGAAATAGTTTAATAAATAGATTTTAAATAAAAAATCTGAGGTATATCACGTAATTTGTTTTTTATAATTATTTTTATAATTTGAATGACGAAAGATGTTTTAATCGATCAGCTGTTTTGTGGACTGCGTTTCAATTTCATTTCATTCCACTGGAGAAAATATGTGACTCATCAGTAAAGAAAGGAAAGGGAAGAAATAATCAAATTGGATTTGATGAAAAAAACCATTATACCACTTAGCTATGAACGAAAATCTGACTGAAAGTTTCTCTGACATTCGTAAAAGAGGTATAACCACATTTCGTTGAAAATCAAAAAAAAAACGTTCGGTTTTCACTAGTTCAACAATTTCCTTCATTACAATGATCGTCGTATAACTTAGGCCTAACCACGGCGAGAAGAAGCTGAGAAAAGTACAAAGATTGGCATGCGTATGCATTACGGGTGCCATGAGAACCCCTACTACACAGTTGGAGGTGCTTCTGAAACTATCGCAGTAAGGACATAGAGATAATGGGATATAATTAAGCTGTCATCAGAGAATTACGCTCGCATATAATTTGCTGTAAGATGGTAGACAATTGTGTGACCATTTTAAACAAATTAGGCACATATAACAAAGTTGCACAGTTTTGGATACCAAGGCACATGAGTACCGAGGGAAACGAACAAGCCGACAAACTGGCCAGACAAGGGGCGGGAACGCTCTTCATATGTCCGGAACCCTTTTGTGGAATCGGACCAGACGTACTTCGAGAAATTTTAACGAAAGGAGAGGCGGCAGCAAGAACCAAATACTGGGAAATACAGAGAAGGAAATAAATGAAGGCATATTGCTTCGCGCCAAGTGAGGTACAATCTCTTGACCCACTCCGGATACTAAAATTCCTTAGAAAATTAGGCCTGGAGGAGGTGCTTTAGAATAGAAAATTAACCTAACTACTGCACTAAAGACCACGAGGTACAATAGATCTTAAAGGTCGCAGTATAAGGACACCATAAAACTTAATCTAATCTAATCTAATCTAATCTAAACTAATCTAATCTAATCTAATCTAATCTAATCTAGACGATTGTTGTGAACTCTACGATTTCTCCTACCTCACTGTATGGTACTATTTTCTGGTGTGTTCATTTCGATTACTTTATTAGTTTATCTGTGCGAGGCAATAGTTTTCGGGACGAGACTGATGAAGTAATTGGAATGGTTCGGTTAGGAAATGTTTTCGTATTACGACTTTCCAGCTCTAAATCCTAAAGTCCTTGAAAAGGGGCCTCTTCAACTATACCATTTGGCGATTTTGCCGTGTCGTCAGTGGTATTTTGGTTTTGTATTGATGTTGTAGGAATTTAACAGGTCGACACAAACAAACTCTCAAAAATTCTTGGGTTCTATTTAGGTTATTTATATGAACGAATACAAATTTGCTCACCAAAATAATTAGGCTTGTTTTTCAATATCAACGACCGTACGAACGTTAAAAAAAACTTTGTTTTTTTACACAATTCCTATAAATTCAGTAATTATAATATACAATTGCAAACGTAATAATTATTTATAATAAAAATGACATATGTGAGCAACACACAATTAAAAAACCAAAAAAAAAACGTAACCATGTAAATTCACAATATTTTTAAATTAAAACAGAAAATATTAATCTTCTTTATTTTTTGCAATACTGCATTTAAAAATTATTACATTTTAAAATCAGAAAATAATGAAAACAATTTGAAAAATGAGCAAAGCAAACCATAGTAGTGAATTTACATTTTCTCTATATCGGCCGAACCATTATGGAACTTTCCTGATAATGTCATAAAATATTCATTTCAGTTCTCCTATTCTAAATGTACATTCCAAGTTTCATGAAAATGTGACTAGTATTGGCCGAATTATAAAGGTTTTTTTATTTTGAATTCCCGTAACCCCCACAGAGGGGAGTCGCATTCTATCTTTGCAGCTGACCTATCCAGAGTGTATACACCAAGTTTTAAAAAATTCGCCCATTATTGAATGAATTCTTGAAGTTTTTCTATTTCAGCCCCCGACAACCCCCCATCGAGGGGAGACATTTTATCTTTTCAGTTTGCTCGGCCCAAATGTACATTCCAAGTTTCATTAAAATCCGCCGGTTATTGACCGAATTATTAAGGTTTTTTCATATCACCCTCTCGCGACCCCCACCGAGGGGAGACGCATTCTATCTTTTCACTTGGCCTATCAAGAATGTACACATCAAGTTTCAAGAAAATCTGCCTATTATTGAGTGAATTATTGCAGTTTTTCTATTTTAGCCCTCCACAACCCCCCACCGCGGGGCCACATATTTTATTTTTTCACTTGGTCCGTCCCAAACGTACGTTCGAAGTTTCATTAAAATCGGACTATTATTAACGGAATTAGGGATGTTTCAATATTTCCACCACAACATTTTTTTAAAAAAGTTCTGCGCATTAGTGTTGCCAGATGGAAATTCCGTTGAAAAGTCAATATGTTCTGATTTCGAATATAGTACACAAACTGTGCAAATCTCATCAAAATTGGACGAGCAGTTTCGGTTTTACAACAAGTGCAAAAATAGACTACATTTGGACAAAAGGTATTTTTAGACAGTGTTGCCATAGTCGAATATGGCCCAAAAACTAATCAGATCTAAGTTAGGATCAGGTACATGAACTGTATAAATTTTATCGAAATTGGCCCACCAGTTTAGTCTGAACCGTGCGGACAAAATTTTGTCGTTTTTAGACAAAAAAAGCGTTACCAAATAGTGTTGCCATATATTAATTTCGACCAGAATCTAACACCATCTGGCATTTGATGCAACACCAAAATGGTGAAAGTTTCATGGAAATCGGACCATCCATTCAGATTTTTTAAATGATTTAAAAAAGCGGACGGACGGACTGACGGACGGACGGACGGACATGGGCTAATTATTTTTGACGAAACGGATTTTGCACTTATTTTCATCTTCCTAGCCCTTCTAGATCAAAAGTTAGGTTTTCGCACGATTATAGTACTTTCCTATAAACATTCGTTTATCGGGAAAGTAAAAATGCGTGTATTTTTCCCACTAATTTTAAACTTACGAATTTTTTGTTTTGTTGTTTTTTTGATGTTGTTTCAATGATTCGTTTGTCTTTTTGAAAAAATCTGTTTTTTCCAGTACTATAGGTGGTCGACGAGTTTAATTTCGGTCGACGTTGATTCCAATTTTGAATTTGCTTTCGATCATTTGAATACCCTTTTCGTTTGACTGTTGCGTTAGCACTCCAGATCCCACCATTTATAGTGGCACTCACGCACTTTACTCTTTTCACAACAAACTAAGTCCTGTCACTCAAATTTTCCCGAAAAATTTTTTTTGCACAAACATTCGAAACAAAACCGAAAGAAGGATTTTCAACAAAAGAGGCCCACAAAAGTAACAACAAACCATTAAATAGATATGATGACATAACTCCATATGATCACTCACGAATAATATTGAATCGCGGAAAAACCAATTACATATGTTAAATGCGAAATTTGAAATTCGACAAAGATTATCGCATATTGACTCCAGGACTCTTAGAGCTTTGAAAGCTTTTGGTTAATGACTTGGGAAAAGTAACACAAACACAATAATCATGCTATCTACGTTAATCAAAGAAAATAAAATAAAGTGTCATGCATATTGGCCAAAACAAATAGGAAACCAAAACATGCTACCTTTAACGCGTGTTAGTTATATAGTTGAATACCTAACGCATGTAGAAGAATCAAACTTTATTAAACTCATTTTTAGATTAACGGAGGTAGAAATAAATGAACATCAGGAAATTATCCAACTTCAATTTACTGAATGGCAAGATTTTGGCATTCCACCCGAGATGAGAATTTTTACTATTTCTCAAAGAAGTACGAAATTCAAAAACATGCGAATCTGAATCGGAACCATCCATAATTCACTATAGCGCCGGAATCGGTCGTTCTAAAACTTTTTGTTTAATTGAAACTACCCTAAATTTTATAATTTTTTTTTTTTTTTTTTTTTTTAACTATTTGTATAATATTTACAATCTGTTTTAGGGAAATTAAACAATGAGTAAATGGTGTGGTTTTGAAACTGACTATGGTAGGTAATCTTCCAGTGAAGATCAATCCTTTAAAGTTACACTTAATATTTTAGGTAATATTACTACTTCTTGGTTTGTATGATTTTTAAAATTTCGTTTAGTTTGCATTTCAGATTTATTATTATTGTTCACTAAATCTTGTTGTTAATTCTAGTGTTCTGCTTCTTTTTAATCGGCGTATTACTCCTTTGTCATTTAATAGATTCACCGCAAGAACGTTAGGGTGGTCTCGCAGTCTTGTTTGGTAATTTTTTGTGAATTCAGCAATTTCCTGTTTTACAGTATTTACTTGTAGATCACTATGAATTACAGCGTTTGGCACGTATTTTGGAGCATTTGCGATTATTCTCAGCATCTTATTCTGAAATATTTGGATTATTTCGATGTTTGACGTACTGGCGGTGCCCCACAGTTGAATGCCATAGGTCCAAATTGGTTTAAGTATTATCTTGTATATCATTGTTAAAAATGTAATTGAAATAATACTATTTTCTAGTATTCTATAATATTAGTAATATTGAATTTGTAACGTTAACTAACATCATAATTGAAACAATACTATTGTATAATATTGCATAGTTTTGTTGTAGTAGTATTGAATTTGTTTACCGTAAATTTAAATTGTACACTTTTAACTTCAATTTTTAATAAAACTTAGTTGCATTTAATCATTTGAACGGAACGTCGATTTACTTAGCAAGTCTCAACTTTTATTTTTATTTTCCACATGGTGCCGAAACCCGGGACAATGAGAATTTAAAGTGAATTCAAATTATATTGAAAACACATTTATAAATTATATCGTTTTTTTTATCGTTGATCTGTTTTCCTTTATATTAATATTGAGCTAAAGCTAAGATATTTCGAATCAAAGTGCAACGGTATGGAATCGATTTATAGAACAACGTACAGAACGCAGGTTACAAAAATCTGTAACGCCGCGAACGAGTATGTGAAATCGGTAGAAAGTGATACATTGAACGATCGTATTAAAATTATTGATGAACTTTCTATCCTACTGGAACGTCTAAAACCGCGCATACAAACTTATCGGAAGCAAATATTGCAGTTCGGGCAACTCTGAGACCCGAGCAATTTCAAACGGAATGTGACGCTGTGATCGAATATGAAGAAAAGGCCGTCACACATATTTCCATATTGGAAAGAATGATCGTAAAACAACAGGAAGAAACACCGCAAACGCGGCAAGGAACGTCTAATGATGATTCAAATATGACTCGCATTAGAAATCAAGACAGACCTGGAACGACTTCAGCTAAAATAGAAAAACTTCCCTTAAAGAAGTTTGATGGCGATTTTAACAAATGGCTTCCATTTTGGCAACAGTTAAAAACCGCACAAAAAATATTGAACGGATTGAGGATCGGTACATAGCAAAGTTTCCTTGGAAAGAATTTAATGGAACGTTTGACAGCAACTATTTTAGAGCGCTATCGCAAGCCAAATCTTTAACACGAAAATTAATGAAGGATGAAAACAAACTTTTTGAATATGATCGAGCCATTTGGAACTACATTTCTGATGGAATCGCTGAACCAGTTCGAGATGTAAACAATGGAAATAAAATTTATTATATGCCGCATAGACCAGTGTATAGAGAGGACAAATCAACAACCAAAGTCAGAGTTATGTTCAACGCTTCTTCTCATTCAATAAGCAGTCTATCATTGAACGATGTTTTATATACGGGAACAAATCTTTTACCGGATCTTTTAGCAGTTCTATTGAATTTTCGCGTAAGACAAATCGGAATAATTGCTGACATTGAGAAGGCCTTTTTACAAATACAGTTGAATGCAGAAGATCGACATAGTCACAGATTCGTTTGGTATAAGAACAGTACTAATAATTTACCTTCATTCCAGGTGTATTTTATGACACGTATTACATTTGGAGTAAATTGCAGTCCATTTATTCTAAATTCAACAATCAGAAAGCATCTCTCTTCTATGCAATATCAGTTCGAATTTACGTGTAATGTATTAAGAGGTAGTTTATATGTTGACGACTTAGTAACGAGTATAGATAACATGGAAACGGCAATGAAAATTTACAAGGAGTCTATGTACATTATGAATGAATGCAGAATGAATTTGCGTAAGTGGCAAACCAATGAAGTAGATTTAAGAACGGTTTTCGCAAACGAAGGTATGAGAAAGATACGAGATTGATACAGAAAGTTTTAGGAATGAAATTGTGTAGTTTTATGGATGAAATTAGTGTCGATTTATCTACAATAAAGAAGCTAGTAAAATCATGTCATGTTATTACGAAACGAAAGGTACTGATAGCAGTTCAAACTATATAAGATCCGATGGGAATTTTGAGTCCATTTGTCATTAAAATTAAGCTCATTATGCAAACACTATGGAAACGAAATATTGGTTGGGACGATAGCTTGCCGGACGATTTGCTCAAAATTTGGAACGTAGTTTGTAATGAATTAGATGTTATTGATGCTCTATCATTGTCTCGGTGCATTTTTAATGGGAAAAGCGAACATTTGATCGACATACAGCTACATTTATTTAGTGATGCTAGCCCATCAGCCTTTGGAGCAGTAGCATATATTAGAAGCAAGGATCGAAGTGGTACAGTTTATGTTAACTTTCTGTGTGCTAAAAGCAGGGTTGCACCGATCAAGAAATCAACAGAAGACGATTTAACGTTGCCAAAGTTAGAGTTAACGGCGGCTTTGATCGCATCACGACTAAAGAATTTTATTTATTCAAATATTAAAATCAAATTTAATTCAATTTATCTTTGGACAGATTCAAAAATAGCACTATATTGGATCGAATGTACTTTGTCTAAATGGAAGCAATTTGTTCAAAACAGAGTACGAGAAATTCGGAGTCATACCGATGATTCGACTTGGAAGCATTGCCCTGGAAAATTAAATCCCGCAGACTTAATTACAAGATCATCAAGTGTTAAGAAACTTCTAAAATCAAACGATTGGTTAACCGGACCGGAATGGTTGGTGAAATGTGAACATGAATGGCCTTCAACTGAAAAGATGGAGAATGAAATCGTATTTGCAGCAACATCACTACAAATAGTCAGCAATGAATTGAACAAATTTGAACCTATGTTTGAGATCGAGAAATGCAGCGACCTTCGTAGATTGTTGCATATAACTGCGTATTTATTTAAGTATTTTTATTATCTAATGAACAAGGAAATACCGGAAAGAAATTTAACTTCTGAAGACACTGAAAAAGCTAAAATTTATTGGGTTAAAATTACTCAATTAAAATATTTTACCGATGATATCAACTCTATCGCAAACAAGGTACCTATTGAAAATAATTCTAAATTACTAAAACTTAATCCAGTTTTAGATACTGATAATGTTCTTCGAGCGTATACTAGATTGGAAGAAGGAAATGATATCGAAACTAAACCAATTATTTCACCGAAGTGCCATTTTACGCGGCTGCTGATTGAAGATATGCATAAACGATTATTTCATGCAGGAATAAACGCGGTACTCGCGAAACTAAGAGAAAAATACTGGATCGTTAAAGGAAGACAATTTATAAAAAGTACTTTGAAAAATTGTACTATATGTAAATGGCTTAGCAAGAAATGTGCAGATCAACCGTTTGCTCCATTACCTAGGGATAGACTGAAAATGACACGACCGTTTGATGTAACAGGATTGGATTTTGCAGGACCACTATACATTAAGGATCCTGTTGATGAAACAAGATCGAACAAGGTGTATTTATTACTTCTAACATGTGCTTCTGTGCGAGCAGTACATCTTGAGATTGTATTGGATATGACAACCGAGAGTTTCTTACGTGCATTTAGAAGATTTGCAGGCAGACGCGGATTACCAAGAGTATTGTATTCTGATAATGCAAAGACTTTCAAACGATCGGAATTGGAATTGAAAAAATTATTTGAACTTTCGAAATCATCAAAATGTATCACATATGCCAGCGATGAGAATATCAAATGGAGATTTATTCCTGAACGAGCCCCATGGTGAGGAGGATGGTGGGAACGATTGATAAGAACGATCAAATATGCCTTAAAGGCGACGATCGGAAGAGCTAGATTGAATCTTGCAGACCTTCAGACAATAACAGTCGACATTGAATCTATGATTAATTCAAGACCATTAACTTACATGACAGATGATCCAAAGGACTTGTTACCACTAACACCCTTTCATTTTCTTTTAGGTGAGTCATCTACAAATTTGCCTACGACTGATATTGATAATAAGAGTGGAATTGGTTCGCTCTGGAATGAACGACAAAAGCAATCACACGCCTTCTGGAGAAGATGGTCAACCGAGTACATTCAACAATTGAGATCAGCTCATTTTAAATTACCGAAAACTAATTGTCAAAATCTGAAAGTTGGCGATGTTGTCATTATGGGTGAAAAAAACATCCCTCGACTACAGTGAAAGTTAGCAATTGTTGAAAATGTGTTTTTGGGACGTGACGGAAGAGTTCGAGCAGTTGAAATTAAAACTGCATGTGGAAGCATAATGAGAAGGCCAATCCAACATTTATGTCCACTTGAAATTACCTAGATAATTTAGGAAATCTATTATTTCGGGCCCGGAGGATGTTAAAAATATAATTGAAATAATACTATTTTCTAGTATTCTATAGTATTAGTAATATTGAATTTGTAACGTTAACTAATATCATAATTGAAACAATACTATTGTATAATATTGTATAGTATTGTTGTAGTAGTATTGAATTTGTTTACCGTAACTTTAAATTGTACACTTTTAACTTCAATTTTTAATAAAACTTAGTTGCATTTAATCATTTGAACGGAACGTCGATTTACTTAGCAAGTCTCAACTTCCCCTTTTATTTATATTTTCCACAATCATTAGCTTACTTTCCATTGATAGTATGGAGTGTCTTCCGATTAACGAGTACATACTCCGTAGTTTTAAGTTTAGTTGCTTTCGTTTTGCATCAATATGTTTACGCCAAGTAAGCTTTCTGTCTAAATGCATACCTAAATATTTTGCTTCTTCTGCCTGTGGGATTATCTCGTTATTTAGGGTTATAGTAGGGCAAGTATCTCTCTTTTAAAGTGAAGGTGACGTGTATTGATTTTTTTTCGTTAGCTTTAATTCGCCATTTTTTTAATCATGACTCAATTTGTAGTAAGTTTTCTTGTAGATTTTGTGTGGCGATTTTTGCATCACTATTTGATGACAGTATGGCGGCGTCGTCAGCGAAGGTTGATGTTTTTGTTCGAGGGTGAGTTGGTAAGTCTGCTGTGTACAACAAGTAAAATATAGGACCAAGTACACTCCCTTGTGGAACTCCTGATGTTATTGGCATTAGTTTTGTATGCTCTTCTTGGTACTTAACTAAGAAGAATCTGTCGGTCAGGTATGAATTGATGATTTGAAAATATGTATAAGGCAAATTTAGTTTTAGTTTATAAAGTAAACCAATGTGCCATACCTTGTCGAATGCTTGACTAATGTCGAGAAAAGCAGCTAAGCAGAATTCCTTCTTTTCAAGGCTTTGTCTGATTGTGTTTGTTACCCTATGTACTTGTTCTGTGGTGGCGTGTTCCTGTCGAAATCCAAACTGATGATTTGGTATCAGTTTGTTTACTTGTATGATTGGGCGTAAACGTTTTAGAAGTAGCTTTTCAAATACTTTTGATAATATTGGCAGCAGGCTTATTGGTCTGTAAGATTGAACTTCTTCCGGTGGTTTTCCAGGTTTCGCTATTACTATAATATTGGCAACCTTCCATTGTGAAGGGAAGTATCCTGTGCGTATAATCGCATTAAATATCATAGTAATGAGTCTTGTTATTTCTTCTGGTATTTCTCTTAGCAATCGTCCAGTGATCAAATCATGTTCGGGTGCCTTTTTTGAATTTATGTGATTTTTTATCGTATTTTTTACTTCTGGTATTGACACCTTCTTTATTGCCAGTGACATTTGATAGTTTCCAGATAGTCATGGATTTCTTTTTCTTCTGCATTCGTTATTTCTTTACGGTACGGCTGGAAAACTTTTCAAAGATGATCTGCAAACGTTGTTGCCTTTTCAATGTTGCTGCGAGCCCATTCCCCATTTTCTTTGCGGATTGGAGGTATTTGTGTCATGGGTCCTCCTATTCGTTTCGTCGCCTTCCACAGCGAAAAATCTGTTGCTTCTGTTGCAGATAGTCCCTCTAAGGTTACTTAGAGGGACTATACTATACTATACTTTGAATAGACCCATTTTTTAGTTCTTGTAGCAATTTTTTTAAGTTTCTTGTTTCAACATTTAGTTTCTTCTTATCTCCTGGTTGACGTGGTCAACCTGATTTGCCAGATTTTCCTTAACTTCTCTTTTCGCTAATTTTTTCTCTTACGTATAAAGGAACGTTTTCAGTCCTCGTACCTGGATTAATTTCCGGAGTAGCCTGCCATGCAGCATCTTGAATTTCGCGAGTCAGATATTCTACAGCTTCGTCAATGTTTTGGCTCGTTTTCAAAGGTACTGCTTATATTAGAGAGCTTTTCTCTGAATTGGTTCCAATCGGTGAAGATATTATGTAGTGTTGGTGGACGCGTTTTGGTTATCACGTGCGTACTGATGGTAATTATGACGGGTGAATGATCCGATAATAAATCGAGACTCGATTCAGCAAGTAGGTACTTCGTAGTAATTCCCTTTGTAACACAGAAATCAATAACGTCTGGAAATTTATTTCTGTCTGTTGGCCAATAAGTTGGTTCACTGGTTGATACGCATTCGTATTTATTTGCCATAATAGTGTTATAAAGGACTTTACCTTTTGTTGTTGCAAGTCTGGATCTCCAAAATTGATGTTTTGCATTATAGTCTCCACCGGCTATAAATCTGGCGCCAAGCGTGTTGAAATATTCTTGAAATTGGCTCTGTTTTTTTGAGTGTTTCGGTGGGCAATATATCGCTGATAATGTTAGTGGCCCACGCCAATCTTCAATCACTATACTTGTTGCCTGGAGATGTTCCTTTGCATATTTTAAGAGTTTATGGTGTTTAATTGTATTTTTTATGATGATTACTGTACCACCATGAGCCCTTCCACTAGGATGTTTAGTGTCGTAGATGTCGTACCGTGGTATTTTCATAAAATTTCGGCTAGTAAAATGCGTCTCTGATATTAATAAAACGTCGATATTGTTCCGTATAATAAATGTTTTTAATTCATGCTGGTGTTGTCTCAGCCCGTTGGCGTTCCATAGAACACTTCGGAGAGATTGATCCATATTTAATTAAGCTTGTTTAACAATGCTGTTATTAAATTCAGCATTGTTCTGATGTCTTCGCTCAATTTGTTTTGGTTTTCTATCTGTCTAATTAAAAGCTGCTCTATGTTCGTAGGCAGTTGGTTGTTCCTTTGTGTCTGGTGTTGATTTGCGTTGTTATTGCGTGCTTCTGGTTCATCGACTCTTGTTATCTGTGCATACGTTGTCCGCGGTGCATTTTGATTTGTTTGAATTTGTGGCTGCCTTTGGTGTTGCTTTTGTGATATCCCCTGAGGAATTGGGTTGTTTGTTGGCTGAGTTAACTTTTCCCAATTTTTTGGAAATTTTCTTTTCCGTATATCCTGGTATACTTGGCATCCCTTATAATTTGCCGGGTGTTTACCCCTGCATAGTACACACATAGTGCCTCGTTGTTTCTCCTTTTGGTGCATTCTGTTGTTGGATGACTCTGAGCACATTTTACGCATCTGAATGTTCTGGAACAATATGATTTGGTGTGGCCGTATCGTTGACATCTTGCACATTGTGGGATTATCCTTTTCTTGTGTGGCTCTTCAAATTGTACTCTAATATATTGGAAGTGATTTATATTGTATATCTCCCCGTTATTTGGTTTTGGTTTTAAGCTGATATAAAATAGATATAGTGGTTGTTTGGTTATTCTATGCTTTACATTGAAGATACTTATTACTTCGTGACCATACTCTTCTAATTCGTTTTTTAGCTCTATCTGGTCCACAGAATGATGTATGCGTAAGACTACTTTGAATGCCCTATTTTGTTTTAGATGATACGTGTGAAAATTGGTTTTCTTCGAAGTTAAAATCCTGGTTATTTTTCCATAGTTTTCAATTGAATTTGGTTGGAGACGTATTTGATTTCTACCCATTATTTTAAGGTTAAAACCGTCCTGAGCCGTGGCACTCAAAAGTTCTGTCAACGGCTTTATGTCAATAACGTCTGGAATATATATTGGTGGAGGCTTTCTTAGTTCTTTCTGAGTATTGGCTTCTGTATGGTTTGTGACATCATCTTTTGTTATTGCTTCTGGATTGTTTTCCAGAGCTTGGAAGCGGTTTTCCGTGTTTATTCTCCTATCAAAGTATTCGTCTACTCTCTTTTGTCTTCTAGTTTTGCTTGATTCCAGCGGGCTAATTTTTCTACTCTTCGTACTTCCTGCCACTTGGTGTTACTATCAGGCTCTCTGGGAAGTTTGGAAAGAGTTGGCTCACTTGTTGTTCGCTGTTGCTGTGTAAGGCGGTTTGGGAGTGGCAGCGTTAAAGTGCTAAAATGCAGCTGTTGTGTCGAGCTTTCCATTGCCACTGAAAAATCCGCAATGTCAGCTTCTAGTGACGATGGAATTCGCAGTGCTCCTGGACTGCTACCGAGAATTTGGTTCGCCGCTTCAACGATGTGATTATTTCCGTTTGTGCTGGGTGGTGTTGTAGCATTTATGTTTGCACTTTTTAGTGGAGTTCTTGGTGTGTGTGTGCTCCTTCGATTAGTGCTTGGTGGTGGAGTTCTTGTTGTCAGTTTACTCTTTTCAAAGTTTGTTAAATTGTTTATTTAATTTGTTTCATTCATGTTTTGGTCCCACGAGTAGCTAGGGAAAGGACGGTCCACCATGCCAGAGCCCCGCTTGACATGGCAAAGCTATTTTACTCTCTGTGTTGCCCGGCCTCAGAGAGGCTCCGTTTGAGGTAGCTCGATATTTCCCCGGGCTACCAACCAATCCACTAGGTACGGGTCGCATGACACCATTGGATTCGGGGAGTTTTCGCACTCAATATTTGGCCTGAAATCTATTCATAAATAAATATATATATATATAAATAAATAAATAAATATATATATATATATATATAAAGATAGAGAAACTAAAGTTTCAATTCCACACACACTAACTGAATTCCAAGAATATAGAATGGATTTAGTACAAACAGCTGATCAATTGAAATTTGCATACAAAACAATTTTAGAAGGACTTAAAGACTTTTCAAATCATCCCCAAAATCGGATGCAAGTACAACAAAATTAGTAGAAATCGAACCAAAACAAATTAATGTTGTGACAAGGCATTAAGTAAAGGTTCAAGGAAAGGAATCGACAAAAGAAGTGGAACAATCTCAAATACCTATTAGACTGGAAATAAAACCACCAAACATTGAGTCGATTGACAAGCTTAGAACAATAAATTTAAAGGACCCAAGTCCAATAGAATCATCACATACAGAGTCTAACGCTTCTTACGAAACATCGTAATCCAATGCTGAAGACTAGGGCATGGTTCGAACAAACAATTTCTTGATGCAAGCAAACAAGAGTTGTTTGAACAGTTGCTTGAGCAAAACCATCCTATGTTAAAAATAGTTTTTAAGGAAAATAGACCAAATTCGGTAAACCATTAAAACTGCCAATGAGAATAACGGATACGACAAATCGTCCGTTAGAAAAAATTTATTTGGACATTGTTGGTCCACTTCCAATTTCTCCGCACAAAAATTCAGGATAATTTTGTGAAAGTAACAAAAAGAATTGTTCTGTTGAGTTGACGTGTTTTGTGTTTTGTGCCTTCATTTATTTTTGTTTTATTGTGTTTTAAGTGGAATAGTGGCTACCATTACTGCTTTCTAATACGCTAATTTACTACTATTTTCGCATTGGGTTTCTAACATTTAACATTTAAGAAATAAATTTATTGTTCAAAAGGTACTAACACATACTAATCATTTATTAATATTAACATTAACATTTAACATCCCATTTACTACTAAATTATAATTTTTTGTTTGAATTTTTTTTTTTAAGGGTACCGTTATTTGTTTTTCTGAAAAGTAAAACTTTTTTTCTTTTTTTTTCAAAAAATAAATTAAATTAAAATTTAACAGCATTTAAAGTTTAAGCTATTGATGAGAAATTATCCAACATTGGCGAAAGTATTGACGACTTGCGCACTCGCATTGACGATATTGATAAACTCTCTTCTACTTGCCAAATAATACAGCAGGACCTTTCCAAAGTAATGAAGAAGCCGTTACAGTTTGAATCTAAATTATATACCCTTCAGAATGATGTCTCTGAATTTATGTGTACTCCTAACTCATCATCGCCTGTTGCTTCTGACGAGCCCGTATCTCACATGAAACTTATAGTCCGACCTATCGACTATAAGTTTCATGTGAGATTCGAATCTGTTGCAGAATCACGTTCAATCCTGCACATCCATATTATCAGCTAACACTGCTGCCTTTACTAATTTGAAAAATCTAATTTCCAAATTGGATTTATGTAATAGTAAAAACAATAATAGGCATGCTACCGTCGCTGATGTTTCTACCTGTACCGATTTAGCCCCCAAAGCCACCCAATGAGAACCGTTAATTATTTATCCTAATATTGAGGATAAAGTCAATAATGGTTGTACTGGTGGTAGCGATAGAGATAATATTATTAGTAATAGTAAAAAAAAAAAATAATAATAATAATAACAGTAATATAAGTAGTAAGGTTATCGCAAAGATCTGCGATACTAATAGGAACATTGACAATAGCTCGAAAAACTCTAATATTCCTAATTCAAATATTACAAATAAGAAGAAAACAAAAATGAAAAATATTAAAACCAGCACCAATATTAATAAATATAAAGAATAACAAAAGTTTCATTGATTCTAATACCCATGGTAGTACTGAAAAGACTATTAGTCGTTCCACTACTACTCCCCTTGATACATCCATTCTTCTTCAAATCGTACCCCCTCCAAAATATATATTTGTTTCCCGTTTCCTTCCGTCAACAACATCTACGGATATACTAAATTATATAAAGTCTTTGCTGCCTAATGATCTTACGAGCATAAATACTAGGGCTGTTAAAATTAGTAAACTTAACAGTAATATCTCATTCTTTAAATTTCTGGTCCCTGAGAATGTCTTCTTTCAGGTAATTTCGCCATCCTTTTGGCCCGACAAAACTCTCGTCAAAGAGTTTATTCTTGGAGAACATTCTAGTCGTCGACATTTCTCTGCTGGTGCTCAATTCAAAAAAAATCCAACAAAAAGTCCATTAAATTCAAAAAACTAAAATGTTTTTCCCTTTATTACCAAAACGTGAGGGGACTGCGCTCTAAATTGAGTAAAGTTTTTCTTACGACATTTTTGCATTGACGGAGACGTGGTTAAATCCTAGTTTTAATGACAACGAGATTTTCACCTCGGATTTTCACACATTTCGCAAAGATAGGTACACTAGTGCTGAGCAGCATAGTGGTGTGCTTATTGCAGTTCGATCTGTGTTGGACTGCTCGTGTTTTGTCATTCCAAACACAGAACTGTTAGAATAGGTTAGTGTTAAAATCCGTCTACATAATTAAACCATTTATATTTTAAATTGCCATTTGCCACCTTCTTGTGCAATTGAATACTACCAACTCTTGGTCGATGCTGCTGATTTCATTACTGACTCCATGCGTCCCAATGATCTAGCCGATCTAGCCGACACTAGCCGATGTTAGTTTTCTGTCATTGATCCTTACCATCCGCCATTAGAAGTATTATTCGCCTATGACATGACTAACCACAAGGTATATTCCGATGAAGTTTGTAAGTTTAACTTCCGTAAGGCTGATTTCAACTTACTAAACCCTTTGCTTCATGGCATTGGCTTTAAGGATATTATTAATGACCATGACATAAATGTTGCCATTTCGAAGTTTTATTCCGCGTTACTTGGGTGTTTCGTTTTGTCAGTACCATATTGTACACAAAAAAATCTTACTTCATCTCCTCCTTGGTATACCAATAAACTCAGAGGTTTGCGGAATCAGCGGAATAAAGCATGGTTGAAGTATCTGAATTCTAGTAATGTTTCCGATCATAGCGAATATTTATCTTTCCTGAAAGAATTCCAATCTTTACTGGAAATTGAGTATAACTCTTATTTATCTAAAATGCATGATACTCTACTCGTAGATCCGAAACAGTTCTGGAAATTTGTTAATTGCAAACGTAAAACTGATGGATATGCTTCCACTATGAAGTATTTGGATAGCTCAACAAAGGATGCCCGAACAATTTCCAATCTGTTCACCTCATTTTTTGGACAAGCTGTTTCTGGCAGCAATTTTACACCAGTTGCTGACTACTTTAGTTATCTAGGTGATTACTCGAGTACCACCCTTAATTCAATAAGTGTTGATGCCGAGACTTTTGTAAATCAGATCCAATTGCAAAAGGATAACTATCCCTCGGGTTCTGATGGTTTACCTGCTATAGTTTTAAAGAACTGTTGCCATATTTTGCCGGTGCCGCTTGCTCCCCTTTTTCAAAAATCATCGACCTCGGGTGTATTTCCAAATGCTTGCAAAGATTCTTTCATTATCCCGGTTCACAAAAAAGGTTCTAAGGCTGACATTTGTAATTACAGGCCCACAGCTAAACTATCTTGCACGCCTAAACTTTTTGAAAGTATTGTCTATAAATCGTTTTACTTTCACTGCAAACCATTTATATCCCTGAAACAACATGGATTTCTTAAAGCCAAGTCAACGACTACTAATCTGACTGAGTTTGTCTCTATCGCCATCAACTCGATGGAGCAAGTCAGACAATTGGATGCAATTGCTACTGATTTCAGTCAAGCTGTGGAAAATAAAAATAAAAGGGTAAAATTGAGACTTGCTAAGTAAGTCGACGTTCCGTTCAAATGATTAAATGCAACTAAGTTTTATTAAAAATTCAAGTTAAAAGTGTACAATTTAAAGTTACGGTAAACAAATTCAATACTACTACAACAATACTATACAATATTATACAATGGTATTGTTTCAATTATGATATTAGTTAACGTTACAAATTCAATATTACTAATACACTATAGAATACTAGAAAATAGTATTATTTCAATTATATTTTTAACATCCTCCGGGCCCGAAATAATAGATTTTCTGAATTATCTAGGTAATTTCAAGTGGACATAAATGTTGGATTGGCCTTCTCATTATGCTTCCACATGCAGTTTTAATTTCAACTGCTCGAACTCTTCCGTCACGTCCCAAAAACATATTTTCAACAATTGCCAACTTCCGCTGTAGTCGAGGGATGTTTTTTTCACCCATAATGACTACATCGCCAACTTTCAGATTTTGACAATTAGTTTTCGGTAATTTAAAATGAGCTGATCTCAATTGTTAAATGTACTCGGTTGACCATCTTCTCCAGAAGGCGTGTGATTGCTTTTGTCGTTCATTCTAGAGCGAACCAATTCCACTGTTATTATCAATATCAGTCGTAGGCAAATTTGTAGATGACTCACCTAAAAGAAAATGAAAGGGTGTTAGTGGTAACAAGTCCTTTGGATCATCTGTCATGTAAGTTAATGGTCTTGAATTAATTATAGATTCAATTTAGACTGTTATTGTCTGAAGGTCTGCAAGATTCAATCTAGCTCTTCCGATCGTCGCCTTCAAGGCATATTTAATCGTTCTTATCAATCGTTCCCACCATCCTCCCCACCATGGGGCTCGTTCAGGAATAAATCTCCATTTGATATTCTCATCGCTGGCATATGTGATACATTTTGATGATTTCGAAAGTTCAAATAATTTTTTCAATTCCAATTCCGATCGTTTGAAAGTCTTTGCATTATTAGAATACACTACTCTTGGTAATCCGCGTCTACCTGCAAATCTTCTAAATGCACGTAAGAAACTCTCGGTTGTCATATCCAATACAATCTCAAGATATACTGCTCGCACAGAAGCACATGTTAGAAGTAATAAATACACCTTGTTCGATCTTGTTTCATCAACAGGATCCTTAATGTATAGTGGTCCTGCAAAATCCAATCCTGTTACATCAAACGGTCGTGTCATTTTCAGTCTATCCCTAGGTAATGGAGCAAACGGTTGATCTGCACATTTCTTGCTAAGCCATTTACATATAGTACAATTTTTCAAAGTGCTTTTTATAAATTGTCTTCCTTTAACGATCCAGTATTTTTCTCTTAGTTTCGCGAGTGCCGCGTTTATTCCTGCATGAAATAATCGTTTATGCATATCTTCAATCAGCAGCCGCGTAAAATGGCACTTCGGTAAAATAATTGGTTTAGTTTCGATATCATTTCCTTCTTCCAATCTAGTATACGCTCGAAGAACATTATCAGTATCTAAAACTGGATTAAGTTTTAGTAATTTAGAATTATTTTCAATAGGTACCTTGTTTGCGATAGAGTTGATATCATCGGTAAAATATTTTAATTGAGTAATTTTAACCCAATAAATTTTAGCTTTTTCAGTGTCTTCAGAAGTTAAATTTCTTTCCGGTATTTCCTTGTTCATTAGATAATAAAAATACTTAAATAAATACGCAGTTATATGCAACAATCTACGAAGGTCGCTGCATTTCTCGATCTCAAACATTGGTTCAAAATTTTCCAATTCATTGCTGACTATTTGTAGTGATGTTGCTGCAAATACGATTTCATTCTCCATCTTTTCAGTTGAAAGCCATTCATGTTCACATTTCAGCAACTATTCCGGTCCGGTTAACCAATCGTTTGATTTTAGAAGTTTCTTAACACTTGATGATCTTGTAATTAATTCTGCGGGATTTAATTTTCCAGGGCAATGCTTCCAAGTCGAATCATCGGTATGACTCCGAATTTCTCGTACTCTGTTTTCAACAAATTGCTTCCATTTAGACAAAGTACCTTGAATCCAATATAGTGCCATTTTTGAATCTGTCCAAAGATAAATTGAATTAAACTTGATTTTAATATTTGAATAAATAAAATTCTTTAGTCGTGATGCTACCAAAGCCGCCGTTAACTCTAACTTTGGCAACGTTAAATCGTTTTCCGTTGATTTCTTGAACGGTGCAACCCTGCTTTTAGCACACAGAAAGTTAACATAAACTGCACCACTTCGATCCTTGCTTCTAATATATGCTACTGCTCCAAAAGCTGATGGGCTAGCATCACAAAATAAATGTAGCTGTATGTCGATCAAATGTTCGCTTTTCCCATTAAAAATGCACCGAGACAATGATAGAGCATCAATAACATCTAATTCATTACAAACTACGTTCCAAATTTTGAGCAAATCGTCCGGCAAACTATCGTCCCAACTAATATTTCGTTTCCATAGTGTTTGCATAATGAGCTTAATTTTAATGACAAATGGACTCAAAATTCCCATCGGATCATATATAGTTTGAACTGCTATCAGTACCTTTCGTTTCGTAACAACATGACATGAGTTTACTAGCTTCTTTATTGTAGATAAATCGACACTAATTTCATCCATAAAACTACACAATTTCATTCCTAAAACTTTCTGTATCAATCTCGTATCTTTCTCATACCTTCGTTTGCGAAAACCGTTCTTAAATCTACTTCATTGGTTTGCCACTTACGCAAATTCATTCTGCATTCATTCATAATGTACCTAGACTCCTTGTAAATTTTCATTGCCGTTTCCATGTTATCTATACTCGTTACTAAGTCGTCAACATATAAACTACCTCTTAATACATTACAAGTAAATTCGAACTGATCTTGCATAGAAGAGAGATGCTTTCTGATTGTTGAATTTAGAATAAATGGACTGCAATTTACTCAAAATGTAATACGTGTCATAAAATACACCTGGAATGAAGGTAAATTATTAGTACTGTTCTTATACCAAACGAATCTGTGACTATGTCGATCTTCTGCATTCAACTCTATTTGTAAAAAAGCCTTCTCAATGTCAGCAATTATTCCGATTTGTCCTACGCGAAAATTCAATAGAACTGCTAAAAGAAGATTTGTTCCCGTGTATAAAACATCGTTCAATGATAGACTGCTTATTGAATGAGAAGAAGCTTTGAACACAACTCTGACTTTTGTTGTTGATTTGTCCTCTCTATACACTGGTCTATGCGGCATATAATAAATTTTATTTCCATTGTTTACATCTCGAACTGGTTCAGCGATTCCATCAGAGATGTAGTTCCAAATGGCTCGATCATATTCAAAAAATTTGTTTTCATCCTTCATTGATTTGGCTTGCGATAGCGCTCTAAAATAGTTGCTGTCAAAGGTTCCATTAAATTCTTTCCAAGGCAACTTTGCTATGTACCGATCCTCAATCCGTTCAATATTTTTTGTACAATAGCTTTCTGCGAAATCTGCATCCAATTTCGTGTCTTTATCATGAATACCTATGGCTTCGAGATTCCAAAATTTGGTTGAACTTTCATCTAATAGACAACAATTTAACTGTGTTGACAAAAATACCTGACCTTTTGAAATGCACATGTCGATGTCAGCTGGACCATGTAATGTCCATCCCAACTTGGTTGAAACAGCCGTTAATTTATCTGTTAATCTTTCTATATGCCCGTTCACAATTATCCAATATAAATCAGCACCTATTAGAATGCTAATTCCTTCAACTAAATTATTTTCAACACTGTCATGAGTGTCTGCCAATTCGAAGCCAACCAAACGCACGTGTTTGCTATTTGGAATTCGCAGTACATCTAAGCAAATATGATCCACTTCACTAAGTTTCAGTTCAATTGCATCTTCACTGTACTGGCTTTTGAGTAATAATTTTACTTGATTCGATTCCTTTCCTGGTGGTTGTTGCTGACATCCAAAGGAAATTATGCTAAACTTTTCTGATTTGATTATTGGCAATTCTAGTTCACGAGAAACACTTCTTTTAATATAGCTTTTCATACTACCATCGTCTAACACTAATCGCACGAATAATTTTTCACCATTGACAGGAGATATTAAATAAACACAAGCTGTTTGTAAAAATGTTTGTTGTTTATGTTCAACAGTTGACAAATTCAAGGTTTTGTCGTTTTTCCGATCTGGACTGCGGTTTGTATTTTGGATCACACAATGATGACACATGCCTGCCTTTACAACTTTTACATTGTAAATGACGATTCCTGCATTCTCTTGCAAAATGATTCGGTTTTGTACAACGAAGGCATCTGGAATTTTTCTTGAGTATTTCCTTTCGTTGTTCAAGCGTTTGAGTAGAATCATCACAATCAGAAGTTGTATGCTTTACTGAATTACAAAATAAACAATTTTTTACATCAACTTTTGGCGCGATTAAATTTGTTACTGTCCCTGTCTTACTTTGCGATCTTCGACGTTCACTTCCTTTCGATTGTTCATTGCTGGTAGAAGGAATCAAGTGTTCGAGAGCTTGTACTTCTCCTTTGATGAATTTAAGCAATTGTTTCACTACTTTGTCTCCTTCACTCATATCGATGAACGAAAGATTAGAAGCTGATTCTGCATTATCGTTCGTTATGGTATCTGCAGATTTATTACTCTCATTATTTTGCCGGTAAAATTCAATTTGTAAGTCAGTGGGTAAACATCGCAGTATTAGTGGTTTCAACATCACGTTGTATTATGAAGAAGCTATGCCCATCGTTTCAAGCGATCGTATGATTGATGTTAGGTATTGTACAGTTGCCTCAAACTATTTTTATCGTCTTTGGACTTTATCGGTTGTAGTGACATTAATTTGCTGATGTATTGGTCAACTATTCGATCAGGCGATCCATATTCTTCTTCTAATAATTTTATTGCCTCTAAATAGCATTCTTCTGTTGGTACGAATCCCGCTATTGTTTCAGCAGCCTTTCCCGTTAATTGTGCTTGGAGATAGTTAAATTTTGTCGGCCCATCTAATGTATCGTTTTCATGTATAGCGGTTTTAAACTGTTGCCAAAATGGAAACCATTTGTTAAAATCGCCATCAAACTTCTTTAAGGGAAGTTTTTCTATTTTAGCTGAAGTCGTTCCAGGTCTGTCTTGATTTCTAATGCGAGTCATATTTGAATCATCATTAGACGTTCCTTGCCGCGTTTGCGGTCTTTCTTCCTGTTGTTTTACGATCATTCTTTCCAATATGGAAATATGTGTGACGGCCTTTTCTTCATATTCGATCACAGCGTCACATTCCGTTTGATATTGCTCGGGTCTCAGAGTTGCCCGAACTGCAATAGTAGCTTCCGATAAGTTTGTATGCGCGCTTTTAGACGTTCCAGCAGGATAGAAAGTTCATCAATAATTTTAATACGATCGTTCAATGTATCACTTTCTACCGATTTCACATACTCGTTCGCGGCGTTACAGATTTTTGTAACCTGCGTTCTGTACGTTGTTCTATAAACCGATTCCATACCGTTGCACTTTGATTCGAAATATCTTAGCTTTAGCTCAATATTAATATAAAGGAAAACTGGTCAACGATAAAAAAAACGATATAAGTTAATTTATAAATGTATTTTCAATATTTTTGAATTCGCTTTAAATTCTCATTCTTCCCGGGTTTCGGCACCATGTGGAAAATAAAAATAAAAGGGGAAAATTGAGACTTGCTAAGTAAGTCGACGTTCCGTTCAAATGATTAAATGCAACTAAGTTTTATTAAAAATTCAAGTTAAAAGTGTACAATTTAAAGTTACGGTAAACAAATTCAATACTACTACAACAATACTATACAATATTATACAATAGTATTGTTTCAATTATGATATTAGTTAATTGCACCAATTCAATATTACTAATACTATAGAATACTAGAAAATAGTATTATTTCAATTATATTTTTAACACAAGCTTTTAACAACTTGTCTCACAGTATCATTTTACTAAAATTACGACTTCTAGGTTTTCCTCCCCTTATTGTAAAGTGGGTAAATTTCTATCTTTCTGGTAGACGCTATCGGATTCTTTTCCGTGCGATCGAGTCTGATCCTTTTTTTGCCCATTCTGGAGTCCCTCAAGGTAGTCATTTGGGACCTATCTTATTCATCATCTCTATTAACTATGTTACGTCTATTATCAAGTATTCGGAGATTACAAATTAATCCTGACGACATGAAAATTTCCAAAGTAATCTCCTCTTTACAGGATTGTCATTTGCTTCAGGCTGATCTTAATAAATTTACTCTTTGGTATACAAATAATGACTTGTCACTTAATATTAACAAGTGTGAAACAACAGCATTTACGAGGAAACGTAGCAAAGTCTTATTTGATTACACTTTATTGGGGAACTCTATTTCGAGAGTTGATTTAGGTGTCATATGTGATAATGAGCTTAGTTTTCGTTGTCATATTGACACAATTATTAACAAAGCCTCGTCAATGCTGGGGTTTATAAAACGATGGTCTAAAGAGTTCTCTGACCCATATATCACTAAATCTCTATACATTACCGTTGTAAGACCGGTGCTTGAATACGCCAGTTAAGTTTGGTCTCCGTACCATAAAGTACACATTGGGAGAATTGAAGAGATTCAAAGTAGATTTGTTCGCTTTGCTCCTAGAGGTCTTCCTTGGAGCAATGCTATCAATCTCCGTCCTTACAGTGATCGTTTAAAGCTGATTAACCTTCAGACTTTGCAGGAACGGCGAGAAATAGCTGACATAGTCTTCATTCATCAAATTCTTGTTGGTGCCATTGAGTCTTCATGCCTTCTCGAACGCATAAAATTTTAGGTTAATGCGCACTCACTAAGAAGTGTAAGCTTATTCATGATCGACTGTCATCGTACTGACTATGGAAGGTTTGAACCAATTGCTAGAATGTTACAGAGTGTAAACAAAAACTCTGCACACTTTGACTTCTCGTTAAGTAAGGAGCAACTGAAGAGTCTGTTGGTCACTGACTCTGCTGTATCATCGGATATGTAACCTCTCCGGTTAACCTTTTCGTTGTTCCATTGTTTGTTGCCCACATGTATTTTTGTTATTGAGTAGGGTTAGACTAACACAATAATTATATGTATTATTTTATTTTTATATCGGTGTGTGGGTGGTGGATTTATGGTTTTGGGTTGATGGTGGCGGTCGGTGATGGTGTTTTGTTTTCTTTCCCTTCCACTAATTTACCTCTCTGCCACACTAATATTCCTCAAACCCTCCCTTCCCGGCACTAATGATGAGATGATAGCATATACCTTCGATTTATCGTTTATTCGATATTATTATGAATGATATTGCTGGATTGTAATAAGCAATCTGAAGTATTAGTGACAATTGTGAAAATATGCTTTTGTGAAATTAAATAAAATTTTGCTATTCCATATACAAACGAGCTATAGTGCGCAAATCACTATGGGAACTTCTATGCATATCGATCAAATTATTTCATACAACAATTTATTTTTGTACAAAAATTTCGAAGTTTTGTCCGAGCACCCAAAGTTATGCTCCAAATTTCAAAAAAATCCGAATTTTGTTCGGCAGCTAACCAAAGTTGCAATTGGATTCAATTGATTTTTGGACACAATTGTTCTTTCATTGAAAAAATGTCTCATGCCAAATTTCATTGAAATCGGTCCATAAATGACGTTACAATGCCCTGTAATGTAAAAACACAGAAAACCGAACGTTTGCTCGGCGGTTACCCGAAGTTTTACTCCGATCAAACCCAACTTCTGATAGAATGGTTTTCATGAAGAAAAACCTCTCTTACCCATTTTCATGGATATTCCTTCAAAAATACGGCCGCAATCTTGTACACGACAGACAGACAGACATTGGATAACAATGATTGCAAACGATTTAGAATCTTATAAAACGTGGAGATTTGCGATCATGATTCCAGTAACTTATATAGAAGTTAGTATAGAAGTTAAAATTTTCTTTTATTTCCATATCATTCTATCTAAATAAAAGTACTAAATTTTACACATTTTTGATTTAATGCATTATTTTTGAACCCAATTTTTTTATGTTTGTCTAAAATTCGTTCACAATATGATATATAATTACAATAAATACAAATGTCAAAACACGAAACGGGCTCAAATTGAATTGAATTAAATTTTACGAACGTTCCGTCTGCATAAAAGCGGCGATACAAATTCATGTATTTGTTTTTGTCGTTCCGTCGCCGTCCTGTTTCCGTTTCGTTAACATAACTAAAGTATTAAATAACATACTTTTTGTAAATTATATTGTAAACATTTCTGTTGACCAAGACTTTCAATTGTGCGTAATCATAGGATGTTTTTGTTTTGACGTATTTTGAAAAACAAATTTGAATTTAATGAATTTAATTGCGGGTCTTCAGAATTTATGTCAACGGATATTTCGCGTTTCAGAAAAAATAATTTGAATTTAATAAAAGGCGCCTTTGCAGATTTTATTTTAACGGAGGTTTCAAAAAATTATTGCGCGTTAAATATACAAAAAATTATGCGCCTGTAAGTTAATTGTCATGGTTTTACTATTTGATACAGACGGTACCATACAAATGTATGCTCTTGTAATAAATTTGTTTTGGGGCCGATAATTTGGGGAAACTGTTTTGGTTTACTGTTTGGTACTTTGTATAAGGTGTACCACAACAACATTGTTGAAATTCATATTCTGACAAAAAAAGATTTTTTATCAGCGTTTGAACAACAAAAAAAAAACGTTCGAAAGTCGGTACAAAGTAATTTTTTTAAATACAAGTTAACTATTTTGCAATTGTGTTTATTAAAAATATAAGAGATAGCAATTTTATAATTGTATTTTATTTTAAGCATTTATTTTTATTTCAGAACTCTAGTTCTGACTTAGTTGGATACAGGTTTTAGACTAACTGTTACATTCTTTTGATATTATGTTTTCTTAATATTAATAAGATAAAGTCTTATAGAGAATTCTTATAAAAATGTTTAGTCTACAAAATAACTGATAATATTTAGTGTATCAAAATATTTGTCAGTAAAAGATATTTAATAGTTATTATTATATTATATAAGAAATGGTCTGTATTTTAACTTTGATTTTTGATTTTGATTTCATTTACTGCTTAATACGAGCGGAAAGGAACAAAAAAATATTTGTGGGCGTGTAACAAATATTAGGGTTCGACAGGAGCGATTAGTGCAAAAATAGTGCCGACATCGGAATTGGGGTGAATTAATCATGGAACTGATATAGGCAACTCCGCAAGAACGAGGAGCATCAATATTTCCGACGAAAATTTGATGAACAAAAATCAGTTGGGTTGAATTTGCACGATAAATCACCGAATTAATTTGAAACCTGAAGTTTAGCTTATGATCACATATAACCCCTAAATCTTTAGTCTTGTTTATTCTATGGAGACTACCCTTTTCGATGCGCTATTCGAAATAATAATTAATGAGTTTGCGCGAAAAACTTATTGATATTCAATATTAAGTTGTTTTTGGTGCTCCAAGTGGGAAAATAATTCCAGTTTTCCTGAAGATCCGTGGTGTCGCTAATACGAGATATTTCTCCACAAATTCTCATATCGTCTGCATAGCTGGATAATTTTGTATGCCAGATACGTCGTTGGTGGTTAAAATAAACAAGAATGGTCCAAGATGACTGCCATGTGGCACGCGAAACCTATCATTAAAAGAATATTTCTTGATATTAAAGAGAGGAGTAGGTAAAATAAAATTGCTTTAATGAAATACAGTTTACCTGGTATTTACCCCAGGCTTTCGACAGATTTTCTTAAACATTCTTTCTCGTTTAAATTTTCACAGATTTGTCTTTCTTTACCTATTGGCAAATGTGTGCTGGAAGATTGTAGGAAAGGAGGTGGCAGTTTATTCATGGATTTCGGTTTCTATCAGGATTCTTTCTGAAGCTTATGATTTTAATTCAATTTCTACGGAATTGTTATTTTGGAGTCTCGGGTTCAACTTTGGACATATATTTAAAGGTATGATCGTCGTTTTCATTTTGGTTATTGCTGCCACTTTGCTTTTCCGCAGGTAAGAACGACTACTAAAGTGAGTGGGATTAAAGTTGATATCGTCGCTATACTACTATTTATATAAGAGATAAATTCTTGTTTTTTATTGTTCCGGTCACTTTTTAGGTTTAGCAATTCGTTTTTGAAATCTACCAATCAATTACTTGCCTCTTGTAAATCGGAATTCGAAGAATGGTGAGATTTGAAATGTATTTCAGCGGTATATTTATTTTCTGTTACATGCTGCTGAGATAATAAAAATTCCGATAATTCCATCTTTTCGGTTTGATTTAAGGTTAATTTTAAATCCTCGTTTCCTTCAAAAAGAATTTCCTAGTTATCCAATGGGCACAATTTGTGTCTAAAGTAAGTATTCCACTGCCGTTAATCGTTTGATGGGAATTTTCTTCGGAACATCCTATTAAGAGGGTTCATGCTTGTTCAAAAGAAAATAACCACGCCTTTTTGCGTACTAATTTTGTCACTATATCTCGTGTACGTTTTAACACCCGGTAAGTACATTCAGGTCTTTCTGATTTTTGCCTTAGTAGAAAATTTGGCAAACATTTTGTCTTGAAGGGACCTACCTGACTCGGTTGGGTTATTTTACAAATGTAAAGTGGAACGGAATAATTCAGTGGTATTTCTTGAAATTCACTGGTCGTTAATTGAATTGAATAGCACTTTTTTGTACTGTAGAGAATGTACTCTGTTTTTGTGTTTAATATTGTGGAATTTGAATTATTTAAAAAGGTTGGTAATAGATGAATTTTGTGCAAAGAGTATATATTTTTGGCCGGAAGCGGGAATGATATGCGTACTAAAATACCGTTTTGTAGGTGTTCGGAATTTACTTTTATAATTTGGGTTATTGTTTGGAAATCTAAATGTAGAGCATTCGTTTACTTTACTATTTCCGCTTGAAGTTTAGCTAAAGTTTCAACTGATAATATTGAAGGGTGGAGTTTTTGTTGTTCAAGGGACGATAGTATGGAAAATTGTTCAGTCAAGTGCGCATACATTTGTTGCAACACGTGCAAGGTGAAAAGTAGGACTTCGTTTATTTCGGCTCTGATAAGTCAGATTTGTAATTCTTGTTTTAACCCACGAAATTCTTGGTATAATTTGGTCGAAAGCAACTCAAATCTTTGTTCTAATGACTCTTGTTGAAGATTTATGTTAGTAACAGCTTTGTTTAGAGTGTCAAAAGCAAATTCTACTACAGTTACTTGCTCATGAATGAGATGCAAATTTTTAGGATCATGTTCTCCCAAAGTTTTAATTCAGTTGTTATAGTCTTCCGCATCATCTTCGGTTATTGTTCCAAACAAATGTTTCATTCCTGTAACAATTGTATTGAATCATGCCCGTTTCATGAGTTTATTAATGTTGAAGTAATTTACTGCATCTATTTGTATCTGAATTTTATGTGCTAACTTTTTAAATTCCTTGTGCCAATATGTGTACGATATATTGGCCATAGCGCTCGATATAGTGCACAGCTCCTCAATTTTGCTGTCGCAGAGTGTGTGGAAATTCAATGTATCGTCTCCTTGTAAAGGCGTATTTTAGTGTATACATATATTCCACGTTGTTTGGTAGATAACTGTATTTCCTACTGGTTAGAATAAAATTTCGTTTTTATTTAAGTGCTGAAGTTGGGTTTGTGCCTGAGTATATCACGCAAGGATAGATGTTATCGCATTAATATTTTCCTAAAATCAAATTTAACAAAATGTATTATTCCCTGAATTAGGAAATTTCATACTAAGAGTATTTTTAAAATTGAAAATTTTGCAATAATGGGAAATTAGGTGTAAAAGGAATATGGACAGTTGATATTTCTAGAAAAATCTATCTATAACTATCTATTTATACAACAAAATTTTAAAGAAATTGGTAACAGGATGACCGTGGCAACTTCTCGTATGAATTTGTGTCCATAAAAACATTTTTCATTTTGTCAAAAAAAGAAAAAGAAGTTGTAAGAAAATGGACGAATCCAATTGACTTTAAGATATTATCAGGATCAGTTATTAGATATCTTCCAACGAGAGCTGGAAGAACGTCAATTTCCAAAATGGATATTCGAATTTAATAATTTTTTGGGTCGATTCGTTGTTACGAGCTAAAATGGATTATATTGCCGAATTTTTAGCACAACGGGGTTAAGTTGAGTGTTACAGAGGATTTCCCGTAAATTGTAATTTCAATTTAGGAGTTTGATCACTTATTTTGAGTCCATAAGTTAAAATATTTAGTTTTTTTTTGAAGGAGTGAGGGGTATAAAAGGATTCATCCCGTTTTTTATATATTTTATAGGCTTTTTGAAAAAAGTGAGGAGTAGTAAAATTTCAGAAGGTTTTCGAAAGAGATGAGTCTGATGGCGATGGTTTGGCAGATCCTTTTTTGTTGGCTGATTCTTATCCAAGGTGGTGTGAATTTTGTAATTATTACTGCCTTCAAGCGGGGTAGTGTAAGGATTCATGAAAATGTATATTCATATATCCATAATTAAAAGATAAATTAACTGGGTCGAGTGTTTTGGTAGAGCCGCTTTCGTTGGGTGATTTTATCCAAAGTGGTGCGAATTTTGTAAATATTACTACCTTCGGGCGGAGTAGTGTAAGGCTTGATGAAAATAGATATTCATATGCGAAGAAAAATAATGGGAAAATATATAATTTTGCGAAATTTGATAATATTGACGATGACGATTTTATGAATTTAAACAATTCACGTACTACGTCTAATTATAATAATAATAGAAAAAGAAATAATTCGAATAGAGACAAGAAAAATTATGTCGCATCAAAGAAAATTTTTTTTTTGAAAATTATTCTAAAATGGAGAATTTTGATGCGCATTTACAGGAATGCTTTAATAGAGGTTTAACTGAAAAATGAAGTGAATAAAATTCAGCTGGCTTTTCAGTATTTTTTAAACGATTACTGTGGACTCGCCTTAGTTTCCTTACAATTTGGATAGAGGTATTCAGTTTATTGTAAATTCTTTTGGCTTCGTAAGGGCGCATCTATACTGACGAAAGTTTATTTTTTTCGCTGCGTTGCTTAAAATTGTTTGCTCTCATACATGGAATTAGTGTAATTTTGAATTTTTTTCAGAAAATTCCTTTGCTTTAACCATACTCTCCTTTATCTTCATATGGATTTTCGGCACTTTGTATTTTATTCTGTTACAATAATCGTCGAAATTGTATATAAGGTCCGGTCATTTTGTTAGGTAGCTAGTTAGAGCGCGATGATATCCGATAAGCGTGAATCGGAGTAAAGTAATTGCCCATGTGGGGTGTTCATTGTATATCAATGCAGCTTCACCTAACCATTGGTTACATGCATCAGTGTTTTCGTCGAGTACGTTTGCCGTATATTCAATTAGATAACCATTTATACATGCGAGAGAGCCATTCTATTGAGGGTGGTAGGCAACGTTCCCTCTAATTTTTAAAATCGATGGGCGATATAAAGGACAATGTGGGCAACCGTTTTAAATTTAAAATAAATCGGGCAAAATTTAACAAAAAAAAACAATCCAAAGAAGTGCCAATTGATATTTAATTTCCATATTACTAACTACGGCATATAAAAAGAAACATGCTTGACTTCAGTGTGGAAATCTACATGTATTTATAAAATGTGTGCGCTTTCGCAATGAAAATGGTGACAAATTTTCAAACTATTTTCGCAAAAAAAAAGTTTGTGCAATATTTTTAGTGGGCAAATAAAAATAATGACTGGGCTAATGCCAATTTATACCTGGGCGGCCGCCCGCGCGCCCAGCTTAGAGGGAACGTTGGTGGTAGACCGTAGTTTGCACCTTCTTAATGTGTAATAACTTCCATATACGTTTAAATAATTGGAGCTTTGATCCGTTATTAGCTTATCTGGTACGACTCAATATTTTTAAACAATATTTCTGTAGAAACATTCGGCTAACGTTGTTGCCGCGCTATCAAGTTTTTTTTCGACACTTCAGTTTGCTTATTAGAAGCCAGCAATATCATTCATAATAATATCGAAAAAATAATAAGTCGAATGTATATACTATCATCTCATCATTAGTGTCGGGAAGGGAGGAGGGGTTTGAGGAATATTAGTGCGGCAGAGTGGTAAATTAATGGAAACGAAAAAAAATACCATCACCGATCGCCACCTTCAACCCACCACCATATATCCACCACCCATTCACCGACACAAAATAAAATAATACATATAACTAATTATTATTATGTTAGTCTAACCCTGCTAATAAAAATACATGTGGGCAACAACCAATAGAACACAAAAAGGTTAGCCGGAGAGGTTACATATCCGATAATACGGCTGAGTCAGTGACTAACAGACTCTGCAGTTTCTCCTTATTTAGCGAGAAGTCAAAGTGTGCAGAGTTTTTGTTTACACTCTGTAACATTCTAGCAACTGGTTCAAACCTTCCATAGTCAGTACGATGAAAGTCGATCATGAATAGGCTTACGCTTCTTAGTGAGCGCGCGTTAACTTTAAATTGCATGCGTTCGAGAAGTCTTGAAGACTCACTGGCACCAACAAGCATTTGATGAATGAAGACTATGTCAGCTACACTCGCGCCTTTTCTGCAAAGTCTGAAGATTGATCAGCTTTAAACGATCACTAAGGAGGGTAGATTGATAGCATTGCTCGAAGGAAGACCTTTAAGAGCGAAGCGAACAAATCTACCCTGAATCGCTTCAATTCTCTCAATGTGTACCTAATGGTGCGGTGACCGAACTTGACTGGCGTATTCAAGCACCGGTCTTACAAAGGTAATGTATAGAGATTTAGTAATATATGGGTCAGAGAACCCTTTAGACCATCGTTTTATAAACCCCAGCATTGACGAAGCTTTGTTGATAATTGTGTCAATATGACAACGAAAATTAAGCATATGACACCTAAATCTCTAATAAAATCAACTCTCTCAATAGAGTTTTCCAATAAAGTGTAATCAAATAAGTCTTTGCTACGTTTCCTCGTAAATGCTGTTGTTTCACACTTGTTAATATTAAGTGACAAGTCATTATTTATTTATATTATTTATTTATTTATTATTTATTTATTTATATACCAAAGAGTAAATTTATTAAGATCAGCCTGAAGCAAATGACAATCCTGTAAAGAGGAGATTACTTTGGAAATTTTCATGTCGTCAGGATTAATTTGTAATCTCCGAATACTTGATAATAGACGTAACATAGTTAATAGAGATGATGAATAAGATAGGTCCCAAATGACTACCTTGAGGGACTCCAGAATGGGCAAAAAAAGGATCAGACTCGATCGCACGGAAAAGAATCCGATAGCGTCTACCAGAAAGATAGAAATTTACCCACTTTACAATAAGGGGAGGAAAACCTAGAAGTCGTAATTTTAGTAAAATGATACTGTGAGACAAGTTGTTAAAAGCTTGTGTTAAAAATATAATTGAAATAATACTATTTTCTAGTATTCTATAGTATTAGTAATATTGAATTGGTGCAATTAACTAATATCATAATTGAAACAATACTATTGTATAATATTGTATAGTATTGTTGTAGTAGTATTGAATTTGTTTACCGTAACTTTAAATTGTACACTTTTAACTTGAATTTTTAATAAAACTTAGTTGCATTTAATCATTTGAACGGAACGTCGACTTACTTAGCAAGTCTCAATTTTCCCCTTTTATTTTTATTTTCCACATGGTGCCGAAACCCGGGAAGAATGAGAATTTAAAGCGAATTCAAAAATATTGAAAATACATTTATAAATTAACTTATATCGTTTTTTTTATCGTTGACCAGTTTTCCTTTATATTAATATTGAGCTAAAGCTAAGATATTTCGAATCAAAGTGCAACGGTATGGAATCGGTTTATAGAACAACGTACAGAACGCAGGTTACAAAAATCTGTAACGCCGCGAACGAGTATGTGAAATCGGTAGAAAGTGATACATTGAACGATCGTATTAAAATTATTGATAAACTTTCTATCCTGCTGGAACGTCTAAAACCGCGCATACAAACTTATCGGAAGCTACTATTGCAGTTCGGGCAACTCTGAGACCCGAGCAATATCAAACGGAATGTGACGCTGTGATCGAATATGAAGAAAAGGCCGTCACACATATTTCCATATTGGAAAGAATGATCGTAAAACAACAGGAAGAAAGACCGCAAACGCGGCAAGGAACGTCTAATGATGATTCAAATATGACTCGCATTAGAAATCAAGACAGACCTGGAACGACTTCAGCTAAAATAGAAAAACTTCCCTTAAAGAAGTTTGATGGCGATTTTAACAAATGGTTTCCATTTTGGCAACAGTTTAAAACCGCTATACATGAAAACGATACATTAGATGGGCCGACAAAATTTAACTATCTCCAAGCACAATTAACGGGAAAGGCTGCTGAAACAATAGCGGGATTCGTACCAACAGAAGAATGCTATTTAGAGGCAATAAAATTATTAGAAGAAGAATATGGATCGCCTGATCGAATAGTTGACCAATACATCAGCAAATTAATGTCACTACAACCGATAAAGTCCAAAGACGATAAAAATAGTTTGAGGCAACTGTACAATACCTAACATCAATCATACGATCGCTTGAAACGATGGGCATAGCTTCTTCATAATACAACGTGATGTTGAAACCACTAATACTGCGATGTTTACCCACTGACTTACAAATTGAATTTTACCGGCAAAATAATGACAGTAATAAATCTGCAGATACCATAACGAACGATAATGCAGAATCAGCTTCTAATCTTTCGTTCATCGATATGAGTGAAGGAGACAAAGTAGTGAAACAATTGCTTAAATTCATCAAAGGAGAAGTACAAGCTCTCGAACACTTGATTCCTTCTACCAGCAATGAACAATCGAAAGGAAGTGAACGTCGAAGATCGCAAAGTAAGACAGGGACAGTAACAAATTTAATCGCGCCAAAAGTTGATGTAAAAAATTGTTTATTTTGTAATTCAGTAAAGCATACAACTTCTGATTGTGATGATTCTACTCAAACGCTTGAACAACGAAAGGAAATACTCAAGAAAAATTCCAGATGCCTTCGTTGTACAAAACCGAATCATTTTGCAAGAGAATGCAGGAATCGTCATTTACAATGTAAAAGTTGTAAAGGCAGGCATGTGTCATCATTGTGTGATCCAAAATACAAACCGCAGTCCAGATCGGAAAAACGACAAAACCTTGAATTTGTCAACTGTTGAACATAAACAACAAACATTTTTACAAACAGCTTGTGTTTATTTAATATCTCCTGTCAATGGTGAAAAATTATTCGTGCGATTAGTGTTAGACGATGGTAGTATGAAAAGCTATATTAAAAGAAGTGTTTCTCGTGAACTAGAATTGCCAATAATCAAATCAGAAAAGTTTAGCATAATTTCCTTTGGATGTCAGCAACAACCACCAGGAAAGGAATCGAATCAAGTAAAATTATTACTCAAAAGCCAGTACAGTGAAGATGCAATTGAACTGAAACTTAGTGAAGTGGATCATATTTGCTTAGATGTACTGCGAATTCCAAATAGCAAACACGTGCGTTTGGTTGGCTTCGAATTGGCAGACACTCATGACAGTGTTGAAAATAATTTAGTTGAAGGAATTAGCATTCTAATAGGTGCTGATTTATATTGGATAATTGTGAACGGGCATATAGAAAGATTAACAGATAAATTAACGGCTGTTTCAACCAAGTTGGGATGGACATTACATGGTCCAGCTGACATCGACATGTGCATTTCAAAAGGTCAGGTATTTTTGTCAACACAGTTAAATTGTTGTCTATTAGATGAAAGTTCAACCAAATTTTGGAATCTCGAAGCCATAGGTATTCATGATAAAGACACGAAATTGGATGCAGATTTCGCAGAAAGCTATTGTACAAAAAATATTGAACGGATTGAGGATCGGTACATAGCAAAGTTGCCTTGGAAAGAATTTAATGGAACCTTTGACAGCAACTATTTTAGAGCGCTATCGCAAGCCAAATCAATGAAGGATGAAAACAAATTTTTTGAATATGATCGAGCCATTTGGAACTACATCTCTGATGGAATCGCTGAACCAGTTCGAGATGTAAACAATGGAAATAAAATTTATTATATGCCGCATAGACCAGTGTATAGAGAGGACAAATCAACAACAAAAGTCAGAGTTGTGTTCAAAGCTTCTTCTCATTCAATAAGCAGTCTATCATTGAACGATGTTTTATACACGGGAACAAATCTTCTACCGGATCTTTTAGCAGTTCTATTGAATTTTCGCGTAGGACAAATCGGAATAATTGCTGACATTGAGAAGGCTTTTTTACAAATAGAGTTGAATGCAGAAGATCGACATAGTCACAGATTCGTTTGGTATAAGAACAGTACTAATAATTTACCTTCATTCCAGGTGTATTTTATGACACGTATTACATTTTGAGTAAATTGCAGTCCATTTATTCTAAATTCAACAATCAGAAAGCATCTCTCTTCTATGCAAGATCAGTTCGAATTTACTTGTAATGTATTAAGAGGTAGTTTATATGTTGACGACTTAGTAACGAGTATAGATAACATGGAAACGGCAATGAAAATTTACAAGGAGTCTAGGTACATTATGAATGAATGCAGAATGAATTTGCGTAAGTGGCAAACCAATGAAGTAGATTTAAGAACGGTTTTCGCAAACGAAGGTATGAGAAAGATACGAGATTGATACAGAAAGTTTTAGGAATGAAATTGTGTAGTTTTATGGATGAAATTAGTGTCGATTTATCTACAATAAAGAAGCTAGTAAACTCATGTCATGTTGTTACGAAACGAAAGGTACTGATAGCAGTTCAAACTATATATGATCCGATGGGAATTTTGAGTCCATTTGTCATTAAAATTAAGCTCATTATGCAAACACTATGGAAACGAAATATTAGTTGGGACGATAGTTTGCCGGACGATTTGCTCAAAATTTGGAACGTAGTTTGTAATGAATTAGATGTTATTGATGCTCTATCATTGTCTCGGTGCATTTTTAATGGGAAAAGCGAACATTTGATCGACATACAGCTACATTTATTTTGTGATGCTAGCCCATCAGCTTTTGGAGCAGTAGCATATATTAGAAGCAAGGATCGAAGTGGTGCAGTTTATGTTAACTTTCTGTGTGCTAAAAGCAGGGTTGCACCGTTCAAGAAATCAACGGAAAACGATTTAACGTTGCCAAAGTTAGAGTTAACGGCGGCTTTGGTAGCATCACGACTAAAGAATTTTATTTATTCAAATATTAAAATCAAGTTTAATTCAATTTATCTTTGGACAGATTCAAAAATGGCACTATATTGGATTCAAGGTACTTTGTCTAAATGGAAGCAATTTGTTGAAAACAGAGTACGAGAAATTCGGAGTCATACCGATGATTCGACTTGGAAGCATTGCCCTGGAAAATTAAATCCCGCAGAATTAATTACAAGATCATCAAGTGTTAAGAAACTTCTAAAATCAAACGATTGGTTAACCGGACCGGAATAGTTGCTGAAATGTGAACATGAATGGCTTTCAACTGAAAAGATGGAGAATGAAATCGTATTTGCAGCAACATCACTACAAATAGTCAGCAATGAATTGGAAAATTTTGAACCAATGTTTGAGATCGAGAAATGCAGCGACCTTCGTAGATTGTTGCATATAACTGCGTATTTATTTAAGTATTTTTATTATCTAATGAACAAGGAAATACCGGAAAGAAATTTAACTTCTGAAGACACTGAAAAAGCTAAAATTTATTGGGTTAAAATTACTCAATTAAAATATTTTACCGATGATATCAACTCTATCGCAAACAAGGTACCTATTGAAAATAATTCTAAATTACTAAAACTTAATCCAGTTTTAGATACTGATAATGTTCTTCGAGCGTATACTAGATTGGAAGAAGGAAATGATATCGAAACTAAACCAATTATTTTACCGAAGTGCCATTTTACGCGGCTGCTGATTGAAGATATGCATAAACGATTATTTCATGCAGGAATAAACGCGGTACTCGCGAAACTAAGAGAAAAATACTGGATCGTTAAAGGAAGACAATTTATAAAAAGTACTTTGAAAAATTGTACTATATGTAAATGGCTTAGCAAGAAATGTGCAGATCAACCGTTTGCTCCATTACCTAGGGATAGACTGAAAATGACACGACCGTTTGATGTAACAGGATTGGATTTTGCAGGACCACTATACATTAAGGATCCTGTTGATGAAACAAGATCGAACAAGGTGTATTTATTACTTCTAACATGTGCTTCTGTGCGAGCAGTACATCTTGAGATTGTATTGGATATGACAACCGAGAGTTTGTTACGTGCATTTAGAAGATTTGCAGGTAGACGCGGATTACCAAGAGTAGTGTATTCTAATAATGCAAAGACTTTCAAACGATCGGAATTGGAATTGAAAAAATTATTTGAACTTTCGAAATCATCAAAATGTATCACATATGCCAGCGATGAGAATATCAAATGGAGATTTATTCCTGAACGAGCCCCATGGTGGGGAGGATGGTGGGAACGATTGATAAGAACGATTAAATATGCCTTGAAGGCGACGATCGGAAGAGCTAGATTGAATCTTGCAGACCTTCAGACAATAACAGTCTAAATTGAATCTATAATTAATTCAAGACCATTAACTTACATGACAGATGATCCAAAGGACTTGTTACCACTAACACCATTTTCTTTTAGGTGAGTCATCTACAAATTTGCCTACGACTGATATTGATAATAACAGTGGAATTGGTTCGCTCTAGAATGAACGACAAAAGCAATCACACGCCTTCTGGAGAAGATGGTCAACCGAGTACATTTAACAATTGAGATCAGCTCATTTTAAATTACCGAAAACTAATTGTCAAAATCTGAAAGTTGGCGATGTAGTCATTATGGGTGAAAAAAACATCCCTCGACTACAGCGGAAGTTGGCAATTGTTGAAAATATGTTTTTGGGACGTGACGGAAGAGTTCGAGCAGTTGAAATTAAAACTGCATGTGGAAGCATAATGAGAAGGCCAATCCAACATTTATGTCCACTTGAAATTACCTAGATAATTCAGAAAATCTATTATTTCGGGCCCGGAGGATGTTAAAAATATAATTGAAATAATACTATTTTCTAGTATTCTATAGTGTATTAGTAATATTGAATTTGTAACGTTAACTAATATCATAATTGAAACAATACCATTGTATAATATTGTATAGTATTGTTGTAGTAGTATTGAATTTGTTTACCGTAACTTTAAATTGTACACTTTTAACTTCAATTTTTAATAAAACTTAGTTGCATTTAATCATTTGAACGGAACGTCGATTTACTTAGCAAGTCTCAACTTCCCCTTTTATTTATATTTTCCACAATCATTAGCTTACTTTCCATTGATAGTATGGAGTGTCTTCCGATTAACGAGTACATACTCCGTAGTTTTAAGTTTAGTTGCTTTCGTTTTGCATCAATATGTTTACGCCAAGTAAGCTTTCTGTCTAAATGCATACCTAAATATTTTGCTTCTTCTGCCTGTGGGATTATCTCGTTATTTAGGGTTATAGTAGGGCAAGTATCTCTCTTTTAAAGTGAAGGTGACGTGTATTGATTTTTTTTCGTTAGCTTCAATTCGCCATTTTTTTAATCATGACTCAATTTGTAGTAAGTTTTCTTGTAGATTTTGTGTGGCGATTTTTGCATCACTATTTGATGACAGTATGGCGGCGTCGTCAGCGAAGGTTGATGTTTTTGTTCGAGGGTGAGTTGGTAAGTCTGCTGTGTACAACAAGTAAAATATAGGACCAAGTACACTCCCTTGTGGAACTCCTGATGTTATTGGCATTAGTTTTGTATGCTCTTCTTGGTACTTAACTAAGAAGAATCTGTCGGTCAGGTATGAATTGATGATTTGAAAATATGTATAAGGCAAATTTAGTTTTAGTTTATAAAGTAAACCAATGTGCCATACCTTGTCGAATGCTTGACTAATGTCGAGAAAAGCAGCTAAGCAGAATTCCTTCTTTTCAAGGCTTTGTCTGATTGTGTTTGTTACCCTATGTACTTGTTCTGTGGTGGCGTGTTCCTGTCGAAATCCAAACTGATGATTTGGTATCAGTTTGTTTACTTGTATGATTGGGCGTAAACGTTTTAGAAGTAGCTTTTCAAATACTTTTGATAATATTGGCAGCAGGCTTATTGGTCTGTAAGATTGAACTTCTTCCGGTGGTTTTCCAGGTTTCGCTATTACTATAATATTGGCAACCTTCCATTGTGAAGGGAAGTATCCTGTGCGTATAATCGCATTAAATATCATAGTAATGAGTCTTGTTATTTCTTCTGGTATTTCTCTTAGCAATCGTCCAGTGATCAAATCATGTTCGGGTGCCTTTTTTGAATTTATGTGATTTTTTATCGTATTTTTTACTTCTGGTATTGACACCTTCTTTATTGCCAGTGACATTTGATAGTTTCCAGATAGTCATGGATTTCTTTTTCTTCTGCATTCGTTATTTCTTTACGGTACGGCTGGAAAACTTTTCAAAGATGATCTGCAAACGTTGTTGCCTTTTCAATGTTGCTGCGAGCCCATTCCCCATTTTCTTTGCGGATTGGAGGTATTTGTGTCATGGGTCCTCCTATTCGTTTCGTCGCCTTCCACAGCGAAAAATCTGTTGCTTCTGTTGCAGATAGTCCCTCTAAGGTTACTTAGAGGGACTATACTATACTATACTTTGAATAGACCCATTTTTTAGTTCTTGTAGCAATTTTTTTAAGTTTCTTGTTTCAACATTTAGTTTCTTCTTATCTCCTGGTTGACGTGGTCAACCTGATTTGCCAGATTTTCCTTAACTTCTCTTTTCGCTAATTTTTTCTCTTACGTATAAAGGAACGTTTTCAGTCCTCGTACCTGGATTAATTTCCGGAGTAGCCTGCCATGCAGCATCTTGAATTTCGCGAGTCAGATATTCTACAGCTTCGTCAATGTTTTGGCTCGTTTTCAAAGGTACTGCTTATATTAGAGAGCTTTTCTCTGAATTGGTTCCAATCGGTGAAGATATTATGTAGTGTTGGTGGACGCGTTTTGGTTATCACGTGCGTACTGATGGTAATTATGACGGGTGAATGATCCGATAATAAATCGAGACTCGATTCAGCAAGTAGGTACTTCGTAGTAATTCCCTTTGTAACACAGAAATCAATAACGTCTGGAAATTTATTTCTGTCTGTTGGCCAATAAGTTGGTTCACTGGTTGATACGCATTCGTATTTATTTGCCATAATAGTGTTATAAAGGACTTTACCTTTTGTTGTTGCAAGTCTGGATCTCCAGAATTGATGTTTTGCATTATAGTCTCCACCGGCTATAAATCTGGCGCCAAGCGTGTTGAAATATTCTTGAAATTGGCTCTGTTTTTTTGAGTGTTTCGGTGGGCAATATATCGCTGATAATGTTAGTGGCCCACGCCAATCTTCAATCACTATACTTGTTGCCTGGAGATGTTCCTTTGCATATTTTAAGAGTTTATGGTGTTTAATTGTATTTTTTATGATGATTACTGTACCACCATGAGCCCTTCCACTAGGATGTTTAGTGTCGTAGATGTCGTACCGTGGTATTTTCATAAAATTTCGGCTAGTAAAATGCGTCTCTGATATTAATAAAACGTCGATATTGTTCCGTATAATAAATGTTTTTAATTCATGCTGGTGTTGTCTCAGCCCGTTGGCGTTCCATAGAACACTTCGGAGAGATTGATCCATATTTAATTAAGCTTGTTTAACAATGCTGTTATTAAATTCAGCATTGTTCTGATGTCTTCGCTCAATTTGTTTTGGTTTTCTATCTGTCTAATTAAAAGCTGCTCTATGTTCGTAGGCAGTTGGTTGTTCCTTTGTGTCTGGTGTTGATTTGCGTTGTTATTGCGTGCTTCTGGTTCATCGACTCTTGTTATCTGTGCATACGTTGTCCGCGGTGCATTTTGATTTGTTTGAATTTGTGGCTGCCTTTGGTGTTGCTTTTGTGATATCCCCTGAGGAATTGGGTTGTTTGTTGGCTGAGTTAACTTTTCCCAATTTTTTGGAAATTTTCTTTTCCGTATATCCTGGTATACTTGGCATCCCTTATAATTTGCCGGGTGTTTACCCCTGCATAGTACACACATAGTGCCTCGTTGTTTCTCCTTTTGGTGCATTCTGTTGTTGGATGACTCTGAGCACATTTTACGCATCTGAATGTTCTGGAACAATATGATTTGGTGTGGCCGTATCGTTGACATCTTGCACATTGTGGGATTATCCTTTTCTTGTGTGGCTCTTCAAATTGTACTCTAATATATTGGAAGTGATTTATATTGTATATCTCCCCGTTATTTGGTTTTGGTTTTAAGCTGATATAAAATAGATATAGTGGTTGTTTGGTTATTCTATGCTTTACATTGAAGATACTTATTACTTCGTGACCATACTCTTCTAATTCGTTTTTTAGCTCTATCTGGTCCACAGAATGATGTATGCGTAAGACTACTTTGAATGCCCTATTTTGTTTTAGATGATACGTGTGAAAATTGGTTTTCTTCGAAGTTAAAATCCTGGTTATTTTTCCATAGTTTTCAATTGAATTTGGTTGGAGACGTATTTGATTTCTACCCATTATTTTAAGGTTAAAACCGTCCTGAGCCGTGGCACTCAAAAGTTCTGTCAACGGCTTTATGTCAATAACGTCTGGAATATATATTGGTGGAGGCTTTCTTAGTTCTTTCTGAGTATTGGCTTCTGTATGGTTTGTGACATCATCTTTTGTTATTGCTTCTGGATTGTTTTCCAGAGCTTGGAAGCGGTTTTCCGTGTTTATTCTCCTATCAAAGTATTCGTCTACTCTCTTTTGTCTTCTAGTTTTGCTTGATTCCAGCGGGCTAATTTTTCTACTCTTCGTACTTCCTGCCACTTGGTGTTACTATCAGGCTCTCTGGGAAGTTTGGAAAGAGTTGGCTCACTTGTTGTTCGCTGTTGCTGTGTAAGGCGGTTTGGGAGTGGCAGCGTTAAAGTGCTAAAATGCAGCTGTTGTGTCGAGCTTTCCATTGCCACTGAAAAATCCGCAATGTCAGCTTCTAGTGACGATGGAATTCGCAGTGCTCCTGGACTGCTACCGAGAATTTGGTTCGCCGCTTCAACGATGTGATTATTTCCGTTTGTGCTGGGTGGTGTTGTAGCATTTATGTTTGCACTTTTTAGTGGAGTTCTTGGTGTGTGTGTGCTCCTTCGATTAGTGCTTGGTGGTGGAGTTCTTGTTGTCAGTTTACTCTTTTCAAAGTTTGTTAAATTGTTTATTTAATTTGTTTCATTCATGTTTTGGTCCCACGAGTAGCTAGGGAAAGGACGGTCCACCATGCCAGAGCCCCGCTTGACATGGCAAAGCTATTTTACTCTCTGTGTTGCCCGGCCTCAGAGAGGCTCCGTTTGAGGTAGCTCGATATTTCCCCGGGCTACCAACCAATCCACTAGGTACGGGTCGCATGACACCATTGGATTCGGGGAGTTTTCGCACTCAATATTTGGCCTGAAATCTATTCATAAATAAATATATATATATATAAATAAATAAATAAATATATATATATATATATATAAAGATAGAGAAACTAAAGTTTCAATTCCACACACACTAACTGAATTCCAAGAATATAGAATGGATTTAGTACAAACAGCTGATCAATTGAAATTTGCATACAAAACAATTTTAGAAGGACTTAAAGACTTTTCAAATCATCCCCAAAATCGGATGCAAGTACAACAAAATTAGTAGAAATCGAACCAAAACAAATTAATGTTGTGACAAGGCATTAAGTAAAGGTTCAAGGAAAGGAATCGACAAAAGAAGTGGAACAATCTCAAATACCTATTAGACTGGAAATAAAACCACCAAACATTGAGTCGATTGACAAGCTTAGAACAATAAATTTAAAGGACCCAAGTCCAATAGAATCATCACATACAGAGTCTAACGCTTCTTACGAAACATCGTAATCCAATGCTGAAGACTAGGGCATGGTTCGAACAAACAATTTCTTGATGCAAGCAAACAAGAGTTGTTTGAACAGTTGCTTGAGCAAAACCATCCTATGTTAAAAATAGTTTTTAAGGAAAATAGACCAAATTCGGTAAACCATTAAAACTGCCAATGAGAATAACGGATACGACAAATCGTCCGTTAGAAAAAATTTATTTGGACATTGTTGGTCCACTTCCAATTTCTCCGCACAAAAATTCAGGATAATTTTGTGAAAGTAACAAAAAGAATTGTTCTGTTGAGTTGACGTGTTTTGTGTTTTGTGCCTTCATTTATTTTTGTTTTATTGTGTTTTAAGTGGAATAGTGGCTACCATTACTGCTTTCTAATACGCTAATTTACTACTATTTTCGCATTGGGTTTCTAACATTTAACATTTAAGAAATAAATTTATTGTTCAAAAGGTACTAACACATACTAATCATTTATTAATATTAACATTAACATTTAACATCCCATTTACTACTAAATTATAATTTTTTGTTTGAATTTTTTTTTTTAAGGGTACCGTTATTTGTTTTTCTGAAAAGTAAAACTTTTTTTCTTTTTTTTTCAAAAAATAAATTAAATTAAAATTTAACAGCATATAAAGTTAAAGCTATTGATGAGAAATTATCCAACATTGGCGAAAGTATTGACGACTTGCGCACTCGCATTGACGATATTGATAAACTCTCTTCTACTTGCCAAATAATACAGCAGGACCTTTCCAAAGTAATGAAGAAGCCGTTACAGTTTGAATCTAAATTATATACCCTTCAGAATGATGTCTCTGAATTTATGTGTACTCCTAACTCATCATCGCCTGTTGCTTCTGACGAGCCCGTATCTCACATGAAACTTATAGTCCGACCTATCGACTATAAGTTTCATGTGAGATTCGAATCTGTTGCAGAATCACGTTCAATCCTGCACATCCATATTATCAGCTAACACTGCTGCCTTTACTAATTTGAAAAATCTAATTTCCAAATTGGATTTATGTAATAGTAAAAACAATAATAGGCATGCTACCGTCGCTGATGTTTCTACCTGTACCGATTTAGCCCCCAAAGCCACCCAATGAGAACCGTTAATTATTTATCCTAATATTGAGGATAAAGTCAATAATGGTTGTACTGGTGGTAGCGATAGAGATAATATTATTAGTAATAGTAAAAAAAAAAAATTATAATAATAATAACAGTAATATAAGTAGTAAGGTTATCGCAAAGATCTGCGATACTAATAGGAACATTGACAATAGCTCGAAAAACTCTAATATTCCTAATTCAAATATTACAAATAAGAAGAAAACAAAAATGAAAAATATTAAAACCAGCACCAATATTAATAAATATAAAGAATAACAAAAGTTTCATTGATTCTAATACCCATGGTAGTACTGAAAAGACTATTAGTCGTTCCACTACTACTCCCCTTGATACATCCATTCTTCTTCAAATCGTACCCCCTCCAAAATATATATTTGTTTCCCGTTTCCTTCCGTCAACAACATCTACGGATATACTAAATTATATAAAGTCTTTGCTGCCTAATGATCTTACGAGCATAAATACTAGGGCTGTTAAAATTAGTAAACTTAACAGTAATGTCTCATTCTTTAAATTTCTGGTCCCTGAGAATGTCTTCTTTCAGGTAATTTCGCCATCCTTTTGGCCCGACAAAACTCTCGTCAAAGAGTTTATTCTTGGAGAACATTCTAGTCGTCGACATTTCTCTGCTGGTGCTCAATTCAAAAAAAATCCAACAAAAAGTCCATTAAATTCAAAAAACTAAAATGTTTTTCCCTTTATTACCAAAACGTGAGGGGACTGCGCTCTAAATTGAGTAAAGTTTTTCTTACGACATTTTTGCATTGACGGAGACGTGGTTAAATCCTAGTTTTAATGACAACGAGATTTTCACCTCGGATTTTCACACATTTCGCAAAGATAGGTACACTAGTGCTGAGCAGCATAGTGGTGTGCTTATTGCAGTTCGATCTGTGTTGGACTGCTCGTGTTTTGTCATTCCAAACACAGAACTGTTAGAATAGGTTAGTGTTAAAATCCGTCTACATAATTAAACCATTTATATTTTAAATTGCCATTTGCCACCTTCTTGTGCAATTGAATACTACCAACTCTTGGTCGATGCTGCTGATTTCATTACTGACTCCATGCGTCCCAATGATCTAGCCGATCTAGCCGACACTAGCCGATGTTAGTTTTCTGTCATTGATCCTTACCATCCGCCATTAGAAGTATTATTCGCCTATGACATGACTAACCACAAGGTATATTCCGATGAAGTTTGTAAGTTTAACTTCCGTAAGGCTGATTTCAACTTACTAAACCCTTTGCTTCATGGCATTGGCTTTAAGGATATTATTAATGACCATGACATAAATGTTGCCATTTCGAAGTTTTATTCCGCGTTACTTGGGTGTTTCGTTTTGTCAGTACCATATTGTACACAAAAAAATCTTACTTCATCTCCTCCTTGGTATACCAATAAACTCAGAGGTTTGCGGAATCAGCGGAATAAAGCATGGTTGAAGTATCTGAATTCTAGTAATGTTTCCGATCATAGCGAATATTTATCTTTCTTGAAAGAATTCCAATCTTTACTGGAAATTGAGTATAACTCTTATTTATCTAAAATGCATGATACTCTACTCGTAGATCCGAAACAGTTCTGGAAATTTGTTAATTGCAAACGTAAAACTGATGGATATGCTTCCACTATGAAGTATTTGGATAGCTCAACAAAGGATGCCCGAACAATTTCCAATCTGTTCACCTCATTTTTTGGACAAGCTGTTTCTGGCAGCAATTTTACACCAGTTGCTGACTACTTTAGTTATCTAGGTGATTACTCGAGTACCACCCTTAATTCAATAAGTGTTGATGCCGAGACTTTTGTAAATCAGATCCAATTGCAAAAGGATAACTATCCCTCGGGTTCTGATGGTTTACCTGCTATAGTTTTAAAGAACTGTTGCCATATTTTGCCGGTGCCGCTTGCTCCCCTTTTTCAAAAATCATCGACCTCGGGTGTATTTCCAAATGCTTGCAAAGATTCTTTCATTATCCCGGTTCACAAAAAAGGTTCTAAGGCTGACATTTGTAATTACAGGCCCACAGCTAAACTATCTTGCACGCCTAAACTTTTTGAAAGTATTGTCTATAAATCGTTTTACTTTCACTGCAAACCATTTATATCCCTGAAACAACATGGATTTCTTAAAGCCAAGTCAACGACTACTAATCTGACTGAGTTTGTCTCTATCGCCATCAACTCGATGGAGCAAGTCAGACAATTGGATGCAATTGCTACTGATTTCAGTCAAGCTGTGGAAAATAAAAATAAAAGGGTAAAATTGAGACTTGCTAAGTAAGTCGACGTTCCGTTCAAATGATTAAATGCAACTAAGTTTTATTAAAAATTCAAGTTAAAAGTGTACAATTTAAAGTTACGGTAAACAAATTCAATACTACTACAACAATACTATACAATATTATACAATGGTATTGTTTCAATTATGATATTAGTTAACGTTACAAATTCAATATTACTAATACACTATAGAATACTAGAAAATAGTATTATTTCAATTATATTTTTAACATCCTCCGGGCCCGAAATAATAGATTTTCTGAATTATCTAGGTAATTTCAAGTGGACATAAATGTTGGATTGGCCTTCTCATTATGCTTCCACATGCAGTTTTAATTTCAACTGCTCGAACTCTTCCGTCACGTCCCAAAAACATATTTTCAACAATTGCCAACTTCCGCTGTAGTCGAGGGATGTTTTTTTCACCCATAATGACTACATCGCCAACTTTCAGATTTTGACAATTAGTTTTCGGTAATTTAAAATGAGCTGATCTCAATTGTTAAATGTACTCGGTTGACCATCTTCTCCAGAAGGCGTGTGATTGCTTTTGTCGTTCATTCTAGAGCGAACCAATTCCACTGTTATTATCAATATCAGTCGTAGGCAAATTTGTAGATGACTCACCTAAAAGAAAATGGTGTTAGTGGTAACAAGTCCTTTGGATCATCTGTCATGTAAGTTAATGGTCTTGAATTAATTATAGATTCAATTTAGACTGTTATTGTCTGAAGGTCTGCAAGATTCAATCTAGCTCTTCCGATCGTCGCCTTCAAGGCATATTTAATCGTTCTTATCAATCGTTCCCACCATCCTCCCCACCATGGGGCTCGTTCAGGAATAAATCTCCATTTGATATTCTCATCGCTGGCATATGTGATACATTTTGATGATTTCGAAAGTTCAAATAATTTTTTCAATTCCAATTCCGATCGTTTGAAAGTCTTTGCATTATTAGAATACACTACTCTTGGTAATCCGCGTCTACCTGCAAATCTTCTAAATGCACGTAAGAAACTCTCGGTTGTCATATCCAATACAATCTCAAGATGTACTGCTCGCACAGAAGCACATGTTAGAAGTAATAAATACACCTTGTTCGATCTTGTTTCATCAACAGGATCCTTAATGTATAGTGGTCCTGCAAAATCCAATCCTGTTACATCAAACGGTCGTGTCATTTTCAGTCTATCCCTAGGTAATGGAGCAAACGGTTGATCTGCACATTTCTTGCTAAGCCATTTACATATAGTACAATTTTTCAAAGTACTTTTTATAAATTGTCTTCCTTTAACGATCCAGTATTTTTCTCTTAGTTTCGCGAGTACCGCGTTTATTCCTGCATGAAATAATCGTTTATGCATATCTTCAATCAGCAGCCGCGTAAAATGGCACTTCGGTAAAATAATTGGTTTAGTTTCGATATCATTTCCTTCTTCCAATCTAGTATACGCTCGAAGAACATTATCAGTATCTAAAACTGGATTAAGTTTTAGTAATTTAGAATTATTTTCAATAGGTACCTTGTTTGCGATAGAGTTGATATCATCGGTAAAATATTTTAATTGAGTAATTTTAACCCAATAAATTTTAGCTTTTTCAGTGTCTTCAGAAGTTAAATTTCTTTCCGGTATTTCCTTGTTCATTAGATAATAAAAATACTTAAATAAATACGCAGTTATATGCAACAATCTACGAAGGTCGCTGCATTTCTCGATCTCAAACATTGGTTCAAAATTTTCCAATTCATTGCTGACTATTTGTAGTGATGTTGCTGCAAATACGATTTCATTCTCCATCTTTTCAGTTGAAAGCCATTCATGTTCACATTTCAGCAACTATTCCGGTCCGGTTAACCAATCGTTTGATTTTAGAAGTTTCTTAACACTTGATGATCTTGTAATTAATTCTGCGGGATTTAATTTTCCAGGGCAATGCTTCCAAGTCGAATCATCGGTATGACTCCGAATTTCTCGTACTCTGTTTTCAACAAATTGCTTCCATTTAGACAAAGTACCTTGAATCCAATATAGTGCCATTTTTGAATCTGTCCAAAGATAAATTGAATTAAACTTGATTTTAATATTTGAATAAATAAAATTCTTTAGTCGTGATGCTACCAAAGCCGCCGTTAACTCTAACTTTGGCAACGTTAAATCGTTTTCCGTTGATTTCTTGAACGGTGCAACCCTGCTTTTAGCACACAGAAAGTTAACATAAACTGCACCACTTCGATCCTTGCTTCTAATATATGCTACTGCTCCAAAAGCTGATGGGCTAGCATCACAAAATAAATGTAGCTGTATGTCGATCAAATGTTCGCTTTTCCCATTAAAAATGCACCGAGACAATGATAGAGCATCAATAACATCTAATTCATTACAAACTACGTTCCAAATTTTGAGCAAATCGTCCGGCAAACTATCGTCCCAACTAATATTTCGTTTCCATAGTGTTTGCATAATGAGCTTAATTTTAATGACAAATGGACTCAAAATTCCCATCGGATCATATATAGTTTGAACTGCTATCAGTACCTTTCGTTTCGTAACAACATGACATGAGTTTACTAGCTTCTTTATTGTAGATAAATCGACACTAATTTCATCCATAAAACTACACAATTTCATTCCTAAAACTTTCTGTATCAATCTCGTATCTTTCTCATACCTTCGTTTGCGAAAACCGTTCTTAAATCTACTTCATTGGTTTGCCACTTACGCAAATTCATTCTGCATTCATTCATAATGTACCTAGACTCCTTGTAAATTTTCATTGCCGTTTCCATGTTATCTATACTCGTTACTAAGTCGTCAACATATAAACTACCTCTTAATACATTACAAGTAAATTCGAACTGATCTTGCATAGAAGAGAGATGCTTTCTGATTGTTGAATTTAGAATAAATGGACTGCAATTTACTCAAAATGTAATACGTGTCATAAAATACACCTGGAATGAAGGTAAATTATTAGTACTGTTCTTATACCAAACGAATCTGTGACTATGTCGATCTTCTGCATTCAACTCTATTTGTAAAAAAGCCTTCTCAATGTCAGCAATTATTCCGATTTGTCCTACGCGAAAATTCAATAGAACTGCTAAAAGATCCGGTAGAAGATTTGTTCCCGTGTATAAAACATCGTTCAATGATAGACTGCTTATTGAATGAGAAGAAGCTTTGAACACAACTCTGACTTTTGTTGTTGATTTGTCCTCTCTATACACTGGTCTATGCGGCATATAATAAATTTTATTTCCATTGTTTACATCTCGAACTGGTTCAGCGATTCCATCAGAGATGTAGTTCCAAATGGCTCGATCATATTCAAAAAATTTGTTTTCATCCTTCATTGATTTGGCTTGCGATAGCGCTCTAAAATAGTTGCTGTCAAAGGTTCCATTAAATTCTTTCCAAGGCAACTTTGCTATGTACCGATCCTCAATCCGTTCAATATTTTTTGTACAATAGCTTTCTGCGAAATCTGCATCCAATTTCGTGTCTTTATCATGAATACCTATGGCTTCGAGATTCCAAAATTTGGTTGAACTTTCATCTAATAGACAACAATTTAACTGTGTTGACAAAAATACCTGAGCTTTTGAAATGCACATGTCGATGTCAGCTGGACCATGTAATGTCCATCCCAACTTGGTTGAAACAGCCGTTAATTTATCTGTTAATCTTTCTATATGCCCGTTCACAATTATCCAATATAAATCAGCACCTATTAGAATGCTAATTCCTTCAACTAAATTATTTTCAACACTGTCATGAGTGTCTGCCAATTCGAAGCCAACCAAACGCACGTGTTTGCTATTTGGAATTCGCAGTACATCTAAGCAAATATGATCCACTTCACTAAGTTTCAGTTCAATTGCATCTTCACTGTACTGGCTTTTGAGTAATAATTTTACTTGATTCGATTCCTTTCCTGGTGGTTGTTGCTGACATCCAAAGGAAATTATGCTAAACTTTTCTGATTTGATTATTGGCAATTCTAGTTCACGAGAAACACTTCTTTTAATATAGCTTTTCATACTACCATCGTCTAACACTAATCGCACGAATAATTTTTCACCATTGACAGGAGATATTAAATAAACACAAGCTGTTTGTAAAAATGTTTGTTGTTTATGTTCAACAGTTGACAAATTCAAGGTTTTGTCGTTTTTCCGATCTTTGGACTGCGGTTTGTATTTTGGATCACACAATGATGACACATGCCTGCCTTTACAACTTTTACATTGTAAATGACGATTCCTGCATTCTCTTGCAAAATGATTCGGTTTTGTACAACGAAGGCATCTGGAATTTTTCTTGAGTATTTCCTTTCGTTGTTCAAGCGTTTGAGTAGAATCATCACAATCAGAAGTTGTATGCTTTACTGAATTACAAAATAAACAATTTTTTACATCAACTTTTGGCGCGATTAAATTTGTTACTGTCCCTGTCTTACTTTGCGATCTTCGACGTTCACTTCCTTTCGATTGTTCATTGCTGGTAGAAGGAATCAAGTGTTCGAGAGCTTGTACTTCTCCTTTGATGAATTTAAGCAATTGTTTCACTACTTTGTCTCCTTCACTCATATCGATGAACGAAAGATTAGAAGCTGATTCTGCATTATCGTTCGTTATGGTATCTGCAGATTTATTACTCTCATTATTTTGCCGGTAAAATTCAATTTGTAAGTCAGTGGGTAAACATCGCAGTATTAGTGGTTTCAACATCACGTTGTATTATGAAGAAGCTATGCCCATCGTTTCAAGCGATCGTATGATTGATGTTAGGTATTGTACAGTTGCCTCAAACTATTTTTATCGTCTTTGGACTTTATCGGTTGTAGTGACATTAATTTGCTGATGTATTGGTCAACTATTCGATCAGGCGATCCATATTCTTCTTCTAATAATTTTATTGCCTCTAAATAGCATTCTTCTGTTGGTACGAATCCCGCTATTGTTTCAGCAGCCTTTCCCGTTAATTGTGCTTGGAGATAGTTAAATTTTGTCGGCCCATCTAATGTATCGTTTTCATGTATAGCGGTTTTAAACTGTTGCCAAAATGGAAACCATTTGTTAAAATCGCCATCAAACTTCTTTAAGGGAAGTTTTTCTATTTTAGCTGAAGTCGTTCCAGGTCTGTCTTGATTTCTAATGCGAGTCATATTTGAATCATCATTAGACGTTCCTTGCCGCGTTTGCGGTCTTTCTTCCTGTTGTTTTACGATCATTCTTTCCAATATGGAAATATGTGTGACGGCCTTTTCTTCATATTCGATCACAGCGTCACATTCCGTTTGATATTGCTCGGGTCTCAGAGTTGCCCGAACTGCAATAGTAGCTTCCGATAAGTTTGTATGCGCGGTTTTAGACGTTCCAGCAGGATAGAAAGTTCATCAATAATTTTAATACGATCGTTCAATGTATCACTTTCTACCGATTTCACATACTCGTTCGCGGCGTTACAGATTTTTGTAACCTGCGTTCTGTACGTTGTTCTATAAACCGATTCCATACCGTTGCACTTTGATTCGAAATATCTTAGCTTTAGCTCAATATTAATATAAAGGAAAACTGGTCAACGATAAAAAAAACGATATAAGTTAATTTATAAATGTATTTTCAATATTTTTGAATTCGCTTTAAATTCTCATTCTTCCCGGGTTTCGGCACCATGTGGAAAATAAAAATAAAAGGGGAAAATTGAGACTTGCTAAGTAAGTCGACGTTCCGTTCAAATGATTAAATGCAACTAAGTTTTATTAAAAATTCAAGTTAAAAGTGTACAATTTAAAGTTACGGTAAACAAATTCAATACTACTACAACAATACTATACAATATTATACAATAGTATTGTTTCAATTATGATATTAGTTAATTGCACCAATTCAATATTACTAATACTATAGAATACTAGAAAATAGTATTATTTCAATTATATTTTTAACACAAGCTTTTAACAACTTGTCTCACAGTATCATTTTACTAAAATTACGACTTCTAGGTTTTCCTCCCCTTATTGTAAAGTGGGTAAATTTCTATCTTTCTGGTAGACGCTATCGGATTCTTTTCCGTGCGATCGAGTCTGATCCTTTTTTTGCCCATTCTGGAGTCCCTCAAGGTAGTCATTTGGGACCTATCTTATTCATCTTCTCTATTAACTATGTTACGTCTATTATCAAGTATTCGGAGATTACAAATTAATCCTGACGACATGAAAATTTCCAAAGTAATCTCCTCTTTACAGGATTGTCATTTGCTTCAGGCTGATCTTAATAAATTTACTCTTTGGTATATAAATAAATAAATAATAAATAAATAAATAATATAAATAAATAATGACTTGTCACTTAATATTAACAAGTGTGAAACAACAGCATTTACGAGGAAACGTAGCAAAGACTTATTTGATTACACTTTATTGGAAAACTCTATTGAGAGAGTTGATTTTATTAGAGGTTTAGGTGTCATATGCTTAATTTTCGTTGTCATATTGACACAATTATCAACAAAGCTTCGTCAATGCTGGGGTTTATAAAACGATGGTCTAAAGGGTTCTCTGACCCATATATTACTAAATCTCTATACATTACCTTTGTAAGACCGGTGCTTGAATACGCCAGTCAAGTTCGGTCACCGCACCATTAGGTACACATTGAGAGAATTGAAGCGATTCAGGGTAGATTTGTTCGCTTCGCTCTTAAAGGTCTTCCTTCGAGCAATGCTATCAATCTACCCTCCTTAGTGATCGTTTAAAGCTGATCAATCTTCAGACTTTGCAGAAAAGGCGCGAGTGTAGCTGACATAGTCTTCATTCATCAAATGCTTGTTGGTGCCATTGAGTCTTCAAGACTTCTCGAACGCATGCAATTTAAAGTTAACGCGCGCTCACTAAGAAGCGTAAGCCTATTCATGATCGACTTTCATCGTACTGACTATGGAAGGTTTGAACCAGTTGCTAGAATGCTACAGAGTGTAAACAAAAACTCTGCACACTTTGACTTCTCGCTAAATAAGGAGAAACTGCAGAGTCTGTTAGTCACTGACTCAGCCGTATTATCGGATATGTAACCTCTCCGGCTAACCTTTTTGTGTTCTATTGGTTGTTGCCCACATGTATTTTTATTAGCAGGGTTAGACTAACATAATAATAATTAGTTATATGTATTATTTTATTTTGTGTCGGTGAATGGGTGGTGGATATATGGTGGTGGGTTGAAGGTGGCGATCGGTGATGGTATTTTTTTTCGTTTCCATTAATTTACCACTCTGCCGCACTAATATTCCTCAAACCCCTCCTCCCTTCCCGACACTAATGATGAGATGATAGTATATACATTCGACTTATTATTTTTTCGATATTATTATGAATGATATTGCTGGCTTCTAATAAGCAAACTGAAGTGTCAAAAAAAACTTGATAGCGCGGCAACAACGTTAGCCGAATGTTTCTACAGAAATATTGTTTCAAAATATTGAGTCGTACCAGATAAGCTAATAACGGATCAAAGCTCCAATTTTTTAAACGTATATGGAAGTTATTACACATTAAGAAGGTGCAAACTACGGTCTACCACCAACGTTCCCTCTAAGCTGGGCGCGCGGGCGGCCGCCCAGGTATAAATTGGCATTAGCCCAGTCATTATTTTTATTTGCCCACTAAAAATATTGCACAAACTTTTTTTTTGCGAAAATAGTTTGAAAATTTGTCACCATTTTCATTGCGAAAGCGCACACATTTTATAAATACATGTAGATTTCCACACTGAAGTCAAGCATGTTTCTTTTTATATGCCGTAGTTAGTAATATGGAAATTAAATATCAATTGGCACTTCTTTGGATTGTTTTTTTTTGTTAAATTTTGCTCGATTTATTTTAAATTTAAAACGGTTGCCCACATTGTCCTTTATATCGCCCATCGATTTTAAAAATTAGAGGGAACGTTGCCTACCACCCTCAATAGAATGGCTCTCTCGCATGTATAAATGGTTATCTAATTGAATATACGGCAAACGTACTCGACGAAAACACTGATGCATGTGACCAATGGTTAGGTGAAGCTGCATTGATATACAATGAACACCCCACATGGGCAATTACTTTACTCCGATTCACGCTTATCGGATATCATCGCGCTCTAACTAGCTACCTAACAAAATGACCGGACCTTATATACAATTTCGACGATTATTGTAACAGAATAAAATACAAAGTGCCGAAAATCCATATGAAGATAAAGGAGAGTATGGTTAAAGCAAAGGAATTTTCTGAAAAAAATTCAAAATTACACTAATTCCATGTATGAGAGCAAACAATTTTAAGCAACGCAGCGAAAAAAATAAACTTTCGTCAGTATAGATGCGCCCTTACGAAGCCAAAAGAATTTACAATAAACTGAATACCTCTATCCAAATTGTAAGGAAACTAAGGCGAGTCCACAGTAATCGTTTAAAAAATACTGAAAAGCCAGCTGAATTTTATTCACTTCATTTTTCAGTTAAACCTCTATTAAAGCATTCCTGTAAATGCGCATCAAAATTCTCCATTTTAGAATAATTTTCAAAAAAAAAATTTTCTTTGATGCGACATAATTTTTCTTGTCTCTATTCGAATTATTTCTTTTTCTATTATTATTATAATTAGACGTAGTACGTGAATTGTTTAAATTCATAAAATCGTCATCGTCAATATTATCAAATTTCGCAAAATTATATATTTTCCCATTATTTTTCTTCGCATATGAATATCTATTTTCATCAAGCCTTACACTACTCCGCCCGAAGGTAGTAATATTTACAAAATTCGCACCACTTTGGATAAAATCACCCAACGAAAGCGGCTCTACCAAAACACTCGACCCAGTTAATTTATCTTTTAATTATGGATATATGAATATACATTTTCATGAATCCTTACACTACCCCGCTTGAAGGCAGTAATAATTACAAAATTCACACCACCTTGGATAAGAATCAGCCAACAAAAAAGGATCTGCCAAACCATCGCCATCAGACTCATCTCTTTCGAAAACCTTCTGAAATTTTACTACTCCTCACTTTTTTCAAAAAGCCTATAAAATATATAAAAAACGGGATGAATCCTTTTATACCCCTCACTCCTTCAAAAAAAAACTAAATATTTTAACTTATGGACTCAAAATAAGTGATCAAACTCCTAAATTGAAATTACAATTTACGGGAAATCCTCTGTAACACTCAACTTAACCCCGTTGTGCTAAAAATTCGGCAATATAATCCATTTTAGCTCGTAACAACGAATCGACCCAAAAAATTATTAAATTCGAATATCCATTTTGGAAATTGACGTTCTTCCAGCTCTCGTTGGAAGATATCTAATAACTGATCCTGATAATATCTTAAAGTCAATTGGATTCGTCCATTTTCTTACAACTTCTTTTTCTTTTTTTGACAAAATGAAAAATGTTTTTATGGACACAAATTCATACGAGAAGTTGCCACGGTCATCCTGTTACCAATTTCTTTAAAATTTTGTTGTATAAATAGATAGTTATAGATAGATTTTTCTAGAAATATCAACTGTCCATATTCCTTTTACACCTAATTTCCCATTATTGCAAAATTTTCAATTTTAAAAATACTCTTAGTATGAAATTTCCTAATTCAGGGAATAATACATTTTGTTAAATTTGATTTTAGGAAAATATTAATGCGATAACATCTATCCTTGCGTGATATACTCAGGCACAAACCCAACTTCAGCACTTAAATAAAAACGAAATTTTATTCTAACCAGTAGGAAATACAGTTATCTACCAAACAACGTGGAATATATGTATACACTAAAATACGCCTTTACAAGGAGACGATACATTGAATTTCCACACACTCTGCGACAGCAAAATTGAGGAGCTGTGCACTATATCGAGCGCTATGGCCAATATATCGTACACATATTGGCACAAGGAATTTAAAAAGTTAGCACATAAAATTCAGATACAAATAGATGCAGTAAATTACTTCAACATTAATAAACTCATGAAACGGGCATGATTCAATACAATTGTTACAGGAATGAAACATTTGTTTGGAACAATAACCGAAGATGATGCGGAAGACTATAACAACTGAATTAAAACTTTGGGAGAACATGATCCTAAAAATTTGCATCTCATTCATGAGCAAGTAACTGTAGTAGAATTTGCTTTTGACACTCTAAACAAAGCTGTTACTAACATAAATCTTCAACAAGAGTCATTAGAACAAAGATTTGAGTTGCTTTCGACCAAATTATACCAAGAATTTCGTGGGTTAAAACAAGAATTACAAATCTGACTTATCAGAGCCGAAATAAACGAAGTCCTACTTTTCACCTTGCACGTGTTGCAACAAATGTATGCGCACTTGACTGAACAATTTTCCATACTATCGTCCCTTGAACAACAAAAACTCCACCCTTCAATATTATCAGTTGAAACTTTAGCTAAACTTCAAGCGGAAATAGTAAAGTAAACGAATGCTCTACATTTAGATTTCCAAACAATAACCCAAATTATAAAAGTAAATTCCGAACACCTACAAAACGGTATTTTAGTACGCATATCATTCCCGCTTCCGGCCAAAAATATATACTCTTTGCACAAAATTCATCTATTACCAACCTTCTTAAATAATTCAAATTCCACAATATTAAACACAAAAACAGAGTACATTCTCTACAGTACAAAAAAGTGCTATTCAATTCAATTAACGACCAGTGAATTTCAAGAAATACCACTGAATTATTCCGTTCCACTTTACATTTGTAAAATAACCCAACCGAGTCAGGTAGGTCCCTTCAAGACAAAATGTTTGCCAAATTTTCTACTAAGGCAAAAATCAGAAAGACCTGAATGTACTTACCGGGTGTTAAAACGTACACGAGATATAGTGACAAAATTAGTACGCAAAAAGGCGTGGTTATTTTCTTTTGAACAAGCATGAACCCTCTTAATAGGATGTTCCGAAGAAAATTCCCATCAAACGATTAACGGCAGTGGAATACTTACTTTAGACACAAATTGTGCCCATTGGATAACTAGGAAATTCTTTTTGAAGGAAACGAGGATTTAAAATTAACCTTAAATCAAACCGAAAAGATGGAATTATCGGAATTTTTATTATCTCAGCAGCATGTAACAGAAAATAAATATACCGCTGAAATACATTTCAAATCTCACCATTCTTCGAATTCCGATTTACAAGAGGCAAGTAATTGATTGGTAGATTTCAAAAACGAATTGCTAAACCTAAAAAGTGACCGGAACAATAAAAAACAAGAATTTATCTCTTATATAAATAGTAGTATAGCGACGATATCAACTTTAATCCCACTCACTTTAGTAGTCGTTCTTACCTGCGGAAAAGCAAAGTGGCAGCAATAACCAAAATGAAAACGACGATCATACCTTTAAATATATGTCCAAAGTTGAACCCGAGACTCCAAAATAACAATTCCGTAGAAATTGAATTAAAATCATAAGCTTCAGAAAGAATCCTGATAGAAACCGAAATCCATGAATAAACTGCCACCTCCTTTCCTACAATCTTCCAGCACACATTTGCCAATAGGTAAAGAAAGACAAATCTGTGAAAATTTAAACGAGAAAGAATGTTTAAGAAAATCTGTCGAAAGCCTGGGGTAAATACCAGGTAAACTGTATTTCATTAAAGCAATTTTATTTTACCTACTCCTCTCTTTAATATCAAGAAATATTCTTTTAATGATAGGTTTCGCGTGCCACATGGCAGTCATCTTGGACCATTCTTGTTTATTTTAACCACCAACGACGTATCTGGCATACAAAATTATCCAGCTATGCAGACGATATGAGAATTTGTGGAGAAATATCTCGTATTAGCGACACCACGGATCTTCAGGAAAACTGGAATTATTTTCCCACTTGGAGCACCAAAAACAACTTAATATTGAATATCAATAAGTTTTTCGCGCAAACTCATTAATTATTATTTCGAATAGCGCATCGAAAAGGGTAGTCTCCATAGAATAAACAAGACTAAAGATTTAGGGGTTATATGTGATCATAAGCTAAACTTCAGGTTACAAATTAATTCGGTGATTTATCGTGCAAATTCAACCCAACTGATTTTTGTTCATCAAATTTTCGTCGGAAATATTGATGCTCCTCGTTCTTGCGGAGTTGCCTATATCAGTTCCATGATTAATTCACCCCAATTCCGATGTCGGCACTATTTTTGCACTAATCGCTCCTGTCGAACCCTAATATTTGTTACACGCCCACAAATATTTTTTTGTTCCTTTCCGCTCGTATTAAGCAGTAAATGAAATCAAAATCAAAAATCAAAGTTAAAATACAGACCATTTCTTATATAATATAATAATAACTATTAAATATCTTTTACTGACAAATATTTTGATACACTAAATATTATCAGTTATTTTGTAGACTAAACATTTTTATAAGAATTCTCTATAAGACTTTATCTTATTAATATTAAGAAAACATAATATCAAAAGAATGTAACAGTTAGTCTAAAACCTGTATCCAACTAAGTCAGAACTAGAGTTCTGAAATAAAAATAAATGCTTAAAATAAAATACAATTATAAAATTGCTATCTCTTATATTTTTAATAAACACAATTGCAAAATAGTTAACTTGTATTTAAAAAAATTACTTTGTACCGACTTTCGAACGTTTTTTTTTTGTTGTTCAAACGCTGATAAAAAATCTTTTTTTGTCAGAATATGAATTTCAACAATGTTGTTGTGGTACACCTTATACAAAGTACCAAACAGTAAACCAAAACAGTTTCCCCAAATTATCGGCCCCAAAACAAATTTATTACAAGAGCATACATTTGTATGGTACCGTCTGTATCAAATAGTAAAACCATGACAATTAACTTACAGGCGCATAATTTTTTGTATATTTAACGCGCAATAATTTTTTGAAACCTCCGTTAAAATAAAATCTGCAAAGGCGCCTTTTATTAAATTCAAATTATTTTTTTTGAAACGCGAAATATCCGTTGACATAAATTCTGAAGACCCGCAATTAAATTCATTAAATTCAAATTTGTTTTTCAAAATACGTCAAAACAAAAACATCCTATGATTACGCACAATTGAAAGTCTTGGTCAACAGAAATGTTTACAATATAATTTACAAAAAGTATGTTATTTAATACTTTAGTTATGTTAACGAAACGGAAACAGGACGGCGACGGAACGACAAAAACAAATACATGAATTTGTATCGCCGCTTTTATGCAGACGGAACGTTCGTAAAATTTAATTCAATTCAATTTGAGCCCGTTTCGTGTTTTGACATTTGTATTTATTGTAATTATATATCATATTGTGAACGAATTTTAGACAAACATAAAAAAATTGGGTTCAAAAATAATGCATTAAATCAAAAATGTGTAAAATTTAGTACTTTTATTTAGATAGAATGATATGGAAATAAAAGAAAATTTTAACTTCTATACTAACTTCTATATAAGTTACTGGAATCATGATCGCAAATCTCCACGTTTTATAAGATTCTAAATCGTTTGCAATCATTGTTATCCAATGTCTGTCTGTCTGTCGTGTACAAGATTGCGGCCGTATTTTTGAAGGAATATCCATGAAAATGGGTAAGAGAGGTTTTTCTTCATGAAAACCATTCTATCAGAAGTTGGGTTTGATCGGAGTAAAACTTCGGGTAACCGCCGAGCAAACGTTCGGTTTTCTGTGTTTTTACATTACAGGGCATTGTAACGTCATTTATGGACCGATTTCAATGAAATTTGGCATGAGACATTTTTTCAATGAAAGAACAATTGTGTCCAAAAATCAATTGAATCCAATTGCAACTTTGGTTAGCTGCCGAACAAAATTCGGATTTTTTTGAAATTTGGAGCATAACTTTGGGTGCTCGGACAAAACTTCGAAATTTTTGTACAAAAATAAATTGTTGTATGAAATAATTTGATCGATATGCATAGAAGTTCCCATAGTGATTTGCGCACTATAGCTCGTTTGTATATGGAATAGCAAAATTTTATTTAATTTCACAAAAGCATATTTTCACAATTGTCACTAATACTTCAGATTGCTTATTACAATCCAGCAATATCATTCATAATAATATCGAATAAACGATAAATCGAAGGTATATGCTATCATCTCATCATTAGTGCCGGGAAGGGAGGGTTTGAGGAATATTAGTGTGGCAGAGAGGTAAATTAGTGGAAGGGAAAGAAAACAAAACACCATCACCGACCGCCACCATCAACCCAAAACCATAAATCCACCACCCATACACCGATATAAAAATAAAATAATACATATAATTATTGTGTTAGTCTAACCCTACTCAATAACAAAAATACATGTGGGCAACAAACAATGGAACAACGAAAAGGTTAACCGGAGAGGTTACATATCCGATGATACAGCAGAGTCAGTGACCAACAGACTCTTCAGTTGCTCCTTACTTAACGAGAAGTCAAAGTGTGCAGAGTTTTTGTTTACACTCTGTAACATTCTAGCAATTGGTTCAAACCTTCCATAGTCAGTACGATGACAGTCGATCATGAATAAGCTTACACTTCTTAGTGAGTGCGCATTAACCTAAAATTTTATGCGTTCGAGAAGGCATGAAGACTCAATGGCACCAACAAGAATTTGATGAATGAAGACTATGTCAGCTATTTCTCGCCGTTCCTGCAAAGTCTGAAGGTTAATCAGCTTTAAACGATCACTGTAAGGACGGAGATTGATAGCATTGCTCCAAGGAAGACCTCTAGGAGCAAAGCGAACAAATCTACTTTGAATCTCTTCAATTCTCCCAATGTGTACTTTATGGTACGGAGACCAAACTTAACTGGCGTATTCAAGCACCGGTCTTACAACGGTAATGTATAGAGATTTAGTGATATATGGGTCAGAGAACTCTTTAGACCATCGTTTTATAAACCCCAGCATTGACGAGGCTTTGTTAATAATTGTGTCAATATGACAACGAAAACTAAGCTCATTATCACATATGACACCTAAATCAACTCTCGAAATAGAGTTCCCCAATAAAGTGTAATCAAATAAGACTTTGCTACGTTTCCTCGTAAATGCTGTTGTTTCACACTTGTTAATATTAAGTGACAAGTCATTATTTGTATACCAAAGAGTAAATTTATTAAGATCAGCCTGAAGCAAATGACAATCCTGTAAAGAGGAGATTACTTTGGAAATTTTCATGTCGTCAGGATTAATTTGTAATCTCCGAATACTTGATAATAGACGTAACATAGTTAATAGAGATGATGAATAAGATAGGTCCCAAATGACTACCTTGAGGGAGTCCAGAATGGGCAAAAAAAGGATCAGACTCGATCGCACGGAAAGGAATCCGATAGCGTCTACCAGAAAGATAGGAATTTACCCACTTTACGAAAAGGGGAGGAAAACCTAGAAGTCGTAATTTTAGTAAAATGATACTGTGAGACAACTTGTTAAAAGCTTGACTTAAATCAGTAGCAATTGCATCCAATTGTCTGACTTGCTCCATCGAGTTGATGGCGGTAGAGACAAACTCAGTCAGATTAGTAGTCGTTGACTTGGCTTTAAGAAATCCATGTTGTTTCGGGGATATACAAGGTGGAGTCCAAAGTAATCAGGACTTAAAAAAAAAAAAACAGAACAAATGGTTTTTTCGGCAAAATCAATTGATTTTATTCAAAATAGTCTCCTTCTGCTTCAATACAGCTTTTTGCACGGTCCAAAAGCATGTCGAACGAGTGTTTTAGCTCGTTGGCCTGTATGGCCGCCAGTATGCCGGTGCAAGCCTTTTGAATGGCCTCTACGTCTGCATAACGCTTTCCTTTCATCGGCAAATGCATTTTTCCGAAAAGGTAGAAGTCGCACGGTGCCATATCCGGTGAATACGGGGAGTGGTTGATGGTTAAAATGTGATTTTTGGTGTGATAATCGGTCACAAGCGTCGATCGATGAGACGGCGCATTATCGTGCAACAAACGCCAACTTCCATCTTCGCGATATTCGGGCCGAACACGTCGAATACGGCGCACCAAACGCTTCAAAACTCCTAGGTAGAATACCGCATTAACGTTTTGACCGGGTGGAACAAATTCTTTGTGGACAATACCCTTGGAATCATAAAAACAAATCAGCATTGTCTTCACTTTTGACTTCTCCAAGCGCGATTTTTTGGGTTTCGGCTCGTCCGGCGCGTCCATTCAGCACTCTGGCGTTTCGTTTCAGGATCATATTGAAAACACCACGTTTCGTCACCAGTCACAATGTTATAAAGGAAGTTTTTGTCCTTTTTGACCTCTTTAATGATGCCCTTCGAATGTTGAATTCTGAGCAATTTTTGGTCGTCAGTCAATTTGTGCGGAACAAACCGTGCACACACCTTTTGTAAATCCAAATGTTGGGTCAAAATGCGATAAATCGATGTTTTGGAGATGTTCAATTCCATTTCCATGAATTTCAATGATGATTTCGGCTGATTTTTGATGAATTCACGCACAGTTTCGATGGAATTTTCGGTGATCACGGATTTTGGTTGGCCCACATGTTGATCGTCATTTATGTCCTCACGACCACTTTGAAAACGTTGAAACCACTCTTGCACTCTGCTACGGGATAGGCAATCATCGCCATAAACTTGTTTCATCAATTGAAACGTTTCGGTAAAAGTTTTACCAATTTCAAAACAAAATTTAATGTCGGCTCTTTGTTCGAAGCTCATTTTCGCACCGATGACACAAACATACTGACACTTAAAACGCAATAACTTCACTTTCAATAGATGAAATGTCATGAAATTCTCACAGGAAGTCGATAAAGGATAGCAGATTCTAACGCACCAGTCGACATATAGATGGCGCCACTAGGGGCGCTAGATTCAAAAAGTCCTGATTACTTTGGACTCCACCTTGTAAATGGTTTGCAGTGAAAGTAAAACGATTTATAGACAATACCTTCAAAAAGTTTAGGCGTGCAAGATAATTTAGCTGTGGGCCTGTAATTACAAATGTCAGCTTTAGAACATTTTTCGTGAACCGGGATAATAAAAGAATCTTTCCAAGCATTTGGAAATACATCCGAGGTCAATGATTTTTGAAAAAGGGTAGCAAGCGGTACCGACAAAATATGGCAACACTTCTTTAAAGCTATAGCAGGCAAACCATCTGGACCCGAGGTAAAGTCATCCTTTAGCAATTGGATCTGATTAACAACCGTCTGGGCATCAATACTAATTGAATTAAGACTTGTACACGGATAATCACCAAAATAACTAAAGTAGTCATGAACTGGTGTAAAATTCCTGCCAGAAACAGTTTGTCCAAAAAATGAGGTGAACAGATTAGAAATTGTTCGGGCATCATTTGTCGAGCTATCCAAATACTTCATAGTAGAGGTATATGCATCAGTTTTACGTTTACAATTAACAAATTTCCAGAACTGTTTCGGATCTACGAGTAGAGTATCATGCATTTTAGATAAGTATGAGTTATACTCAATTTCTAGTAAACATTGGAATTTTTTCAGCAACGATAAATACTCGTTATGATCGGAAACATTACTAGAATTCAGATACCTCAGCCATGCTTTATTCCGCTGATTCCGCAAACCTATTCTCTTTTTTTTTAACTTGCTTACTTCAAGCGTTAGAATTATATAAGAGTTTCTTTAAATTGATTTTACTAAAGCAGAAATCGAAATTAAAAGCATTTATATTAACTGCACGTAGCACTCGAGAAATTGGTTCGTTTATCCCCTAATCCGTTCTGTGGTACATAACATTAAATAAGTTAACTGATCTTAAGGAACGTACATTTATATTTAGCGGCATCCTTTCTAATAGTATAGGAGCATCAATAGCGCCATTGAAAATTTGATGGACAAAAACAATATCACCCACCTGACGACGCCCCTCTAAGGATTGCAGGTCAATCAGTTTTAACCTATCACAGCACGGGGGTAGTTGGAAAGGGTCATTCCAGGGAAGATCTTTTAATGCAAAACGTATGAATCTACGTTGTACAGACTCCAATCTATTAATTAGACATTTATGGTAGGGGGACCATACTTGACTGGCATATTCCAAAATAGGTCTAACAAAGGTAATGAAGACTGCTTTCGTTATATGAGGGTCCGAGAACTCCTTAGACCATCTTTTAATAAAGCCTAATGTAGAGTTAGCTCTATGAACGAGTGACTTAATATGTAGCTTGAAGTTAAGTTCACTGTCACAAATCACTCCCAAATTTCTAATGCTAGTCACTCTACGTAGAGGCGCATCACCAATATACACATAGACAATTTTCACGTTTTCTGGAGAATGTGATAACCTCACATTTGTCACTGTTGAGCGCCAAATTATTTTTACAACACCAGATTACAAAATTATCTAAATCGCTCTGGAGATACAGAGGGTCATTTAAGTTACTTACTTGCTCCGAGTTTATGGTATACCAAGGGGGAGATGAAGTAAGATTTTTTTGTGTACAATATGGTACTGACAAAACGAAACACCCAAGTAATGCGAAATAAAACTTCGAATAATAATTCCAATGGCGGATGGTAAGGGTCAATGTCAGAAAAACTAGCATCGGCTGGTTTGGGCAGGCAGTTGCCAGAGTTGGAACAGAAGACCAAAGTAAATAATCTACCCAAACTATTTTTAATACCACTAATCTGTTGTAAGTCATATGCTGTAAAACTGTCAATAATAAACGATTCTTGCACCGAAGAAATATTGGAAGCAATATAGTGAACTTCATCATCCGATTGCGCCCATGTCAAGTGGGGTAGATTGAAATCGCGCAAAATGAATAGGGTATCATTGGGCCGCATGGAGTCGGTAATGAAATCAACAGCATCGGCCAAGAGTTGGTAGTATTCAATTGCACAAAAAGGTGAAGGAGGTTTTCAACACAAACCAATTCTAACGGTTCGGTGTTCGGAATGACAAAACACAAACAGTCCAACACAGATCGAACTGCAACACCACCCCCCAAGCGACTATGCTGTTCAACACTAGTGTACCTATATTTGCGAAATATGTGAAAATCCGAGGTGAAAATCTAGGATTTAACCACGTCTCCGTCAATCCAAAAATGTCGTAAGAAAGTGCTTGTCCAATTAGAAAAACTTTACTCAATTTAAATCGCAGTCCGCTCACGTTTTGGTAGTAAAGGGATAAGCGTTTTAGTTTTTTGAATTTATTAGATTTGTTGTTGGATTTTTTTTGACTTGAGTACCAGCAGAGAAAAGTCGACGACTGGAATGGTCTCTAGGAATAAACTCTTTGATGAGAGTTTTGTCGGGCCAAAAGGATGGCAAAATTACCTGAGAGAAAACATTATCAGGGACCAGAAGTTTAAAGGATGAGACATTACTGTTAAGTTTGCTAATTTTAACAGCACTAGTATTTATGCTCGTAAGATCAGTAGGTAGCAAAGACTTTATATAATTTAGTCTATCCGTAATGTTGTTGACGTAAGGAAACGGGAAATAAAGATAAATTTTGGAAGGGGTACGATGTGAATAAGAATGGATGTATCAAGGGGAGTAGTAGTGGAACGGCTAATAGTCTTTTTAGTACTACCATTGGTATTGGGATCAATGAAACTTTTGTTATTAGTGCTATATTCTTTATATTTATTAATATTGGTGCTGGTTTTAATATTTTTCATTTTTGTTTTCTTCTTATTTGTAATATTTGAATTTGGAATATTAGAGGTTTTCGACCTATTGTCAATGTTCCTATTAGTATTGCGATTCTTCGTGAGACCCCTACTACTTATAATATTGTTATTATTATTATTTTTTTTATTTTTTAACTATCACTAATAACATTTGCTCTATCGCCAGCACCAGTACAATCATTATTGAGATTATCCTTAATATTAGGATAAATAAGTGAAGGTTCACATTGGGTGGCTTTGGGGGCTAAATCGGTACACGTAGAAACATCAGTGAAGGTAGCATGCCTATTATTGTTCTTGCTGATTGATAAATCAAATTTGGAAATAAGATTTTTCAAATTAGTAAAGGCAGCAGTGTTAGCTGATATTATGGATGTGCAGGATTGAACGTTATTCTGCAACAGATCCAACCTATCCACTACAAGTTTCTTGTGAGACAAGGACCCGTCACAAGCAACAGGCGATGATTAATTAGAAGTACACATAAATTCACAGACATCATTCATTCTGGGTGTTTAATTTTGACTCAAACTGTATCAACTTCTGGAAAGCTCGTGCTGTATTATTTGGCAAGTCGAAGAAAGTTTATCGATATCGTCAATGCGAGAGCGCAAATCGTCAATAATTTCGCCAATGTTGGATAATGTCTCATTAATAGCTTTAAAAATATTTGCGTGAAAGATGAATCCACACTTAGAGTATCGTGAACTGTTTTCACTAAGTCAAAATTAGGTGAAGTGAACTTCAAAAATTTCAGAATGTGCCAAGGTTTAATGTCACAGCATTCTGAACATGTAAAGCTATTGCTCTCTATGGGCAACCTTACGCACGATCGATGAAATGAGCGGTCACACACTCCATCATAATGGATTGATGCCGTAACGCCCGTTGGATCATTACAAAAAGCGCATACAATTGTTGCCATAATGCTTAAAAAAAAAAACAAACGAAAGCGCAAGCAAAAACAAAAATAAGTAAGAACAAAAAGAGAAACAGGAATAAATGCAGACGTGTGAAATATGCCTTTAGTATAAATAAAGTCTATACTAATAACATACAAATGAAATAAAAAAACTTTTGTATTGTTTTTTAAAAAAATCAAAAAAAAAAAGAAAGAAAATTTTCCCTTTCTAAAAACAATAACGAAATTACGGTATTTTTTTTTCTTTTTTTTGTTAGCAAGAAACAATCCTCAAATTAAATAATTAAATGTTAAATTCCATAAATAAATTTCAAATAGAAAAAAAAATTACAAATTACACAAATGTAAAACACGGAAAAATAGTAAAAATGGATCATTCAAAACAATTAAAAGTATTAGTATTATTAAAATTATAACATTTAATCACAAATAACACAAAATAAAAATCATAAAACAAAACACACGTCTGAACACTTGACAGATTCGAACCAAACTGTTGTCTCTTGTTAGAAAATTGGGAAATGAAACTAATAGTCCATTACACTTTTTTCTATTACTCTAGTTTTATTTAAAATCGAACACAAATTGTATTGAAAACGAATTGGTCAAATGTCAAAAAGTGAAACGACGCTTTCGTTAACATAACTAAGACATAAGCCAAGCCAAAGATTTTTGATGCAAACTATTGCAAAGTATATGAAATAATAAAAGATCGCTAAATAGAGGATCGCTAAATTTTCTTTAAATGAAACCTGTTTAATTGAAAAGTCATTAAAGAAAAAAAAGGGATTACTAAATTATCTTTTTGAAGTGAAATACTATACTTCTATGGGGGCGATTAACGAAATTATGTGACGACTTTCTATGACGAAATGTCACATTACAAAAAATCTCATTACATGGACGTCCTAGACGATTGTTCGGCAATACTGTGGAGGTTATAATGAGGATTATTTCCGTCGCAGACCAAATAGTTCTATTTGCCACCGTATTGGCGCTATATTCGATATAAATTTTTGAAATTTTTTTGAACGTTTTATATAAAGGTCGTACAAGATTAAAATATTCGGCAAAGTTGTGGAGGTTTTGATGGAGATTATTTCCGTCGAAGACCCAATAGTTCTATCTCCCACCATCTCGGCGCTGTATTCAATAAGAATTTTTGAACTGTGACGAAACGTCACATTACAATATATCTTGTTATATGGACGTCCTAGAACCTAAACGATTACAATGTTCGGCGATATTGTGGAGCTTATAGTGTGGATTATTTCCGTCGAAAACCAAATAGTTCCACCTGCCACCGAATTGGCCCTGTAGTCGATACAAATTTGTGAACTTTCTATATAGGGGTCATACATGATTGAAATATTGGTCAAAGTTGTGGAGGTTTTCATAGGGATTATTCCCATCGAAGACCCAATAGTTCTATCTCCCACCACTTCGGCGCTATATTAAAAAAAAACTTCGGTTTCACTTCTACAGTGTGGTCAAAAGTACACTTCCGTTTTTTTTTGTTACACCACACTTCCATCCTTTAAGCGTTTTGTTATTTCTGTTGTCAAAACACGTGCATCCAAAATGCTTAAACCAAAAAGATATAAAAATATCTTTTTGAGAAAAATGATCATATTACGCGATTATAAAATTTGAGTGGACCACGTATTCTAAGAAATGCAAATGTTATGTTTGAAGAAAACGTGCATATGCAATATAATTTTTAACGACCGTCTAGGACATCGAAAAATATTTTTAAATATGATGTCCTAGAAATAGATATTCTTTTAAACGCGACAATAAAATTTTCAAAATATCAGCTTTCTATAATGCACATGTTCTTATCGCTTGAATACAAAGAAATAAAAAAATCTTTTAAACTCTTTGCGATCTAAATGTCCGTCAAAAAGATTGCTAAAACTGGATCTACAAAATCATAATCAAATTCCATCTAAAAGCCATAAAATTATTATTTATGGTAAACGATGCAAAGATCATTTTTTAAGGAATCATGATTTTGAGATCTTGCAAAAATCGCATTATGTGAAATTTGATCTGTTTAATATCTGATGATATTAAAGGATCCTTTTTCCAACTCATACAGACATTAAAGTTTTTTCCATATCTTTACAAAAAGTACATACCCCTACCCAAGCCGAGCCATTTACCGGCTACAATTTTAATATAAGGAGGCTGAGTTGATACGAAATTAGTTAGTTATTAAAAAACATACGACGCTAGTAAAACTTTCGCCCTTACCCGAGGTGAAGCTGAAAGTAGGGCATGGAAAAATTAATTTATTTTCGATGTAAGTAAACAATGAATTATTTGATGGTCTATTCAAACAACTCGTTCCTATGTAAATGCCCAGAATTTAACCAAAAACTACAACTTACAAAAGAAGAAAATTATTATTATATTATTATTATTATATTAATACAAAATAGTAAATATTTTCTTAAAAATACATATGATTCAAACCCCATTCTCATTAGACATCTGTCATTTTTTCAGATTACATTATGTTAGTGCAACAGAGCTAAAACTAAATTTAGCTTTAATAAACAATTCTAACACTTATCTAAATAATAAGAATGCATAAGCATTCTATGAATAATCATACAGGAACTAACACTAAAAATATTTGTAATACGCATAACAAAAAATCTTTTCCACTCATTTTGGCGCTTAAAAATTACTTCAATCTTTTTAATAAAAAATTGTAATTTTCCTTTCTTACTTTGTGCGGAGTTTTTGTTTCTGTCATTTTCATAGAAGATCGCATCTAATTTTTTTTTTAAATTTATTCTGTTTTGTTTTTCTTAAATGAAAGAATTATTGCATTTCTGTTTGAACAGTGAAAGAATAGAACAAATTCTTTTTGCCCAAATATTGAATTATTCGAACCATGCCCTAGTTGAAAGGAAGATTGGTGAAAAGTAAGGAATACAAAATAAAATTTAAATAAGAATATGAGTGTCATAATAAAGAGTGTCCAGGAGTTCGAATACGACAGTCAAGTAGACTAGTCGAATTTTAAATCCTGTGAAAAATATTAGAAATAAAATTAAAATTAATTTGAATTTGAATATATATACAGTTTAGTTTGTGGAAAAGTGTAATTATAATTTCATTATAAATGTGTTTTATATGAAATCATATAAAATGTGATAAATAATAAGATTTGTGACCTTTGCGCTGCATAGACAGTTAGACAAAAAATTTTGAAAAAAATACAGTACATTAAAACAATAAGTGAAAAAAAAACATAGGCTGTGTTCGAAGTGGAAAAAAAAAATTATTATTATTAATTAATTGTGGTGTTAATAAAAATAAAACAATAATAAATTTGTTTATATACAACATATTTCTTAGAACAGTAAAAAGTACAATAAATAAAACAAAAAAAGTGGATACAAATAATGACATAGATAAAAAGTGTTTTATTAATAAAATACCAAAAAAAAAATTCAAAGAAAAACAAATAAAAGATCTCTCTCAGCTGGTGGAGCGGCAGATACATTAACGCAAATACTCAAACAAACAAATAATGAAGACAGTCTATATACAGCAATAAAAATTGTAGCTGACGCCAAACTAGTATCTGCTAGAACCGCCACTAGCAATAGTAATATTTATAATAATAACCTTTCTGAAAATAACTTTACAGGTAGTATGTCTACGCCAAAGATGGAATCACCAAGAAAAAGCGAAGAATTATCTGAACAAGAAATCAAAGAGCTAAAAGAAGAAAACAGAAAACTTAGCGAACACAACAAAAGTCTACACCAGAGAGTGGAAAAGTTCGGCACCGAAATCCAAGCCCTTCGACAACAGATACAAGTTAGTATGCAACAATCGCCATTAAACAGAAACAAAAAGCGTAAAAATAATAATAATAATAACAAAAACTTGACATCTCCAAATGATGAGATCTACACAAATAGATATCAAGCCATCGCTGATGATAATAATGGAGACGAAATGTTAATGGATTCGTCAAAATCTGACGAAGGTGATGAAGAATTCCCGAGCATAGACCCTTTAACACAACTGAAAAAAAATAACAATAAACTAAAAGCTAATAAAAAGGATAATACTACTATTAATAATATTAATATTGAAATTAATGAAAATAAAAACAAATTAAATAATAAAAAAACACCAGGTATAGAAAAACTTCCACCCATTAACATTTTTAACCAAAATATGAACTTGATCCAAAATGCAATCTCGGAAAAACTTCAAACAAAAAATTTTTTAATTAAGAGAATTAGTGCAAATAAAGCATCAATTTTTACAACAGAACTGAAGGCATATGACGAGATGAAGAAATTATTAGAACAATGTTCCACCCCGTATTTTACTTATACACCAAGAACTTTGAAACCTCAAACATTCCTTCTTAAGGGTATTGACCCTAGTACCAAGCCTGAAGATATACTTATAGAACTTCAAGAAAAGGAACCAGAAATTGGTAACTTAAAGTTTCTAAAAGTGTCTCAATTCAGCACAATTAAGTCAAGAACAGAAAATAAAAAATTACCCTTGTACATTGTACAGATCTCTCCAGAATCAAAAATTAATGGACTAAAGCAAATTAAACATATCATGAATCAAATTATTCGATTTGAAAAACTACAAAATAACGATGTTTTACAATGTCGTAAATGTAAGCGTTTTGGACATTCCATTAATAACTGCGATATGGATTTTCGTTGCATCAAATGCAACGAAAAACATAGTCCCGGAGAATGTAAAATTTCTGAAAATACGGAAAAAAAAATATCTTTTGCGTAAATTGTCAAAGCAACGGACATCCTGCTTCATACAGAGGATGTCCTAAATATAGAGCTATGAAAAAATTGATTCGCCCAAAAATTTCCGAAAAACAAAGCAAAGCTCAAGAGAACGCAAAATTTATGAATAATTTTATTCAACCTAACATAAGTTTCTCAAAAATAATTAAAAACTCGAATGCAAAAACTACTAGTGTAACAAATAATAACACACAAATCACCACACCTAACGAGAATATACAAAGCCCGAGTACTAATTCAAATAACAATAACCTTAACGAAATCTTTAAATTGCTCAAATCACTAGAAAATCGTCTAGTTGGAATCGAAAACAAACTTGGAGTGCATTCCGAAAAAATCTCGGTATTATACGATATTCTCGATCCCGCAGCTAAATGGCGAATCAAAACATACTTCAAAATCATACAATACTACCCGTCAGAACTTCACCTACTCTTGGCTTCAACATTTACACAATAAATGTTAATTCCATAATAACTAACGTTAGACGGGCAAATTTGACAAATTTTATGAAACTTCATAACGCGGATGTGGTTCTGTTGAGTGAAACCAAACTCAGGAAAATCCACAAAATCTCACTGAAAGACTATAACATAATAAGGACAGATAGACCCAGAGCGAAACAAGCGGGCGGAACAGCGATTGTCATACGGAAAAATATCGCATACGAACACATCGAAAATGATATAATTCTCAATCACAAAACGTTAGAGACGACGATCGTTAAAATAAAATTGGCACGTAATCAAAACTTGGTTATTGTGTCTGTATACGCCAAACACGAAGCTGATAATACGTTTTTGGCGGCGTTGAACTTTTTATTTGAAGCACTACACCTGAACAATTTGAAAAATTTCTATGTTATTGGTGGTGATATAAATGCCAAACACAGAACCTGAAAAACCCGGTCAATAACACGCAAGGAACAGAACTTGTCAATTGGCTCGATTATAACACAATGACCTACAGATTAAAATTGGTAACAGGTAGAACACCAACGTTTAACCGAGGAAACTCATATTTGGATATGTTTCTAATAGATAACCGTCTTTCATTTGAAGTTGAACAAGAATTTTTCAACGAGCATAACGAACCATTGACAAACTGTTTACGCACAATCAAATATGACAGTGACCATGACGCAGTACAACTAAAAATACAATATACAAGAGAATCCGAATTTAATATTTTAAATAATGTATATACGAATTGTCAGACAGACACACTGAATTACAAAAATGTAAATTGGAAAAAATTTAAAACAAAAAATGACGGACTTCTATGAAAACAAAAATATCCAGATACCAACGAATCGCAACCTAGAAAATACAGAAATTAACCATTTTATAGATAAGATCAATTCTGTTGTAATCGAGACAATTGACAAAACAGTACCGAAAATGTTGAACAATATTGACTCCGTCAAAAAGTATATGTCGCAAAGAATAAGAAGCCTAACTGCGTACAAAAATAATATTGTTAGTAAACTGAAAAACTATATATGTTACGTGCCAATTATTCATATCTAAACGATGGCTCTGAAGACCAAGTCGTCAAACGTTACAAATCAATTATTAATAACGTCAGGATACTGCTAAAGCAAAATATGACAAATAATATTAATATCTATTGGAAGAAAAAGATTGAGAATATATCACCAAATGATCCAGTCAATATGTATCCTAATATCAACAGAATTTTTCGTCCAAAAAGCATATCAGAAATTGAAAAACTTTCGATAGAGGATAATCAACAAAATAGGGACATCATGAACGATGCCCAAATATCTATCAATCAATTTCCGATCGAAGACGGGAAAATTCTTATCAACTCTAAATTAAATAAATTAAATGTACTAGGTTACTTTTTTCAAGATGTTCATAAAGAAATTCCCTTCAACGTAAATAACCCTACACATAATGTGGTCAGAAATACATTCGACAATTTTCTAATCCAACACAACAGCGCAATAATCTCCAAACAAACAATCCTTCAGTTTTCTCCTGCGCTTAACGCGAACGATATTCCTGATGAACTCTTGAATAACTATTTTACATCTACAGACATATTGATTGAAATATTTCGAACATTGAATAATAAAAAATCTACGGGTAATGATCACGTCCCAAATATCGTATTGAAACACTTGCCTGTCTCAATTATAAAAGATTACTGCACACTTTTCAATAATTTATTAAATAACAGTGTCTTTCCGAAATTGCGGAAAACTGCAAAGGTTTTTGCAATCCCAAAAAGGGACAAAAACTTAAGTTCAGTAAGAAACTATCGTCCGATTAGTTTACTACCAAATATCAGTAAAGTATTTGAAAAAGTAATAAAAAAATCGATACTTCATTTCACAGAAATTGGAAATATTATACCCACTAACCAATACGGTTTCAAACGCAGGCACTCTACACACATGCAATATCAAAACTAGTATCAGACATAATATGGCACAAAAACAAACAAGAAGCAATTGCGGCATGTCTCATAGATTTTGAAAAAGCGTTTGATACCGTCTGGCTCAAAGGTTTAATATACAAACTAATCAACTATTCAATCTATCCACAACACCTAACTAGATTGATTTATGAAATGATAATAGATAAGGAATTCTACTTAACTGATGGCAATAAATGAACGGAACAAACTTACAGTGCAACAAGGCACTGTAAAATCTCCTATCTTATTTAACATTTTCACGTCCGATATAAGCAAATTAAAACCAGATAACTCCATTGCCTTCGCAGATAATTTAGTTATATATGACCACAGTAAAAAAATAAACGTCTTAACACAAAGTATACAAAATCATTTCAATAAAATCCAAGAATACAGTAAAAACTGGCATTTAAAAATTAATTTTAGTAAATGCGAAAGCATTTTATTTAGAACACCTCTTCATATTGCGTCATGTAATATTAAGAAAAATTATAAAAAATTTCAAATTAAAAATCTTGATAACCAGTTAATTGAAACAAAAAAAGTAGTACGATATTTGGGTGTTCACCTAGATCAATTCCTTTACTTCAAAGAACACGTGAACATTAAATTGGCAAGTGCTAACAGAACCTACCAAAAAATAAGAAAACTTTTTTATACCAAACACCTTAATAACGAGTAAAAATAATTTGCTACCAATCGCTGATTCGCCCGATACTTAGTTACGGATGCCCAGTATGGTATAACATCTCTCCATCCTATACGGAAAAGATACGGGTATTTGAACGTAAGTGTTTACGCACCGCGCTAGGATTGTTCAGAAATTTACAAACCCTGCACCATTATCCTAATAAAGCCTTGTATAATACTGCAAACATTCATCGTTTTGATATATTCACACTCAAACTGATACGTGATCACATATGCAAAGCTGCGTAGGTATACGAAAACGATAACATCTACCTGTCTTATCATATGGATCTCGCATATTTTGAGAGTGCAAGGATAAATGGATACTTCCCACCGGAAGGATTTGTTTGTCTTGATAAGAAAGGCTATATCCAGGACCGAAATAATATCCCATCGATATATCATATTTATCGTCATTCGAACGATAAAAAGATACTTTATAACCCAAGAAATATAAAGGATATATCGAGCCAGATTAGATACTCCACGGATATCTCTTATCGTGACAAAAGACTTAATCCACACCAAAATAGTTATTGGTGGAAATAAAGGCTGTCACGTTGAGCCTTAATCAACGCCCTTGTTCTAAATGTTTGTCCTGCCTTCGATGTTATTTATTTAGGTTAAGTTTTAATAAAAAAAAAAAAAAGAAGATAATGGTTGGAAGGTTTTCACCCCTTTTCCTTCATAATTTAAATATTTCAAAAAAAGAAAAAAATTATATTATTATTAAAATATTGAAAATAATAAAAAAGCATCTAAATAATAAATATAAATTATAAGAATAATGAATTTTAGTATTAGACACAGTAGCTGTAATTAGCCTTAAGTCTAGTTTTTAAGTCAAAATATGAAAAACATTTATACTTTTAGTTATAAGAAAACATGAATTGTAGTATTAAGAGGGGAAATAAAGTAAAATTAAAAAAAAATAAATAAATAAAGAGTGTCCACAATTAAAAGAAATTAAAAATATTAAGAAAGAACAAATTATAATTTTATTACTTACATTCAAAAAACTAAATCCAACACAACGCATCCCATTGTGTAAACCACAAACAAAATACACAAAATTTCAATGTTATTATATAAAAAGAATGCACTGGCCTCAGTTGTATTGATGATACGACCAGATACAATTTATCCGAATTTTGTCCTCTGCATACTTGGTAATTGTGTTACTCCATCAAGAATAATTTATGCGAATACTTCTATTCCTAAGAGTATATCTATGCAACCTGGGGTGAAATACGCAGGGTCTTCTAATTGACTTGTTCTAAATGATGTTCAATTATTTGAAATGGAATTAGGTTAGTTATTTTGGAAATTACAACTGTCTCAGTTGTAAGTTAAAAATTTGTTTGAAATAGTGTTGTAATATTAATTAACACCTTTCTTTTGGCAATGCTTGTTTCATCGCTTCTTAATCCCCAAATTAAAATATGCATGAGTTTCATTCATTTTTAGTGCTTTAACCGCTTATAAATAACGCTTGGGATCCCTGTTCCAAAGAGGGTTGAAATAACATTTTTCTTCCGTCTGCGGCGAATACGTTTATTCTTGCAGTTTATTCTTGTGTTGCTATGAAAAGATTGAACCTGTGCCTCTGTTTCCTTTCCATTTTCATTGCTTTCCTTCGCTTGTTCAAAGTGAAGTAACGAGTGATGACATTTTTTGCATGATTTCATTATGACGCTAAATTTGATATTGCCGAAATACATTATTTGGATACTTCTTGTTAAATGACTTTTGATGTTTCTCTTCTTAATTTAGTTTTCGAAGTTGTGTCTCTCAAATAATTCGTTTATCATATCTCATAATAACTTCCACCGAGTTTTGAAATTCTCTTTCGTTACCTTGAAGTTATTAATGTTCAGCGTCTCCGGTAACTGATTGTTTAGGGTAAAATATTTACTTTGTGTCCCCAATATCGGTATATTCATAAATTAATTCTTGAAACTATTTCCATTCTAAGTAATCCCCACTGAAAACGGGTAGATCAATAGCTGGTAATATAATATCGGTATGGCGAATATTTCTTTAAACAAGCAATTTGTCTTCAAGAAATATAATAATTTATTGGCATTGATCTTCCATTCCTGTGTATACTTAATGTGTACCATAATCATGGGTCATAACTGTTAAGTTAGTTCCCAGTATTCATGAACTAAATTTCCCTTTGTGTCATAATATACCATTGAGTGAGGCTGATTTTCCGCATTCTGTATGGTTACTATGACTTCCTCTTAAGAGATGTAAGTTTTCTTCTTGCACCTTTATCAGTTTTTAGTTGGTCTTACTAGTTTGGTTATGATATCTCGCTGTCTTTAATACTTCACGATGACATTAATTTCATTCCAGTTTTCCGACAATACAACCTTTATGTTCTCATATATTTTTTTGACTGCTGCAAAAAAAAACTTTTAATAAAATATTCGTAATTTAAGTCAGTTTCCTATATAACTTCAATTTTATTATGTTGTGGTAATATCATTTTACCCAATGCTTTTCCAATATTTCAAATCTGCTTTGTAAATATAACTTTGTTTTCCTTGCGCTAAAATCATTTTTGTAATCTACCTTGATGGCTTCAATATCTTTATGGCAGGGATGTCCAAACTTTTAGGCCTTTGGGGGCGACTTTTTTAGGAAAGTGTATCTAAGGGCGACTACGTTTTTTTTTTAAATGTACTTACGAATTGGTGGTTTATAAGGAATTTTTAGGTACTCGCAAATATTGGTGACGCATTTAGAAGATACTTACGAACTGATGACTTTTTTTTATAAGACACTAACTGACGAAGACATTTTACTATGACTACCATAAAATAACCTATAAATAACTATTTTATAGAACTGCTCCTGAATTTAAAAAAAATTTAAGTAAATATAGAGAAAAGAAGAAAATTATTGTTTTAGAATTGTAATAAAATAAATTAGATGCATATTGCACTACACATCACTAGAAATTGCTGGATATATTTTGATTTCTTTATTAAATAAATTCAAGTCAAAATATTTCCAGAAAGCTCCAAAATTAAATTGTTTACACGACCGAGACAATACAATACACTTCTCCGAAATAATGTAAACAATAGCAAAAAAAATTCTCATACAAGAGCTTTCGAGAAATATTGCCATCTAGTTTTTAGAAAGCCAAACGACCAGGCTTTTCGAGAAATTTCCCCGAGACACACCAATTTTGTATAAAAGCAGCCGTAGGGTCGAGTCTAGAATAAATTCAAATCAAAAGGCCAAGCTGTGTACTTCAAACATTCGGAGTAAAACAGAAGCTTTGATTTTAAAAGTAATTGTGATCAATTATTAAAATAGTGAATCTCTAAAACTGTGATAAATCGATTCTAATAATTAAATTATTGAAAGTCAAATATTTTTAAGACTAATTGTTAAGCAGAAATAATTACAAATAAAGTTTATACTCTAAATTCACATAAATAAAAAGTGTTATCATTTTAATAACATCGAACCGAACGGGTAGCACGTCACATTGGTGTGAAGTGAAATTATTGTGAATCAGTGCGGAAAAGACAATTGTGCTAAAAATTTCTGCAAGAAAATTCGAAATTAAACTAGAAACTTCTGTGGGAAAAATTTCGAAGAAATTCGTTACTAAGAAATTTGAGTGTATAATAATTTCAACTGTGTGAGAAATTTCAGGGGCGTACAAGAAATTTTGTATGAGTTGTATAAAAATTTCGATTGTGCGAAATTTGAGGTTATACGTCGTGTATCGTGCGAAAATTTCAATCGTACGAGAAATTTCGTGGAAATTAAGATTATACTAGGAAATTTCGTGGTATTTAGATACTGTGCGAGAAGTTTCGATAGAACAAAAGAATTTCGTGAACAACTAAAAATATTTGAACAATGGAAAGTAAATTATTAGACAATTTGAGTACATCAGAACTATCAACAGTTCTGAGTGTGTGGCATTTAGCTTCCAAGGGAAGTAAAACAGATAAAAAGAAAAGAGTAATCGCTGAATGTGTAGCAAGAGAACTAGACAGTAGCACATTCGACTTTAGTGAAATTCTGAAAGAGGGAAACCAAGAAGAAAACACGAACGAGGACAGTGACAAGTTCGATTTCAGTGAAGAGGGTGCAAAATCAACGGAAAGTGATAAGTTCGAGAAGTTTATGACCCTGCTGATGAATAAAATGGATTCTTTACAAGGCGAAATGAAAACAAATGCTTCCGGACTCGAGAATAAAATGGATTCAACTGCTTCGTGTTTACAGAGTAAAATAGATTCGACTTCTGCAAGTCTTGAAAGTAAAATTACGAATGTATCTGATATGCAGAATGAAATGAAATCTAGTCTTGAAAGCGAAATTAAGTCGAGCGTCTCTGGACTAGAAACCAAAATGGAGTCTAGTATGGGTGAATTAAAATCTCAAGTTGAATCCAGTGTTGCGAACTTAGAAGACAAAATTACTACAGAAGTCTCTACAGTTCGCACAGAAGTAAGTAAAGTTGAACAGAAATTGGAAGACAAAATAACTACAGAAGTTACAACAGTTCGCGCGGAAGTAAGCAACGTAGAACAAAAATTGGACCAGAAATTGGAACAAAAAGTGGCAGAAATAGAAGCAAAAATGGCTGATATCAAAGAAAATAAACCAAATATTGAGTCATCAGGTAAAAGGATGAAGCCATCAATATTTGACGGCAAAACTTCATGGCCAGTATACAAACGACAGTTTGAAGCGGCTGCTGGTGCGAACGACTGGTCCGATAAAGAAAAAACCACAGCATTAATTTTGGCTCTACGGGGTAACTCAGCCGATTTATTGCGGACAATCTCACCAGAAAATGAGAAAAATTACAATTACATTGTAATGCAATTGGACAACCGGTTTGGGGACAAGCACATGAAGGACGTATACCGGATCGAACTCATCAACAGGACGCAGAAATCTGCGGAAACGCTTCAAGAATTAGCAGCGGAGATTGAACGTCTAGTATACATGTCCTATCCCGATTACCCTGTGGAGATGCGGTGCGAGATGGCGGGAGAAAGATTCGTTAGCGCCATACGGGATACATACATACAAAATAGCGTCCGGGTTAGCGGAAAGCGAACGCTACAAGAAGTATTGGCGTTCGCTTTGACATTACAAGGTGCGAAGAAAGCTACGAGATCAGTCCTACGAATCAGGACTGCTACAGTTACTGAAGGGTCACCGCAACTGGATATCAAAGACCTCAGGGAGCAGATAAAGGAAGTACTGCGGTCAATCCAGAAAGAAGGGGACAGAAACACACGCAGGAAAATCACATGCTGGGGCTGCGGAAAAGAGGGGCATGTACAACATAAGTACCCGAACCAAACAACAAAACAAAAAGATTCGGGAAACGAAAAGGAGCTAACTTAAAGGGGGACAAGTTAGCTCAAAAGAATAATGCCCCCAGCATCGTTATATCTGTCTCGCTTATGCAACACAGCAACAACAGTCTAACGGTACATGGTGTAATTGCTGGTCATCAGTGCAGAATTATCATAGATACAGGCGCAAGTAAATCCATCATTAACAAGAAACTCATCAATCGTAAACACATCAGTGAAGGCAGTAACAGGGTGCTTCAAACCGTTACGGGTGAATCATCTCCGATTCTTGGCGAAGTCGATCTAGCATTGGAGCTAGATGGGTATGTGTTCCGGCATACATTTTTGGTGGTTGATATAATGGACGATTGTATCATGGGCCAAGACTTCATGAAAAAGAATGGAGTGAGTGTAAATGTTGAAAAGGAAGTTCTGCGATGTGGAAATATTGATTTCTCGCTAACGTTGGAGGAAGCAGGTTCCAGTGCCAAAGTAGAAATTCTACAAGACCAAACAATTGCGGCCAATACTGAAGCTGTTGTAGAGGCGAGACTGGTCGATGGTACTGGGAGGCCAGCAATACAAATTATTGAACCAGACATTCAAAACTTAAAGGATGGACTAATGATAGCGCGAACAATAGTGAAAGTGAACGAAAAAGGGACAATTCCAGTCAGAGTGGCGAACTTTTCAAAAATTGACAAGAAATTGAAAAAGGGAACCATTGTCGGCAGTGCTGAGGGGGTTTCGTCAATAACAAATGAGGGCTGAAGAGACAAAGAAACTCAACGGGAGTAACGGGTTCTTCCGGAAGCTTTAAAACCAATTGTCTCTGATATCACTAAAAGAGTATCAGAGTCGGAAGCAGTTAAAGCTACAGATTTATTGAAGGAGTTTGAAGATGTCTTTGTATGCAGTAAAGGGGACTTTGGACGAACGGACCAAACAAATAGAATTAATACCGGCACAGCAGATCCTATTCGTCAACCACCAAGGAGACTACCATTAGCCAAACAAACAGAGGTTGCTGACATGATCGAGGAAATGCATCAGGAAGGAGTAATTGAACCATCAAACAGTCCATGTGCATCTCCGGTAGTCCTAGTACGGAAAAAGGATGGGACTACAAGATTTTGCGTAGATTACCGAAGACTGAATGACGTAACTAAGAAGGACAGTTACCCTCTTCCCCGCATAGACGACACATTAGATACACTCTCAGGAGCAACTTGGTTTTCGACACTTGATCTAAAAAGTGGCTATTGGCAAGTTGGAATTGAACCGGAAGACAGAGAAAAGACAGCGTTCACAGTAGGAGCAGGCCTATGGCAATTCACAGTGATGCCATTTGGATTATGTAATGCACCGGCAACATTCGAACGACTGATGGAACATGTCCTACGGGGCTTAACATGGAAGACGTGCTTTGTGTACTTGGACGATATCATCGTAATCGGAAAAACTTTTGATGAACATCTCCAGCGATTACGAGAAGTATTTGGACGTCTTCGTGCAGCTAATTTGAAGTTAAGTCCGAAGAAGTGCGGACTATTTCAACATGACGTGAAATACTTAGGACATGTTGTGTCTGCAGAAGGAATTTCCACCGCTAAAGACAAGATAAAAGCAGTTCAACAATGGCCAGTACCAAAATATAAGCATGAAATCCGGTCACACTTAGGCTTGTATACTTACTACCGACGTTTCATAAAGAATTTTGCTAATATAGCCGGTTGTCTGCACAAGCTAACGGATAAGGGAAACATCGACTATGTTCTGCTCCGATATTGGCGTATCCAAAATTTGGAGAAAGATTTATAGTGGATACGGATGCCAGCAATATCAGAATTGGAGGGGTACTCTCTCAACAGATCAAAGGTGAAGAAAATGTGATCGCATACTTCAGTAGGAAGCTTTCCAAACAAGAGGTAAACTACTGCGTCACCCGGAAAGAACTCTTGGCAGTAGTTGAAACTGTTAGGCATTTCAACAAATACCTCTACGGGCAGGAGTTCCTACTTCGAACCAACCATGCGGCACTTAAATGGTTGCTACAATTTAAGAATCCAGAAGGTCAAGTGACAAGATGGATTGAGCGACTACAAGGGTACCACTTCCAAACAGAACATAGAAAGGGGACATCGCATGGTAATGCTGACGCCTTATCTAGAAGACCATGTGGTGAGAATTGTAAGCACTGTGGTAGGCTAGATGAGAAGGAAATAGTCATGGTCAAGACAACAAGAATAGGTAATGATGACGAGACTAGCATCAGAAATGAACAGCTAAAGGACAAAGATATTGTACCAATCCTTGAATGGAAAGAACAAGGTCAGCGTCCGGGACGGAGCGATATTGCAGCTTATAGTAGCACAACAAAGAGTTATTGGGCTCAGTGGGACTCGCTGGAAATAGAAAATGGCGTTCTCAGTAGAAGATGGGAATCTTCTGATGGTAGAGATACACTAATGCAGTTGATTGTGCCCAAGTCCAAAGTACATGAGGTACTTGGTGAAGTACATGGTGGGACTTCAGGGGGACATCTGGGAGTCAACAAAATATTAGAAAAAGTACGAGAACGATTCTATTGGATAAATTGCCGAGCTGATGTTGAAAGTTGGTGTCGAAAATGTGACACATGTGCAGCGAGCAAAGGACCACAGAGACGAACTAGGGCAGCAATGAAGCAATTTAAAGTTGGCGCTCCATTTGAACGAATCGCAATTGATGTAGCTCTTTCATTTCCCCAGTCTAAACAAGGGAACCGATACGTGTTGGTTGTGATCGACTATTTCAGCAAATGGCCGGAAGTGTACGCCATTCCGAATCAAGAAGCTACCACAGTGGCAGGAGTGATAATTGAAAATTGGATAAGTCGATACGGGGTTCCCCTAGAACTACACTCGGACCAAGGGCGGAACTTCGAGTCAGCGGTATTCCAGGAAGTATGCCAATTGCTGGGAATACATAAAACCAGAACAACACCCCTGCACCCGCAATCTGATGGTATGGTGGAACGTTTCAACCGAACCCTGGAGGAACATTTATCAAAGGGAGGAACATTTATCAAAGGTGGTAACATCAGACCAAAGTGAATGGGACAAACACATTCCATTGTTCCTAATGGCATATAGAACTGCAGACCAGGATAGCACAAAACATACTCCATCGGAAATATTGTTTGGACGTAATATACGGCTTCCTGTGGATATAATGTTTGGTAGACCAGAATGTGACAAAATGGAAGTTAGTGACTACACCGATAAACTGAGGAATCGTCTAGACGAGATACATCACATAATAAGGGATCGGATAAAAATTGCTAGCGATCGGATGAAAATAAGGTACGACATTGCTACGAACAGCTGTGGATTCCAGGATGGTGAATTGGTATGGCTCTACAATCCACAACGGAAAAAGGGAATGTCACCTAAATTTATGCCGAAATGGGAGGGTCCATATACCGTCATAAAAAGGATAAATGACGTCGTATATCGCATCCGAAGATCTCCAAGGGCAAAAATGATAGTGGTTCATTTAAACCGATTAGCAAAATATCACGGGACGACTTCAGAACAGGTAGCACGTCACAATATTTCCCCAAAAAAAAAAAGTTTAATTGAAATAATGCTTTACAGCCTTGTTTTCGGCAGAAAACAAGTTGATATTGAAAATATTTTTAAAAAATCAATTATTTGCAGGAAATATTGCATATTTAATTTTTTTAGTTTTTATTTGAATACGTATTGGCATTAGTGTCTCTTTTTGTAAAATATTGTCGTAACGGAAATAGGACGTCTGGAGTTATTTGATTATCATTCACAAAAAAATATTTTATGCTGATTTCGTTTAAATCAATTAATTTCAAATCAAAAAATTCTAATAATTTAAATGAAATTATTTAATGATGAAATGGTCACGACGACTGGCATGGTAAATATGTGAACTAATTTTTCATCACTTGTGATGTATTGCAAATATGTCGTCAGATATTTCTCGAATGAAGTGGCAGCGTACATCAATATGTTTCATACGTTTGTATAAATGTGGATTCTGGATTAACTTAATTTCATTCAGGTTGTTCATGTTGTATGTTGGTACATCTTTATAATTTGGTAGAATTTCCGCAAACATACGCTTTAACCAAATCAATTCTTTTATCCCATGAGGTGCTACTATATATTCTGATTCAGTGGTTTACAATGCTACTCACTTTTGTCGCTCAGACCAGCAACTAATTATGCGTGATTAAAGTATAAAAACATATCCCCATATTGATGGACGAGTCTCCATATCATTTGCAGAATCAGCATCATTGTGACCATAAAAATTAAACTTGACATTTCCCATATAGAAAATATAATTGACACTTTCTTCGATGTATTTAAGTATACGTTTTACGACATTTTTATGCACGATGAAGTTATCCAAATGTCTGCTCGCACTGTTAACAACAAAACTTATGCCTGACGTTGTCGCCACAGCTAAATGCAGTAAACTACCCACTACCTCACGATATGGAAATGCACCTGACACTAATACTTCGAATTCACAAAGATTTTTGTTGTGATCAAAAAGACATATATAAGATTTGTAAACCAAGAACTGAAATTTCTTGGCAAATGACGTAAACTTCCCGTTCCAGCATCGAGAAGCTTGTTTTAAACCATAAAAGCTTTTTACGAACACTTTACCAGTATTGTCAGCAATACCAAATGGCTGTTCTTCTAATCACCATTTAAAAAGGCTGATATTACATCATGTCATTCCATATTCTTACATAAAGTCACAAATCACAAAATGTGCATTATAATGATCCACCGTTGTGTCGGTATTTAGCTACAGCTTAAATACCCATCCATTGTCAATATACTTTTGTTCTGTTGATACATCAACCGAATACCATATATAATTTTTGAGCAAGGAATTCTACCCTTCTTCCATTGCACTAACCCAATTGTGACGATCTTCAGATTTCTCCGCGTCATTATAAGATGTTGGTTCATTCATTACCATGAAAAAGGAAGAAAAATTAGTAGTATTACCAACTTCGGATTCCAGAGAAGCTACTAGTATATAATCTTTCGACCTCGATATTCTGCCTGCCACAGAGTGCACTGTTTCGGTCGATAGTATCCCCGGTCACCTCAGGTAGCAACGTTTGCACGTTTCCTCCTTGGTTCGATTCCATTTCCATTCGAGGATGTAGTCTTTCAATGACGAAATACCAGATTATCCTTTTCAAGAAAATGCTATTCATATATTTGAAATTAACCAGAAAAATTATTGCGTATTAATAGATTATTATTCCAAATATTTAGAGGTAATTGAATTCAAATGTAAAACTGCAGGGGAGATAATAAAAAGTTTGAAACAAATATTTTCAACTCATGGGATACCATTACAAATAAGATGAGACAATATGCCTTTGAATTCGTCCCAATTTAAGAAATTTGGAAGAGTGTCATTCACAAATTAAAACAAGCAGTCCACATTATCTACAGGCAAATGGTATGGCGGAAAAGGGAGTGCAAATAGCAAATAACCTTATTTTAAAATGCATGAATGATGGGAAGGAGTTAAGTTTAGTATTATTAAAGTACAGAAAATTTCTATGCTCTTAAGACCACGAAATGATTAAAACAAACCCTCGCAATTGTACGCTACGAAATATAAAATAAATTAAAAACTCAGAGTTTTGGAAATATCGTCAAACATCAAACAAATAAAATTACGAATTATGAAAATAAAGCATGATTTAAGTAAATTGAAAAATGTTAAAAATAGAGCTCGAATTTGAAGAAGAAAACAAAAAGTAAGAATAAAGAAAATCACACAGAAGGAGAGATGTAATACTACTAGTTAGATTAAGTTAGTAATAGTTAGTTATAGTTAAGTACAACTTAGAAATGTATTTTTGGAATGAAAGTCAGGCCAATAAAGTAGATTACACTATCATATATGTGGGACTGAATTAAAAACGCGAATGAAATACATTGTTATTTTATTTAATTTAATTAATGATAATAATTATAAGAAATTTTGAAAAATGCAACAAAAAAATTAACAATCGGCTATTATAATACTTTGAATTTAAACAATTCAATACGGTTGTTGAATACAATTCCGACTGATTTAAACGGCTGATTCTCGAATGATCAGTGTTTAAATCCAAATTCATTGGCTTCAGAGGCTGTATACTTTAAAGGCAACGGTAATGGTGTTTAAAGCAGGGGTGTGCAACATCAGACTTGGTATGGATTCCTACGTATATACTTGTATATATATTAGAGTGGCCCTTATTTTTCAACTTTGCCCAAGTCTAGCTCCCACCCCTCAATTTTGTTCCAATTAACAAAAAAACCATATGTACAAAATTTTAGCTCAATCCGACAACTGCAAGGCGACCCTCATCGAGGTTGGAAATTTAAGGAGTTTTCAATTAACTTTTGGGAAGTTTATTTCAGAATGTTTTTTAATAGTTCCTCGGGTCCCCTGAATGTTCCCACATAAATCTCTTTAAGAAGAGAAATAAAAATAGTTGATATAGGGAAGCGTCGTTGGGAATACTATGTTCCAACTTAAAGGCGAATGCGGGTCGCCTTAAACTTGTCCGATTGAGCAGAAATTTCACATAGCCTGTTTTTTGATCATTGGCGCAGGATTAGCGGGATTAATATATATATATATTAGCGTGGCCCTTAGCTGTATGAAATTTTTTGGAAGTTAAGCTCCCAATATATATATATATATTAGCGTGGCCCTTAGCTGTATGAAATTTTTTGGAAGTTAAGCTCCCACCCCCTAATCCTGTTTCAATAACCAAAAAAACAGGCTATACAAAATTTTGACTCAATCGGACAACTGCAAGGCATTCCGGAAATAAGCAATTAGTTGCAAAGTAGAGACACAGCGCTCCGCAACCAATTCGTTTTTGGTCGCAGGAACCAATTTATACAAAGTCGACTACTAGAAGTACTGGACCTTACATTAAAACTTGCTTTAGATAAGAAATCGGCTAAATTAAAATTATTGTACTGTTGTTTTATCATTAAAAATTTAATTTTTTTTATTGTTAAGTTTTTGTTGTCTTTTCTCCATTTTTGAATAAGCGGGAAAAATTTAATAGCTGCTATTCAATTGTAACGGTGGGATTTCTCGCTTTACATTTTTGGCTTTAACGACCACTAAAAAAGCGTTTTTTTTTTTGTCATTTTACCAGTATCATGCAATCTAAGTTTCAACCTTTTTTTATTCTCAACTAATAACTTTCGAACTTAGCTCCATTTATACATATCTGTGGTAAAAATATGAAAAGAGAAATACCCAGAAAGAAAAACGAAAAAAAAGGAACCGCTAGGAATATGGCATGACTTTTTGAGAAAGGAATACATGCGAGACGAAACAGCGTGATATTAAAATTACATGTTGATATTGAAAAATTTTGCGAACGGAAGGAGGAGGAATACAAAAACTTGTCGATGAGGCGGGAGTTTTTTTTTTGAGAGTCAGTCAGTCTGGTGGTGAGTCTTGGGTGAACCATAAGAGAGTCGAGGACTTAATGTATCGTAAAGTGGTGGATTTTAGTAATAAATTTTTTTGGTTTCTTAAAACTAGTGATTTCATAATATCATTTAGTGACTTATAAAAAGAAAAATAATACATAATCGATAACAAGAAAAACTATATAACGATTTCCTTATTGACTATAGTTTTTTTTTTGTATTCAAATAATAGACACAACCTAAACAAAAAAAAAAGAAAAAGAACTGTTATAAGTAACTGTGTTTTTTTTTTCATATATAAAATTTTAGTTAATTGTGATTCTAAAATAGCGATTTTACTGATGATTAATAAAATAATATTTTGGGTTTTCAAATAAATTAGAAAAAAAGGAAAAGAAAAAGGGAAGAATTATAGTAGATTTTCCATAAGTTAAACATATATAAATGTATTTGTCGCTAGTGTACAATTGTACCGTTGTCTAAAAAAGGTCTCAAATATAAATATATCAATGGATCTTGTGTCTAAAGCTCAGAAGGAGGGAATTCCTTTCAATAACACCGACATTTTGGAGTCATTTTGCATTGTTTATAAACGTAATAGTATAATATCACATTCGTTGCAATTTGCTGCTGGAAAATGGCCTCACAAAGTGGTACATCAAGGCTAGCACAAATGCAATGAACCACCAGCTCATAGATTGTCGTCGATTTCGCTGTCACCGATAAGGACCCAAAGAAAATTAATTTCCTCATCACATTCAAGTCATTCACATAAATACCTATCAGTCAAGAACCGTTGGTCAGAAGCTCACATCCCATCAAAAATTAATTCAATTACTGTATGGCATTATGTACACCGGTTTTCCGTTCTACAAGGTTACAACACCGAATTCATCAACACCAAGATTCACTAACATTATGACCGAATTGTACGTGTGCACTGTCCTGTCAGTGTATACCACCACAACGAAAATTTGCAATACCGACAAGGATTTTCTGGCAAGGCAGTTTTCCTGATTTAATGATAACAATTTAGACAGCTTCCGTATTGTATACTTGTACTTAACAATAATAAGAATTCCTTTTTTTATTTTTTAATAACAAACCAAAACGAGAACCGCGCTTGTGCTTGGGCAGCGTATAGAAGTTTAAGCCAAGAAACATATATATATATATAATTATTTGTATTTTTTTGACAGATTTCGTGCGACAAAGAAGGCCTTTTTTGGAAGCTCACGTAAGTCTGTTATTTTAATTTATTTTATCTTTCAAAAAAAAAAGAAAAAGAATTCAAAATTTAAAGTAAAAGGTTTAATATTTTTGCCATTGATGAAGTCAATGTGTAACTCGTGTAAGCCCTGTTCTCCCTTTTGACTTGTTTCACTAAGTATAAAGAAAAAAATTTTTTTTTATACATATTTAAATAAATTCAACAAAAGGTTATATTTAATACTATACCTAAAATAAATTACTTATACTACAATTGTCGTGTTCATTTTTAAAGTAAAAAAGTTATATTTTAAAATTTAAATCATATTATTTGTATTGGATAATATCTATCTATAAACTAACGTAATGTCTTCAACAAAATATGAAAAAAAATAAGAAATTTGTTAGTGATCCTAATATTGTTATAAGGGTATTGTAATGGACGGATACTGGAAAAAAGATATTATATGAAAAAGAAAGGAAAATGAAAATTATAGTGTTTCTTCGGTTACACCCGACCCCCAGTTTTTTTCAGAAACGGGAAATGTTGAACGATGAGTAAACCTGCAGAGGAGAGAGAGAGAGAGACTGAATGAGGGCCTGAAGAGGACATAAAAGAAAAAAAAGGTAAATCAAGGGACGATAACCCTCGCAAGGCCTTCGCGATCGGTTGGTCAAGTTTCGGTGACCACCAAACTAAGGAACTTCCATTTATTCGGTTTTTTTTCTCGCGAAACCGAATTTCCTTGCCTGATAGCCTTTGCTATCACCATAAAGTCTAAACGACATTAATATTCTCATGCACGCATAAAAATTTATGTGTAACGCGATGATAGATGGTGGTGAGCAACGACCCACCCCTCCGGCGAGCTAGTATGCGCGACTCAGCAAGGCGTGCAGCCTTTCAGTTGCTCACATTTGCTGCACCATCACATATCTTCTCCTCACAAGGAAGAAGATACGCTAAAAAGGTCATCTGGGGATTTGCTTTCTTCGTTAAAATTGAAAAATATGTAAACCCCTTGTTACATATATGGCGCCCAACGTTTCGTTGGTTCTGCCAGCGGATTTTTAATTTTGTTTGCCATTTGTATTTTCGACTTCGGTTGAAATTACAAATGGAGCTCAAACAAAATTGTTTGACACATTTTCAGACGAGTTGATGTTTGAAAATGGTGTTTTGTTGTTACTTTATAGTAAACAAATATTTTTTTAAGAAAAACAATTTTTTTAAAAAAAAATTGAAAAATTTCGACTCAAACTTTTTTTTTTCATTTTTCTCAAACACCCTGTATCAATTTAAAAATTTTCGTCCTTGTTTTTGTAGTCGATTTTTTTTTGAAGGTGTGTTCACATCATTAAAATTTCTGAACGAAGTTTTGATGTGAACATAATTTCGGATGTTCGTTTTTTTTTGGTTTCGGAATTGGACTTGCTTTTCGCGATCGCGATTATGTTGAGTCCGGCTGTCGTCATGTTTTATTTACGGTTGCGTTGCGTTGTAGCAGTAACTTAGGTTTTTTTTTATTGAATATGCCGCTTGCCGCAAAAGCGTTTGAAATGTGGATTACGTGCTACATGGAAATGGTAGTCATTGAAACGCAGCTTGGACTTTAGTGCGCCTCTTCGCACATTCTCGTGCTTAATTAAGCCTATGAATAATGCGATGAGGACACGATAGTCATGCAACCACATCAAACATAGTGGTCCGGAATTGTGCCAGTCGTTTGGATCGGATCACATGCTTCGGCCTTTGTCGCTATTGCAGGTGTCCGATCACTCGACTTGATACAGTTCGCGGGCCACACAACAACATCCAATTTTCGTTTCATGAGTGTATGTCGGGTTTATGTTTTCTCCGTGTCGTCCATTTGTTTCGTCTCTCTCTCTCGCTCTTACGTGATACTTACGTTTGATATATATATATAGGAAATTTCCTTTGGAGAAAATTAAAATTTATATTTAGTTTTTTCATTTTGTGGGGAATTTATATGGGAAATTAATTTTCCTACATTTTGCGGGAAATTTAAATTGTTTTGTTTTGAAATTTAATATTTCGTGGAAATTCCGTTTGGAATTTGTTTGGAAATTTCATTTCGGAAATTTCCTCGGATGCTTTCATAAGGAAATTTATTTTCTTTTGAGGAAATTGTTTCTTTTGAGGGGGAAATTTTTCGTAGGGATTTTTTTTTCTTTTTTCGATTTAGTTTTAGTTTTCTTTGTTAATTTTAGTTTAGTTTATTTAGTTTGCTTTGGTTAAGCTTAGTTTAGTTCTATTTAGATTAGTTTATTTAAATTTTTTTTCAGTTTTGATTAGTTTTCGGTATAATTTTTTTTTATTTTGGGTTATTTGATTTAGGTTTAGTCTCTTCAGGTTTAGGTTATAAATTTTTTTGTGGGTTTATTATTTTATTATATTTTTGAAATTATATTTTGAACATTTATTTATTATAATATTTTCATTTTATTAAATTTTGGTGGGGGAGTTTATTTTTCTTTATTATTACATTTCTTTCATATTATCAACATTTTTTTATTATATTTCACTTATTATTATCAATACTTTTTATTATTTTGCCCATAATTTTTTTTTATTCCCTGAAAATTTTCAAATTTTGAGAAGAAACATTCCTCAAAGTTACCAGATTTGACCTTATATTGTACTGAATTTCTGACTGTACTTTGTATCTATCGAGGCAGCACGTGAACGTGAACGTTTTGATTGGACTATGATCTGAGTGATTGTAGTTTGGTTTTCTTTTGAAGCTTAAGGTGTGTCCACACATTCCTTTTAGACAGTAGTGTCAATTAGATTTGGGCGTTTGATACACTTAAACTAATTTGATCTGTTTTTTGTAAATTTTTTGGTGTGTTTACGGAATGGCAGAAACAAATACAGGTGCAACACCTAAAATCAACCCCACAATTGTACCAAATGCTTCGACAGAGTCAAATACAGATGCTCAAGGTGCTGCGGTGGGTGTATTGACCAGTCAAGATGAATCTCGAGTTATGCGAAGCCAATCACAGCTTTCGTTGGATCTTCCACAAGCTTCAAAATTCGTGGCTTCTGCTACAATGACAACTCGTAGTCGTACTGGTAGAGGAAGAGGTGCGGCAAACCCAACAATCACACGATGGGGTTCTAGTGATGGCGCCTCTTTCCTCTCTCCTTCAGATCCAGGTGCTTCCACGGAAAACATAGGCACTATGATCGAGGCGGCTGTAAGTAGTCAAATGGCAAAGATCCAAAGTGAGTTACTTAATCAGATCAAGCGAATGACGTTAAATGCACCACCGCCAGCACCAGTTGTAGTGGCTCCACCAAAGCACATTGACCAGTCTACTAACTTCAATTATTTGAACGAAAAATATAGTTTGAACGTTCCTCAGAGAATAAGTCAACCAACAACAAACCATAACATTCATCAACCACCACCACCTCCATATGGTGCTAATAATCAAAACCCAAATTACAACGTAAACGCTATTTCAGCGTCAAATAATCACCAGGTCGACCCCAATCATGATCCGAATCCACACATGCCTTTTAATCCAAATAACACTCAAAGGCGTAGCCCAAGTAGGAATTCAAATCTTAACCCAGGCACGAATCGTAATGGTCAGGAAGTTCGACACGCTATTTTACGACATGATACCCGAATCGAAAAATGGGGATTCAGGTTCAGTGGAAAGGCTCAAGATATGTCGGTGGAAGAATTTATATTCCTCATAGAAACCATGCGATCGCGTGGGGATAATTCGTGGTACGCCATTTGTACCCAATTCCATACCCTGCTCTCCGATAAGGCTGAGCAGTGGTATTGGCGACTGCTGAAAAGAGAACCCCACATCGATTGGCATGGCCTAAAGGCGGCCCTCCGACATCAATTCAAGAGCCTTGACACTGACCACGAAATCATGCGTCGGATGCTACAAAGAAAGCAATCAAATAGCGAAACTTTTGACGATTTTTACGATTCTGTTTTGTCACTATACCACCGGTTAAGAATTCCTATGACGGAAATAGATTTGGCCGACATTATGAGAAGTAACGTTAAAGATAAAATAGCAAATCTTATTTTCGGAATGCCTGCAATGAGTCTGATTCGCTTTCAGGAAGTATGCCGCAAAGCGGAACGCCATCCTTCTGAAAGAGAACCAAGACGAACTTGGCAAAACCCAACACGGCCCATCCATGAATTGGATGATCTTGACGAACGTAATTTCTCATATGGACCAGATTCGATAAATGATAGGACTGATTTGGATAATGATAGATATAGACCCGCAAACGAAATGTTTCGCACCACTGATTTTCGCCAAAGTAGAAACAGTCAGGAATTCAGTGTAAATAACTCACCTGCTAGAACTAACTTTAAGCCTGACTCTCGCTTCAGACAAGAAAATGATTCTCATCTCCCATACCAAGACTCTAAAAATGATTTTGACCAAAGTAGTTATTCGTATAACCACCAACAATATACCAGAGGTGGCCAATCTTTTCCTCGCGAACCGGTATCGAATCAATATAATATTAATTCATCTTATTTCGGTGGTAGTTTACCATATCAACCTACCGAAATGAATCGTGATAGTAGTATTCGAGGGTTTGCAAGTGATAACATGCGGGCAAACGGAATCCAAGATCATTTTGAAGCTATGGATGCTAATGGTAGATCACGGTTCAAGTGTTGGAACTGTGACAATGTTGGTCATGGTTTTTTGGAGTGTACGATACCACAACGGTCCTTCTTTTTCTATCGTTGTGGTACAAAAGATGTGTCGTTACCGATGTGCCCAAAATTTAATCCGGGAAACGCACAGAGGCACCGAGAGACGTACGGGAACTCCCGGTTGCAAATAATGCCCCCGGACCAATCCAAATACAACCAACTTTGAGTCCTGATCTATCATTGCAACCAAATTCTCCGTCTGATACCAAAATTTTGAAACGCGAAACGTCAACTAAAATCTCGCCTAATAATAAAAATATACTGGAAAGGTCCAATAAAACATTACATCAACGTCAAATGGAATATGACGAAGCTAGAATTAGAATAATCGGTACTGTACTAAAACGGAGTAAAATTAGTAGGTTTAGAGAAAGGTGTAAACAAAAGAAGTTATTGGGTAAAACGGTGGAATCCGCTTTTGTAAAGCTTAAACATGACGTTCGACCATATGCTAAAGTGGAAATCGACGGCGAATCCCTTTTTGGCCTTTTAGACAGTGGCGCAAGTGTGTCCTGTCTAGGCGCTGGCGCTTTAGATTTCCTCGAACGTCATATAATTTTAATTACTGGTCGTCCCACCTCAGTCAAAACGGCTGATGGTAAAGCTCAACCTGTACACGGGCAAATAGTGATTCCAATTACATACAATAACATTACGAAAACACTTTCTCTATACGTCGTACCAGGACTTATCCAAAGTCTATATCTAGGTGAAGATTTTTGGAAAGAATTCGATATAGCTCCGACTATATTTTCTAAAAACGATACTTTAGATTGTTTGTCAATTGACGATCCCAACACACACGCGCTAAATTCGGAACAACGCGCGCGTCTTGAAAGCATCTTAACTTTATTTCCTTCTTTTAACCAAGTCGGTTTAGGAAAAACACATTTAGAAGAACATATTATTGAGGTAGAAAACGCGGAGCCTGTAAAGCAACGCCACTACCCTGTTCCCCTGCGGCGCAAGCCCTCATGTATGCTGAGTTGGACCGTATGTTGGAATTGGGTGTCACCGAAGAAAGTGTCAGTGCGTGGAACTCTCCTGTAGTCTTGATGCGCAAACCTGGAAAGGTTTGCCTCTGCCTCGACTCCAGGAAAGTGAACACCTTTACGAAAAAAGACGCTTACTCACTTCCACATATAGAAGGCCTTCTCAGCAGACTTGAGAAGACGTGTTTCATTTCAAGTATTGATTTCAAAGACGCCTTTTGGCAAATACCGTTGGAAAAGCAGAGTAGGGAAAAAACTGCTTTCACAGTGCCTAGTAGACCGTTATACCAGTTTACAGTGATGCCATTCGGTCCCTGTAATGCTCCTCAAAGAATGTGTAGACTGATGGACAAAGCAATTCCAGTCGAGTTAAGAGAAAACTGTTTCGTCTATTTGGACGATCTTTTGTTAGTTTCTGAGGATTTTGATTCTCACGTTAAACTTTTGGCAACCATTGCACGTTGCTCGTCTTCTGCTGGACTCACAATAAATTTGGAGAAAAGCAAATTTTGCATGAGAGAAGTTAGATATTTGGGTTACATCGTTTGTAACGGATGTTTAAAGACCGACTCAAATAAAGTATCTGCAATTTTTGACTTTCCTGCACCTACCACTCCAAAATAGGTTCGTTGGTTTTTGGGTATGACGGGATGGTATAGGCGGTTTATTGCCAATTATGCCTCCTTGTCGTCTCCAATAACTGACTGCCTAAAGAAGAGTGCCAGGTTTGTTTGGACAGCGGAAGCTCAGGTAGCGTTTGAAGCCTTGAAATCTTCATTAACTACGGCCCCGGTATTGGCCAACCCTGATTACACTAAACCCTTTATTATACAGTGCGACGCGAGTAAAACCGGTGTCGGAGGTGTTTTGCTGCAAGGCGACGACAAAGGCAATGAGAAAGCCATCGCCTATATTTCTCAAAAACTGAACTCAGCACAACGCAACTACAACGTGACGGAATTGGAATGTTTTTGCGGTGTTGAGCGTTAAAAAGTTCAGAGCCTACGTCGAAGGTTTGCCGTTCAAAATAATCAGCGACCATGCGAGTTTAAAATGGCTCATGAGTCAGCGCGACTTGAGCGGACGTTTGGCTCGATGGAGCCTAAAGCTTCAAGCCTTTGATTTCGGTATCGAACACAGAAAAGGTTCAGAAAATGTGGTGCCAGATGCGCTTTCACGTGTTTACGTGGACGCGATTTCGGAAATAGTTTCGGCACCTAGCATAAACTTGAATTCTGAAGCCTTCATATCAAAGCAATATCTCGACCTGATCGATACAGTGCAAAGCAATGCGGAAAGGCTGCCTGACACGCAAGTGTCAGATGGCTACGTGTACTTCAAGACATGCTTTAGCACTGGCAATATGTTTCAGGAAGATAGATCGTGGAAGTTTTGGGTTCCTTCGAGCCTTACGGACGAGCTAGTTCGTCTGGCGCATGATCCTCCACAAGCTGCGCACGGCGGTATTATCAAAACCTTATATCGTTTGCGGCAAAGATAATTCTGGCCTGGTACGGCTAGCGAAGTACGTAAATATATCGCGAGTTGCATCGTATGTAAAAGAGTCTAAGGCTCCAAATAGTGTGTTGAGGCCGCTAATGGGCAAACAAGTTGAAGTTGACAAACCTTTCCAGTACCTATATATCGATCTGTTAGGACCCTACCCTCGGTCTAAGCATGGTAACACCACTCTCCTAGTTGTTTTGGCCAAATTTTCGAAATTTGTTTTGTTCAAGACACTACATAAGGCGTCTGCCGTGCAGATCACCGATTTCTTGGAGGAAAGCGTCTTCAATTTATTCGGCGTACCCGAGATTATATTTTCAGACAATGGACCGCAATTTTTATCTAAAGAATTTCGCAACTTGGTTGAAGCGTATGGTGTGAAACACAATCGTACAGCTATCTACTCACCACAAGCTAACGCATCAGAACGTGTAGACCGTTCTTTACTGGCGGCCATCCGCTTTTATGTTGGCACCGATCATAGGGATTGGGATCAAAACTTGGGAAGCATCGGCTGTGCTCTTCGGAGTACAATCCATGCTTCTACGGGGATTGATCCATATTTTCTTGTGTTCGGTTTCCACATGATCACACATGGCTCGACCTACGAACTGATGCGAAAGTTAAATGGTTTGAATGATGGTGAATTGGTTGTGTCCTCGAAAATAGACCAGCTTGAACTAATTCGCGAACGCGTGAAAAATAATTTGTCGAAAGCTTACCAACATCATGAGCGGATCTATAATCGTCGAACCCGGGTAAAGCGATTTATTGCCGGACAAGAAGTCTACCGAAGAAATTTCACGCTTAGCGACTTCGCAAAAAACGTCAATGCTAAGCTAAATCGTAAATTTCTGAAGTGTCGGATTGTTCGGGCGATTGGCGGTTCTCTCTATGAAGTCGAGGATTTGCAGGGTAGACCCATAGGGGTTTACCATGCGAAAGACCTGAGACAAAAGTTAGGTAGGAGTAAATATCTACTGTCGCGATTCGGAGCGGATCCATTTTTTTTCTCTCTAAATTTTCTGGTGCCCGGCTAGCTCAGTCGAGAGCACGAGACTCTTTTCTCGGGGTGTGGTCGAGTCCCACGTTGGGCAGTACAAGCTTTCACGTACCACTCCAACCACCAACACGCTTTCCAGTTATGTCCGTGTTGATAGATCAATCCATGACGAATCTGTGTTGTAACGGTGGGATTTCTCGCTTTACATTTTTGGTTTTAACGACCACTAAAATAGCGTTTTTTTGTCATTTTACCAGTATCATGCAATCTAAGTTTCAAACTTTTTTTTTTTTTCTCCACTAATAACTTTCGAACTTAGCTCCATTTATACATATCTGTGGTAAAAATATGAAAAGAGAAATACCCAGAAAGAAAAACCAAAAAAAAAGGAACCGGTAGGAATATTGCATAACTTTTTGAGAAAGGAATACATGCGAGACGAAACAGCGTGATATTAAAATACCGTGTTGATATTGAAAAATTTTGCAAACGGGAGGAGGAGGAATACAAAAACTTGTCGATGACGCGGGAGTTTTTTTTGAGAGTCAGTCAGTCTGGTCGTGAGTCTTGGGTAAACCGTAAGAGAGTCGAGGACTTAATGTATCGTAAAGTGGTGGACTTTAGTAATAAATTTTTTTGGTTTCTTAAAACGTTCGTCATTTTCATCGCTCCTGGGTGAACTCACCTAGTCGCTGGAAGCTGTTTACATGCGTAGAATGTGGTGATATTAAACCTTGCCACATTCTTAGATTTCTCAAATTTTCGGCTACTCAGAACAATTTGATTTCTGTGAATGGCAATATTACGGATTGTGAGACATAGTTTATTGCTAAAAAAGTCAAGACCATCGATAATAAACTAAGCAGTCTTAGTGAAACTTTAGCAGATATGAGAGATAATGATAAGAAACTAGATCAACTTACTCCCTCATCTGTAATGATGCAAATTCATAAAAAATGTGAATCTAAATAGTATCCTCCATCAGTAGTTTCTAATTTACAAAAAAATTCAACTAAACAAACTGACCGGTCCACCATTGAAAAATTAGAAATAGTAAGTCTGTAATTGTTTCTAATAGTGAAATATCAAAGGAGCTTAATACCATGTTTCCATCTCCCTGAAATCTCGAGATTTCGACAAAGAGATTTCAAAGTGTGTCCATATCCCTGCGAGATTTCACAATTTTGAAAACTCGAAAAAAATTAATTTTGAATGGAAATATTCCAAAAAATAATTCTTTTAGAGCATATTGAAAAAATTTATATATATTTTTGGGTCAAAGGAGACAAAATTCATGTTTGTTAAAATATTACAAACAAAAACCAAATTCAAATACAGGAAAAAGGCGCGCAATTCAAATTATTGAAAAGGGTCGTCCATTTGCCAATTTTTATACAGGCTGAATAGCGCGGAATAAGTTTGCAGGGTTGAAACAAAAATTTTACGGGATTTTGAAGGAGATTTCAACGAAATCTCATTGAAATCTCGAGATTTTGAAATCCTCTATTTGTATGGGGAATCTAGTAGATTTGAATGCAGATTTGGCGAAATTTAGCAAAATCTCGAGATTTGAGGGAGATGGAAACATGGTATAAAAGTTTGACGTTAGATTTGGTTCAGTCCTCTTTGAAAAATACTAAATCTAAAATCATTAAAACGGGTTCTTATGTTGTCAATGAATTGCTACCGTCTTCGTTAGTTCGGACTGCAAAGTATCATGTAAGCAAGCGAATTCAGTATCAAAAAAAAAACAATTGGAAAACAACCTAATAATGGAACTTTTATTCCTCATTCTCCTATAGAGATATTTTCTTCTGGTCAGGGCTCAACCGTTTTGAGCAGTTTCTCACAGGCTTTGAATATGGTCCCTACTGCGTATTAGTACCCAATCTCCTATAAAGACATTCTCTTCTGGTCAGGGATCAACTTCCGCGAGTATTCCCTCACAGGTTTCGAAAACAGTTCCTGCGCCAAAGTGTGTTTTTCTCTCAAGATTTGACCCGATGATAACTGTAGACGATATTGCGCGTTACATTGGTTCGAAATAAATTGATACTTCCTACATTAAATGTAAGAAAACTAACAAGGTAGTTAGTCCTGTCTCATCTTTCAGGATAATCGTTCCCTGTGTGAAGTTCTCACAATTAGTCTCTCGAGAATTCTGGCTACAATCCGCCTTCATTAAAGAATTTGAGCCTAAACGTAATAAAAAACCAAGTTTCCCCGGTGATGGATGCTACTGATGCGTCTAATACTAATATTGGTTTAAAAAATTAAAATGCTTGTCCCTTTACTATCAAAATGCAAGTTATTCCTTTTCGCATGATATCATTGTTTTACCGGAAACGTGGTTAAATCCCAACTTTTTAAGTAGTGAGTTGTTTTCTCTGTTATGAGGTCTTTCGAGGGGACCGGCATTCTACAGAACAGAGAATCAGAGAGAAATTCTTATTCCGATTCGTCTCATTAAATCGGTTCATAAATAGAAGGAATCGAAACAAGATAAGCCCCTCCTTTCGAAGGAGTTTATCTTGGAAATTGTTTTGTCAGGCCAGTAGACAAGAAAAGTGCGATTTGTTCCTTCAATAAGCAACCTAGAGAGAAGAATGAAAAACCAATGCCTGAACACAAGAACAAGAACACAAGAAAACACCCTAAAATGTTCCCTAAACCAAATAACGATACAACCCAAAAATTTAATAACATTACATTATTCGATAAAACAACCCAGTTGAGGATCGCGAGCTCAAACCAAGTCTTTTAAACCACAATATAAAACTTATAAAACGCAAAAGGGAAAAATGTCTTATTAAAACCAATTCAATTCAAATTAAAGTTTCATTTTTAGTAACAACAAATTATCTATATTCTTTTTTCTCTTCCCCAACAAATGCATTAAATGCATTCAATAAAAATTTGTTTTGCAAAAAATACAAAGCGTAAAAAAACATTTGCCATTAGGGTAATATTTTCAATAACCTTGCTAACTAAATGTAATTCTTTTTCTTTCCAATACCAAACATATATAAATATATATGTTAAAATCAAATATTTTATGGGCCGCTAAAAAGGTGATTTTCTTTTAGCCATACTTAAAATGAACGTAATCAATTTTAAAGTTTTTTTGACGGTAGATAAATTGAATTGAAACAAATAAAGCCAAACATTCCTTTTCGTATTACAGAATAAAAATTATTGTTACAAAAAAAATGTAAACGCAAGGAAAATTTACGTTGCTTTTATTTATTTATTGAAAAATTTCCTTTTTGTTTAAAACTAGTAATAAGTTCAATTTTTTTTTTTTAATTTAGCTTTAAATAATAAAAATACATTGTTAAAAAAATGTAAATATAACAAAATTTACATTTTTTAAATTTTTATTGTAAATTGAATTTTTTTTAAAAAAATAGTAAGTTAATTTTTTTTTTTTACACAACTTTATTTGCTGGGGGGCAAGGTGAAAGTAGTTTTTATAACCAGGGAATTCAAGTTCCAACACCGACTAGATTCAGGGTGTATGGAAACATCTGGTGCGTAGTGTAGAGCTACGTCCTGGACGTGGTACCCCTGCTTTATACTAAATCTTACGGATCTAGAGGAGACAACCTAGAAAAACAACCCCAATCTCAAAGTGTTATCCGATCCGTGTTGAATTAATGAATGGAAGTAGGGATATACTGTCATGAACGGAGGCCTCAGATACCGGGCAACCTCTGAGTGTACAAGTGGCTTGCATCGGTAAAGGAGCTCTGCCGATGTGGACCATTATTTCTCGCCATACTCATGGGACCACAACATGAACAACAACAAAAAACGAATGAAAAAAATGACGGAAGATGTGAGCCGGAAAAGCGAGGGCGATTCGACTCACTCGATGGAAGTCCACTTCAGCATAACGCTCACTCTGGAAGAGGAGGATGAGCTCTTGAAGGCGCAAGAGAATGTGGTTAATGCAGCAGCTTAGATTGGAAATATGCCGTGTGGCTTTGCTGCAACCAAAAAAAGAGGCTGCTCGTCGAGATCCCATTGCGGGGTCATTAAACAAGGAAGGTTTCATAACGGTAACGTCAAACTGCAACTGTTTTCAGAGCAAACGTGACAGGTCGAGTGACGACGTCATAGGCGAAGAAGCCTAAACAAAAGGCACCTTCTATTTATTTCAGCTTAATACAAGCGAGAGTCAAGATAATATATATAAATAAATAAGTTATATATATAATCTTTTTTAGATTAGTTTTGCTCTGGCAAAAGTCGAAGTCCTTCGCGTTAGCATTAGAAGCACATAATATTCGGGAGATCGGTTCATTTTTACCGTAGTCCGTCCTATGGTACTTTATTTTAAAAAGTTCAACGGACCTCAAAGAGCGAGTATTGATGTATAAATTCATCTGGTTTAAAAGGAGAGGAGCGTCAATGTTGCTGTTAATAATTTGGTGAACGAAGACAACATCAGCCACATTACGCCTCTTTTCTAAAGAATGTAGCCTAATCAGTTTTAGTCTGCCCTCGTAGGGAGGCAATAGAAAGGGGTCATTCCAAGGAAGGTATCTTAGTGCATAACGAACGAATCTTCGTTGAACAGACTCTATCCTAATAATTTGGTACTTGCAGTAGGGAGACCATACGTGGCTGACATATTCGAGTATCGGTCTGACTAGAGTAAAAAAGAGGGCTTTGGTAATAAGAGGATCCATAAACTCTTTTGACCATCGTTTAACAAAACCTAAAGTCGAATTGGCTTTATGCACCAATGAGTCTATGTGTAATTTAAAATCAAGTTTGCTGTCACAGATCACACCCAAATTCTTAATACTATTGACTCTATTTAGAGGCAGGTGGTTAATAATGTACTGATGGGGAGCAATATTTCGCAATAACCTCGCATTTATCACAATTGAGCAATAAGTTATTATTGAGACACCATGTAACAAAATTATGTAGGTCTTCTTCGAGAAGATAAGGATCGTTAGGTTTGGAGATTTCTCTATAAATAGTTATATCGTCAGCAAAGTTGGAAATTTTCGGGTGCTTAATCACGGAAGCAACACCATTTATCGATAGGACAAATAGGATAGGTCCCAGGTGACTACCTTGAGGTACTCCTGAAATAGCCAGATAAGGGTGTGATTTTGCTGAGCGGAATGTCATCTGGTAACTTCTATCATACAAATAGGATCTTACCCATTCAATCAAGAAGTGAGGAAAGCCAAGATAACTAAGCTTGAGTAGAATCAGACGGTGGGAAAGTTTATCGAACGCTTTACTGAAATCAGTGGTTATGCGATCCACTCTATTACCCTCTTCCATAACACAGGTTGAGAAAGATACCAATTCGACTAAGCTCGTGATTGTGGATCTACCTTTCAGAAACCCATGCTGATTGTTAGTGATGAAGGGTTTGCATCCAAAAAGTATAAATTTATGCATAATACTTTCGAAAAGCTTGGGAATGCAGGACAATTTGGCAATTGGTCTATAGTTCCCAATATCGTTTCTACTACCTGTCTTGTGAGTTGGAATAATATATGATAATTTCTAAATCTTTGGAAATATTCCGCACACGAGGGATTTTTGGACAAGTATTGCCAGCGGACATTCGAGAACATTACCACATCTCTTCACAACTATAGCAGGGATACTGTCAGGGCCAGATGAAAAGTCGTCTTTCAATTCATGAATATGGTCAAACATTAAGGATTCATCAATATTAATGTTTTTGAGGACACTCTTGGGATATTCATTTAGATATTTAAAGTAGTGCGTATCAGGAATGAAGCCATCATCGTTAAAAGCTCCTGCAAAGAAGGAGGCAAATAGATGGGAAATAATGAGCGGATCGTTGGATGAGCAGTCCATATAATTAAGTGAGGAGGGATAGCCATCCGTTTTCTTCTTACTGTTGACAAAATTCCAGAATTGTCTCGGGTTCGTAGAAAGATTACCACTCATTTCATGTATGAGTCATATAGTTCCATGGATAACAATTTGAATTCAGTGAATAGAGCAAAGTACTCAGAAAAGTCCCTGTCATTACGCGTAATTAAGTAATTTAACCATGCTTTATTCCTCCTATTACGAATGGAGCGTAATTCTTTGTTGAACCAAGGTGGCGAGCTTGTTGAATTTTTTACTTGGGCATAAGGAACTGATGACTCAAAGATCTTGTATATAGTAGAGTAAGACTCTGCTATACATACTTCAATATTTTCGTTAACTAGAATACTATCAAAGTTAACCTTGTTAAGAAGATTGAGTAGTAGTTCAAAGTTTGTTTTCCGAAAGTTGAAGTAGTATGAGGTTTCAAATTCAGCTACCATCTTTACATCTTCTTGGGACAAAAGTAAATGCAACGGAGGATGGTATTTGTCAATATTAATTAGCTTTTCAGGGCTGCGTTGTACAACACAATTAGCTGCGTCAGAAGTGAACACCAAGTCAAGTTGTTTGTCAATTGAGTTACGTACACCGCTAATTTGTTGTAGGCCAAAAGCCGTCAAGTTGTCAACAAACAATGTTTCAACACCAGAGTTTATATTATCTGCAGTAAACCAGATCTGTTCATCACAGAGTGACCAATGGAGGTTGGGAAGACTGAAATCTACAAGTAGAATAATATCATCATTTGGTCCCATTTGCTTATGTAGGAAATTAATAGCCTCCATTAACGATTGGTACTTCGGTTCCGGCCTATTGGGCGGAATGTAGCAATTCGCTATAAAAATGCTGCCAGCTTGTTAAACCAGTTTGACGCAAATAAGCTCTAAACCGTTCAGGTTAGGAACAATGATAAGCGAGATTTTATGATTCCTATGAACTGCGGTCAGGACGCCTCCACCCAATGATCTCAAATTAGAGGTATACCGATCATTCCGAAACACTTTGTAGTCAGGTGAGAACAACTCAGTGTTAAGAAAGCTGCAATTTAGTCAAGTTTCAGTCAGCACAATAATATCATGTGAGAATGAAACACTAGCAAGGAGCAGTTCACGCGTTTTAGAGCAAAGTCCCCTTACATTTTGGTAGTAAAGGGACAAGCACTTGCGTTTTTTAAACTCGAGTTGTTCTCAGTATTTCTAAGCGGAAGTGGTTCATTAGGCCCTCTTCGCTGAAACTCCTTAACAAAGGCAAAAGGAGGCCAAAACATATAGGAGAGCAGAGGCGTAAATAACTGTGAAGGAACGTTAATTTTAAATGACGCGACGAGACTAGTTTCTTTATTGATTTTTTCGCACTTTATATAAGTAACATCAATTTCCTTTGACTTGGTGAAACTGAGAATATCATCCACAATTGTCTCGGGAACGAGGCAAGAGTGGAAGATATTCTTTGGGGGCAGGTATCGTTTTTAAGATCGGAGAGATACTATTTGAAGGGGTGTCGGCGTCAATAGGCAAGCTAGTGGTGGGAAGAGATGTACGATTCGGCTCAGTTAAGGATTTTTTATTGCGTCGTTTTTTACAGGAAATGTGATTACGAGAACGATTCGATAGACTACTACTTTTATTTACGTTAAGTTCTGGAGCTGATTTAGTGACAGTAGGAATACATTCACGAACAGGTTCAGGATTAGTGGAAACATTAGCCTTGGCAATAGTCAGTCCTTCAAGGAAATTTTCCGGACTACTGCTTTTATTTACGTTAAGTTCTGGGGCTGATTTAGAGACAGTAGCAATATATTCAAGAACAGGTTCAGGATTAGAGGAAACATTAGCATTGTCAGCCTAGCCTAGTCAGTCCTTCAAGGAAATTTTCGGGACTACTACTTTTATTTACATTAAGTGCTGGGGCCGATTTAGTGACAGTAGCAATACATTCAAGAACAGGTTCAGGATTAGTGGAAACATTAGCCTTGGCAATAGTCAGTCCATCAGCGGAACGTAACCGTTCTGTGAATGTAGAGCTGGATAAGCTGCGTGTTGCTGTAGTTAACGAGCAACAGTCGGATGGCCGAGTAACTCTCGACCAATGGCAGAAAATCGAGGAAAAGTTCCAGATGGCTATGTTGACTTTTTACGAGTCAGCTGCCGAAGATCAGAAATGGCTCTTCGATGGCGCTGGTTGGGAGGGTGGTTGCAAGATTGTTGCTTGGGGAAACGAAGCCTCGGTAAAATTCTTTCCACAATTCGTTAGCGGGCAGTATTTGGGAAGGTGTCAAAATCACAGCAGTTGCCGTAAGGGACCTTCAAAAGTATATCATACCGAAGGCATGGTCCTGGATCTTCAAGCCCTAGACTACCCCGGATAGGTTCTTAGCTTTACTAAGGAACCAATATCGGGAAATGAAAGCTGAAGGGTGGAAGATACTGAAAGTAAGACCCCAGTGGGAACACGGTCAGAATTACCTTCTATCGCTCAGCAGAGAATTATTTCCCTACCTGGAGAAGTGTAAAGGAATGGTGCAGTATAGTTTGGGCAGGATGATTTTAAAACCACCTGTCTACACTTAAGAAATCGAGGAGGACAACAATGATGGATGTGGTACAAATCAACCTCCAACACAGAAAAACGGCTACTGCCTGCCTAGTAGAACTACTCCCTAGGCAAAATATTACAGCGGCATTAATCCAGGAACCCTGGATAACAACCGGAAGCAACTATCCGGACTAAAGGTAAGAGACTTTACTCTTTTCTATAAAAAATCGGAAGGTCAGAACTTGCATTCTACTGAAAAATACAGCTAAAGCTTTTCTTTTGGAAAATTACAGCTCTGAAGACATTACGGAAGTGATGTGCGAGTTGAAGCAGCAGAACGGGAAACCCACGTGCCTGGTTTCGGCATATCTACCCTATGATGGGCAGATGGCGGACTTGCCACCGGTACTTTAAGGCAGCTGTTGGAACGGAATACATGGGAAATGATTATCGCATGTGATGCCAATGCTCACCACGCACAATGGGGAAGCAAGGTCATCAATGAAAGAGGTATGTTGTCGTTTGATTTCATTATATCATATAATCTGGAAGTTTGTAACGTAGGGAATGACCCAAATTTTGTCGTCAAAAATAGGGACGAATTTTTAGATATTACCCTAACTAACACTTACCAATATGCAATAGGCAGATGGAGGGACTCGCAGGAGTCCTCTCTCTCAGATCACAGGTGGATCCTGTTCGATGTTAAGACACGTATAGGAAATAAGAAACCCTTTAGAAATCCCAGGAAAATTGACTGGGAGGACTGCGTACATACTGGGCAATCAAATGCAGAAATGGAGTGGACAGTGCAGTTAATTATATTAGCCAGGAAGTAGTAAAAGCTTTCGAAAAATCGTGCCCAATATATAGACTACCAAGAAGGCAAAAACCTATCTGATGGAATAAAGATATTACGGTCATGAGGAAGGAAGTCGGAAATCTTTATAACAAAGCAAGGTGGAGTATGATTGTAGAGGATTGGGAGCTATATAAAGTGAATAAAAGCGAATTCAAATACGTCATCAGAAAGGCTAAAAGACTTTTGTGGAGGAAGTACTGCAATGCTATCACGGAAACTAGCGAATCTGCAAGCCTAAAGAAAATCTCTCAAAGGAGGAAAGCGTCCCTAGCTTTATCAAAAGAGGGGACGGATCATGAGTGTAAGACAGCCGAGAGGTTTGAGTCTCTAATAGCCACTCACTTTCCGGGAAGCTGGAAACGAGGGGAAGAAGAACTACCGACAGTACGGAAACTCAGCTGTCCGAAGATCGACTCCATCACAAGTAGCAATAAGCTAACTTGAGCAGTCGAATGTTTCTTTTTTTTAACACTTCAGAAATACTTATTACAAGAAATGCAAGATATCATTCAACAACACATCGAATGAACGATGAATGGAATGTATATGCTATCAAAGATATAAATGAGGACAAAGGCCAGCAAAAATCCAAACAGTCCCCACCCAACATGAGCAGACCACATTAGGTACCCATGGCAAAATCTCATAGCAAGAGATCCAATGTAGCTCACACATGCTACCCAAGACAGACCAAAGCCACCCAGAGCACACACATCCCTACACTCATCCATGTCATTGACGATATCATCATCATTAGTGTCGGGAGGGTGGAGTAGGCTAGAGGAATATTAGTGCGTTAGAGAGGTAAATTAGTGGAAAAGAGAAAGAAGAAAACAAAATACCGTCACCGACCGCCACGATCAACCACCGCCAGACCCGATTACCGACAAAAAGTAAAATAATATGTACATATGTATATGTTAAATAAGTAAAAAACCTAGCTAATCCAGGGAAAATAATACAATACATATGTTCAACAACTGATACCAGCCCAATCAAGCGACCGACGATGCAGCAGATGTTGCGAATAACAGGCCTTTCATAATCGGTGCGATGGCTGTCTATCATGAATAAGTCAATGCCTCTTAGAGAGTGTGCATTAACTCTTAGTTAGTTAAGGCAATTAAGGAGGCTCGGAGACTCAATGGCACCAACTAAAATTTGATGAATGAAGACTATACCAGCTACATCACGGCGTTTCTGCAATTTCTGAAGATCAATTAGTTTCAGACGATTGCAGTAAGGAGGGAGATTTATGGCATTGCTCCAAGGTAGATCTAAGGGTAAACCGAACGAATCTACGCTGTACAGCCTCAATTCTCTCAATGTGCATCTTATGATATGGAGACCAGACTTGGCTAGCGTATTCTAAGTGGCCTAACAAAGGTAAAATAGAAAGATTTGGTGACATACGGATCAGAAAATTCTTTTGACCAACGTTTTATAAATCCCAGCAACAATTGTGTCAATATGTCGTCGAAAATTAATCTCATGATCACAAATAACTCCTAAATCCCTTATAAAATCAACTCTCGAAATAGAGCTTTCTGACAAGGAATAATCGACTACGAAGTTATTACATTTCCGCGTAAAAGTTATTAATTGACACTTTTTAATATTAAGTGCCAAGTCATTATTTATACACCAAGAAGAGAATCTGTAAAGATCAGTTTGTAGCAAATGATAGTTATGCAAAGAAGATATTACTTTACAAATTTTCATATCGTCAACCTAAATTGCAATATCAGAATTCTTATTAATGGACGTAACATCATTAATAGCGATAATAAATAGAATTGGACTAAGGATGACTCCCTTGAGGGACTCCAGGGTGGGCTATAAAAGAATCAGACTCAATAGCACGGAAAAGAACCCAATAACGTCTACCAGAAAGGTAGGAATCAATCTACTTTATAAAAAGTGTAGGAAAGCCAAGATGTCGTAACTTCAGTAAAATAATATTGTCAGACAATTTGTCGAAAGCTGGAATAAAATCAGTAGCAATTACATCTATTTGTTTGCCTTGCTCCATCGAGCTGATGGCAGTAGTAGTTGGTGATTTAAGGAATCCATGTTGCTTCGGGCATATGATTGGTTTGCAATGAAAGTAAAAGGAGTTATAGACAATACTTTCAAAAAGTTTAGGCGTGCAAGATAACTTCGCTATAATTGCTCTATAATTGCTAATATCTGCCCTAGAACCGTTTTTATGAACAGGGATGATAAATCAATTTTGGCAAGCATTTGGAAAAACTACCGAAGTTAAAAATTTACGAAAAAGGGACGTTAACGGTGCACATAAACAGCACTTCTTTAACACTACTGCGGCAAACCATCAGGTCCCGAGGAAAAGCCATCCTTTAGCAGTAAGATTTGATCAATCACCATTCCCTCATCAATAATAATTGAATCAAGTGTGGATTTCGGATAACTAAAATAGTCCTCGTCAGGTATGAAATTACTGATAATAACTGTCTGGGTAAAAAGGAGGCGAAAAGATTGGTAATGGTTCTGGCATTGTTTGACGAGGTATCCATATATTTCATAGTGGAAGGATATCCATCCGTTTTACGTTTACTATTAATAAATTTCCAGAACTGTCTCGGGTCAATAAGTAAATTATCGTGACAAATATGACTTATATACAAATTCCAGTAGGCTATGGAACTCTTTCAGCGATGATAGGTATCCGCTATGATCCGAAGCATTACCAAAATTCAAGTATTTCCGCCATGCTTTGTTCCGCCGATTTCGCAAACCCTTGAGCATGGTAGTATATAAAGGGAAGACATGCCATACAAATCCCCAGGACGTGATGGGATCAGACCCATAATGGTACAGAAGGCACCAGGAGCTGTAACAAGATGGCTTCAAACAATTTTTAGTAGCTGTTTACGGATGGCATATGTGCCAAGGAAGTGGAGAGAAACCAAAGAAATATTCATACCTAAGGCAGGGAAAATCAGTGATACACTGGCTAAGGACCTCAGACCTATCAGTCTTTCTTCTTTTCTTCTGAAAATATTGGAAAAGCTGGTTAACACTTATATTAGAAATGAATGCAGGTAGGCTTTATCGACACCCATACCTCAAACATAAGTCTACGGAAACGGCTTTGCACGATGGCACTAGTAACAGAGGACAGCGTCAGCAATAAGGAATTTGCCCTTGCAGCATTCCTGGACATCGACGGAGCGTTGAAGAACGTCAAAAGGGAAGCCATCAAAAGCGCACTAGGGGACGCAAAAGTGGAAGGTGGAAGCACCGACTGGATCAACATGCTACTGCGCTGCAGATATATAAGTGCAGCTTACGGGGATAGTAAAATTAGGAGGAGGGTATCCAAAGAAACACCTCAGGGAGGAGTACTATCCCCATTCATATGGATTCTAGTAGTCAATGATATCCTAAAGGAACTCTGCAATAGTGGCATCTCAGTGGTGGCATACGCTGATGATCTTACGCTAATTGCCAGAGGGAAATTTCTAGATGCCATTAGTGAATTATTGGAATCAGCTCTCAATGGACTCAGCAAATGGGCAAAAGGACGGACTTAGTACTGTTTAGAAGAATGTATAAGGTACCCCAGTTCAGATTGCCGAAGCTTGATGGAGTCTCCTAAATCATATCTGAAGGAGTCAAATTCCTAGGACTTTAGGTGGAGAAAAAGCTAACATGCGGAATCAATACGGAAAACAGAGGAAAGAAAGCTTATCATGCTCTGTATGTATGCAGAAAGGCCATAGGTACAAATTAGGAACTAAAGCCCAGCATAATGCTATAGCTCTATACCGCGGTAGTAACGCCAATATTAACCTATGGGGCGTTAGTCTGGTGGGAGACCACCAACAAAAAGCATATACAAGGGAAATTTATCAGGGTTCAGCGGTCTGCCTGTAGTGGAGCGACTGGGGCACTTCGAACAGCAACCATGACAGCTCTGGAAACGATTTTGCATTTGTTGCCATTCGACTTACACATTAAGCAAACGGCGGGCAACAGTGCTCTGAGGCTAAGGAACTACGGGTTTCTTAAGAAACTGGATAAAGGTACCAAGTCGCTAACGGACACGATAATGGAAATATTGAACTTTGAACCCTTACAGGATGTCATACCCAGACAAAAGAGAATGGTATGACAACAGGGCCCAATAGAAGGCGAAATTGCTATTTTCACGGACGGATCAAAAACAGAAAACGGCGTAGGCTCCGGTATTTTCCGGAAGATTTTCTCATAGCGAAATCTTTCAGATTTCCATTGGAATGCAACGTCTTCCATGCAGAAATACTGACACTTCAAAAGGTTGCAGAAACAACTAGTCTGGAGAATATTCTCTAGAGATATCTCGATTTACTCAGACAGCAAGGCGGTCATGAACGCGCTAAGTTCGGCAGCTGTGAACTCGGGATTAGTCAAAAGCTGTCGCAACGTTTTGAAGACACTATGCGTTCAGAATAATGTAAGATTATGCTGGGTTCCAGAATATTGCGGAATCGAGAGCAACGAGGCGGCAGACAGACTATCAAAGGAAGGAGCAGATGGTTGAAAAAGCGAAATCACTGACGTACTGCCTATATAGGACGAATCAAGGATAATACTTTCATGGAAGAAAACACACGCTGGAGCAATCTAAAAGGGCACGATGTGCCAAAAAGCTTGCGGCTAAAGCTGAATCAGATGAAGTCGATTCTCATAATAGACTGGAGCAGTAATCATCTACGCACAATCATTAGAATATTAACAGGACATTGTTTGTTAAGGAAGCATGCTAAACGACTGGGATTGGCGCAAATAGATCCCTGTCGGCACTGTGGACATATAGGAGTGGCTGAAGACATCAAACACAATTTCTGTGAATGCCTGTGGGGTAATTAATTAACAAATATTTTCCATACAAATGAATAATATTTTATATTTTTATAATAATTTATTTTATTGTTAGAACCAATTAGTTTGAATATTATTTTCTAATAACTATAAAAACTTAAATTTTTATTGAACAAAATAATAATTCCTTAAGTCTACTTAGATCTAATAAATTAATTTTATTTTAAGATAATATAGTAAAAACTAAAATTAAAACTAGGTGGAAATTTAAGGGTGGTTCACCACTTGCGCAGTTTTCTCTCGAGCTCGTAATAACTTTCTGGGCAGCCATTTCTTCGAAAATCTACGGATGCTTCAAGCGGCTCACATGGGTAGTCTAATGAAATTTTGCAGGAAAATCAAATGCTTCAGAGAGGAATAGTTACCCCAAACGGGTAACTCTTGGTCTCGTAGGGATGACAATGGGCCCATAAGGTGCCTTGTGTTGTGCGCAGTACCCCTATTCTACCTAACCTAACCTAACTTTATTTCTTTTTCAACTTTCGGGCGGGCGATCGTTAACAAAAATTGTTATATGTAAACATAAAGAATATTATATCTGCTTTTTAACAACGTACCTCGTTTCTTTGTTTAAAAGTAAATAGGATTTTCTTGTCGCAATATGAGGGAGTGTAATGTAATATGTAAAACATTACGTACATCCTCCTAAAAGTAGCGTACTCTGCAACACCAATACCAATGTTTCTGGAAACCAAAAAGAACGTTAAATGCAACTCAGCGGCAAAGTGTATTGATTTTCATTGTATTGATTTTGACACGAATTATAAAGTCAATGGAAAATTTTCAAATTAAGTAAACTAGAACGATTAAGCAATTGCGTAATTTGGTAATCGTTCTGTAACTTAAAATTGGAACATGGATACAAAGCTATAAAAGTGCTGCTTTGAATAACCAAAAGGCAGTTCCTAAAAAATCAGATACCCGTTAACGGCTGAAATTAAAGCCGTTAAGTTTTTAAAAAAGTTCAAAGTAAAGATTTTGAAAAAGGAAGGAATTTAAGTTCTAATAAAATTGTGTAATAAAATAAGATTCCGGAAGAAGAGAAAACATTTAATCTATATAAATAAAATCGTTTCTGTACGTTTGTACAAAATCGCTAATCTCTGAATATTTTTGACCGATTGAAATTTTTACAGAATATTCTATGTGATTTTGACCAGGTTTATATATACTTTTTATGAACCTATGTCACAACTGAGACAGGTAAAACTAGATTTCATAAAATGCATCACTAACACAAAGATACAAGCATCTTGAAATTCATGGATTTCCATCGACAATATCCATGTATACACTATAGTATATAGTGATTACTCTTACTCACACGCGCATACATCAATAAAGTATAATACAGAATTTAAGCATAGTTTATAGAAAATAAAGATGGGCGTAGTGGCGGCGTTAAAAACATCAATTCGGACGGGCAACACTTTAAATGGGCTTAATGCTTATGTATTCTGGAACATCAGAATTGCGAAATATTTTTGCGTTATTTATTCCAAAAAACAAGTTTCTCAAAAGCGTACAAAATTAAATTATTCGCTTTAGATCCTCTTTATTGAAATGTAACGAGCAAATTATATCTCTACTAATTGGCGTAAAATTTTGTAAACCCATAGCCGAAAGACATTTCATATATATAGCCTCATGTTTTTGAAACCCTAAAACCAAAAAGGGCATTTAAATATGAAAATGCTGAATTTTACAATATCTTAGAGGAAATTTCCAGCTTGGGACGATTTACAATACAACAGCTCTTAATTCCTGGGCAATCGCCGCGGAAAGGCATGACATCACAGCACGTGTTTTCAGACAGAAGCTGAAATTGCTGGTGGATTTCATGTTGAAACATGAAGTGTTTGGGTCTGTGCGCTACTGGATGTACTCAGTGGAATGGCAAAAGAGAGGATTGCCACACGTACATATACTAATCTGGCTCTATAACAAAATCACTTCGAACGAAATCGATGCTGTAATATGCGCTGAAATACTCTACACCGTGCATCCCAATAAAGACGAATGCACGCTGTTGATAAATGTGGCCGGTCCAAAGTCTTTCCACCAATTGAGAATTGTGAACGGCGTTACACATGCCAATTTCCGGAGCGCATGTCAAGCTCTGAATTTATTGCAGAACGACCGACACTGGGATGTATACATAACGACGCGTGCAACACGTCACATCCACATCAAATTTGTGCATTGTTTGCAATCATATTGACCGCCTCCTCTCCTCCATCTGCAACAGAGTTATGGAAGAAATTTAACACCCACTTGGTTGAAGATATTTTTCGTCGAATACGCAAGGAAAATCCGAATATGAACATGGATTTCACAGCAGAAATCTACAACGAAGTGTTGATAATGATTGAAGATTTGTGCTAAGAAATCGCGAACAAAGCTCTCAATCAATTGGGAATACCATTACCGAATCGATCTGCTGCTGCTTCGTTCGATGTAGAAATGCGTCGTGAAAAAAATTACAATACGGGCGCTAACCTTTGAGCAAAAAGGCATTTACGATCAAATAATGTAAACTGTCAATAACGTGGTTGGAAAAATCTTTTTAAAAGCGCAAGGAGGAACTGGTAGACCGTTCCTAATTAGATAGATTGTGGCTGCAATTCGATCCCAAAATTACATAGGCTTAGCTCTTGCGTAGTCCGGAATAGCTCCGACATTGCTACCAGGTGGAAGCACCGCTCATTCCGCTTTGAAATTACCATTGAACATGCAATTCATTGAATCTCCCACGTGCAACATTTCCAAAGCATCCGGCATAGGAAAAGTATTTTAGAAACGTTTGGGATGAATGCGCAATGGCGCACAAAAAATCGCTCGAGGGTCTTGATCGATCATTGCAAGATTTGCGAGGAAACATCAGACAGTTTGGGAACGCATTAATATTGTTTGCAGTAGATTTCAGACAAACATTAACTGTAATTCCTCGATCGACATCAACGGATGAAATAAATGCTAGCCTAAAATACTCTACTTTGTGCCCACACGTAAAGACGTATGAATTAACTACAAATATGCGTGTCCAGATGCAAAACGGCAGATTAGCTGAGATATTCTTACAACAATTGCTGGAAACTGGGAACGCAAAGGTGCCGGTTGATCTGACCTCAGGACGAGTTTCATTGCAACGCAATTTAGTGACGTCAAAAGAAGATTTCTTTGAAAAAGTATTTCCCAATATCCAAACCAATTATAAGGATCACCATTGGGTGAGTGAATGAGCTACTCTTGCGGCCAAGAACAAGGACGTCTACGAACTTAACAATATTGTTCAGTCTAACATTCAAAGCGAGGTAGTCACACACAAGTCAGTCGACACTGCTGTGGAAGCAGATGAACCGGTTAATTATCCACCCGAACTTTTCAATTCACTCGATCTGCCACCGCAGAGCTTTCAAAGGTGAATATTGCCCCATTCCTCGCGTTCATATGATTCTAACGGAAATGCCATTTCGATTTAAGAGATTGCAATTCCCAATTCGATTGGCGTTTGCAATCACCATAAACAAAGCTCAGGGCCAATTTTTAGAATTGTGCGGTTTATATCTGGACAGTGTTCTAAAGTCGGCAAAGTCTAGAGAATGGAACAACAAAAAATATTGTATACCCAGAAACATTGTGAAATTAAACATATTAGAAACGTGCGCTTTCTGTTTTCCATTTAACCAGACTGAGCCACAGCAACGCGTGGCCGGGTACAGCTAGTTTGAAATAAAAATGTGTTAAAGGAAAATATTTGTTTTTATTTAAAAGAATAATTGTGTCAAGTGAAAGTGTGAAACTTCTTTTGAGAATACTTCGCCATCAAAGGAATTTATCCACACATTCAACCAAACCAAAAGAAAAAGGAATATATAAACTTAAGGCTGGATTAGATTGAAGCAGCAACAGCAACAGCAAAAATTTTAGAAACCGTGAGTTTAAATGGGTTGAATTAGATTACCGACACCAACAACAACAGCAACAGCAACAGCAACTTCATTTCTAATTCTAATTTTGCTGTTGTTGTTGCAAGTTGACAACATGATCACGCTTATAATACAGTGTATGAGCCTTGCAAATATTAATTATCGTTTTTTTTGGTTTTTTTGTTTTTTGATTTTGTTTGATGAGTAAAATAGAATTTCTTTGTTAAATTATAATTTTTTATTACATTTTTTTCATTTATTCTAAATAATATTTTATAAAATTAACTATTATTAAAATAGAAGATGGTGTAATTTACCTAAAATCGAAAAATTCGTGTATTTATTGACATTATTTCTTAGAAGAAAAATCTATTATGTCATTAAGAATATTTCAAATATTTTTGCCATAAAACGATATGAATTTTAATCAAAACTTTTTTAAATTAAATACACTAAATTGTATATATTTTATTGTGTTCGTTATAAAGGCACCAAATTAATCTTTTCCAAAAAAAATTTTCAGGAAATAAAAATATTTTCAATGGAAATAATATTGGGAAAAACTTCTCGCAATTATGTGCATTCCGTATGCATTTAGTTCCAATGGAGTTGCCGGGAAACAGGAAAGCAAGCAAACTTAGTTTTCAAAACTTGAACTGCCAAATTTTGCTGTTGCTGTTGCTGTCGTTTAATGTGTTTCAAAAAGCCGCATTCACGACGTTCGCTGTTGCTGTTTTTGTTTCAATCTAATTCAGGGGCATCTTTAAAAGCACACCGAATATCAGCAAGTATATTTTGTATTAATATTGCCTTGTCTAAAACACCCCAAATATAATACGGCACTAGTTCAAAGAATAATGAAAAGCTTTCGAGAGAGCTCATGCAAAAACAATTAACTAATGCCTGCATTCGAACGAATAATCATGTTGATCTCTTTCGACAAGTGTATTTTCTAGTCTTTTCTCTAATCAGATTTCCCGGAGAGAGCCACGGGGGTTATCTGTAGGGATTATTACAGAACAATCCTTACCATCCTCCTTTGGAATTATATGCCTACAATATGACTAACGACGACGTGTTTTCGGATGATGTTTGCAAGTTTAACTTTCGTAGAGCCGACTTCAACTTGTTAAATTCCTTGCTTAATGACATTCAATTTAAGGATATCATTGGTGGCCCAGATATAGACGTTGCTATAACGAATTTTTATTCTGCCATATTCGGGTGTTTTGTATTATCGGTGCCCACAGAAAACCCTAACTTCATCACCCCTTTGGTATATCAGTAAGCTTAGTAGTTTGTGGAATCAGCGGAATAAAGTATAGCTGATAGATCTAAATTCCAGCAATGATTCCGACCATATCGAATATTCTCTACAACTTCTTTTACTTTCAGTGCAAACCTATCATACACTCGAAACAACATAGATTCCTTAAAGCTAAGTGAACAGCTACTAAATTGATTGAGTTTGTCACCATCACCTTAATGGAACAGGTCAAACAAATGGACGTCATTGTTCACAAAGCTTCTGCTATGCTGGGGATTACAAAACAATGGTCTAAGGAGTTCTCAGATCCATATATTACTAAATCTCTATATATTACCTTTGTTAGACCAGTGCTTGAATATACTAGTCAAGTTTGGTCCTCGCATCATAAAGTACACATTGAGAGAATGGAAGCTATTCAGCGTAGACTCGTTCGCTTTGCTCTTAGACGTTTTCCTTGGAGCAATGCTATCAATCTCCCTCCTTAGCGAAATCGTTTAAAGCTAATTAACGTTCAGACTTTGCAGAAACGGCGTGAGGTAGCTGATATAGTCTTCATTCATCAAGTTCTTGTCTGTGCCATTGAGTCTTCCAGCCTTCTGAAACGCCTAAAATTAAGTTATAGGGCACTCCCTAAGAAGTGTCAGCTTATTCATAATCGACTATCATCGCAATGACTCTGGAAGGTTTGAACCAATTACGAGGATGTTGACTTCCAGCTGAGCAAGGTGAAACTGAATTTACAGAATTTGCCGTATTAGCAGATATGCAACTTCTCCAGTCAACTTTTTCTTTGTTTTGTCAGTTGCTGATTCTGCGTATTTTTGTAAACAACACAATAGTTATTTGTCCAATATTTTTTTTGTCGGTGTATGGATTGCGGATTCCTGGCGTGGGTTAAAGGTGGAGGTTGGTGATGGTATTGTGTTCTTTTTTTACATATCTACTAATTTTACCTCTACCGCACTGAAACCCTCCTTACTCCTCCTCCCTTCTCGAGACTAATGAAGAGATAATAGCATGCATTCGATTTATCGTTTGCTCTATATGATTATGAATAATATCTTGCTGTGCTGTAATAAGCACAACATCCGCAGGACCAAATGCTTTTCGCTTTGACTATCTTTCTGGATATCGCAGGCTTTTCACAACCCTACGTGTCAATCGATTGAGGATACACTTATAGTCTGCACCACGCAATAGTAACGCGGGTTATGAATACCCTGAAGTGCAGACTGAGTTCTGCCGAACTTGAAACTGAAAAAGTGACAGTAAAACCAGTAAAAGGTTTTGCACATGGAAGGTCTTATCTTTGGAATCTATTGCTAGGACTGCCGATTGCGAGGAATTGATTTACCCACGGTTCCGGATCTCACGCAGACAGCTCTAAAAACTGTTTAAGTTTTGTGTGACGAACAAATTCTCTCCGTTAAGCTTAAACTGAGGTGGTATAGATCACAACCAAACGCAACATTCCCGCAGTCAAGTAGCCATATTTCCACGGCACCAGAATGAAGTGCGCTCGGAAAGTGAAGTATTTAAAGATCATACTTGATTCCAAGCTTACTTTCGAACATATGGACTTAAGAACTCAGCATTGTAAGACGCTTGTAAGGCGCTTTTGTGGTGGCCAAGGGTCATACTTCACGTGTCTCAGCTGCATAGGCTTGTTGAATTATGTAACGCAGGCGCCACTAGGACTACTCCTTCGGCAGAGATCAATTTCCTGCTAAATCTACCTCCATTAGATTTGTTTATTGCACATGACGCACATGATGCACATGACAAGCAACAGTCATCGTATAGGACGTTTTTTACATGTCTTTTGCTCAAGTTGGCGTTATCATTAACCGACCTCAGCAAACCGGTTGGTTTCTACCATACTCAGTGAGTATATACGTAGACAGAAAGGATTATCATTCTTAATATCTAACTTGTATCTATGGTAAATCATTGAATTCCAGATTTCTGAAAATTTTGTTTTATTACTTTTAAAAGTTCTTTCAAGAATTGAAATATAATATCAATATTATAGCCCTTCAGTGATCATGGGTTCGATCCTCGGTGTGGCCGGAGAAAACACTTTTCTAGAAAAAAAGAACTTCTGATTTTCTGGAAAATTTTCGGTGGAGTGTAAATTTTTGCAAAAAATTTAATTTTTTAAAAAAGAAAAAAAAATAGTGAAATCATTGCTAACTCCTCGCTTTACCACACAGCCATTAAGCTTATAAATTTTATGACTAAAAAGTATAAAATAAAATGGATCAAAGAAACTTTTAAAATAAATAACTTTTATCAATAAAAAGCACTAAAAAGTAAAAAATAATTTTTCTTTCTCAGTAATATTAAGCTATAAATTTATAGTTTTTCAAGTGTATTCATAAAGCAAGGAGCTATGTCTGATAAATATGACGGATGATGTTACACTTCCCAGTCCTATCCTTTGAAGTAGTTTTTAATTGGTTGAGCAATATGTGGTCTGGCATTGTCATGTTAAAAAATCCATTTATATTATTAATTCACTCATTCTGGCCGTTTGCCCTCTAAAGCTAACTTCAAACGTATTAGTCTTCGCCGATACACAACGCCAATAATAGTTTCATGGGGTTTCAGGAACTCATAATAGTTAAGACCATTTTCATCCCACCAAATACAGAGCATAACGAATGTTTCGATTTGGCGTTGACGGGACTGGTTGACCAGGGTTCATTTTTGCTTTTCCTCATTTAGAATTTTCGAAGTAGATCCATTTTTCATCTCCAGTAACAATTCGACGCAAAAAATCCTTTCTTTGTTGTTTTTGAAGCAGCATTTCACACTTTCGATATTTCTTTCTTTTAATTCATATGGGGCCCAATGACATATTTTTGAGTCATTCCTATAGCGCGGAGACATTTTATACCAGGATTCAAATGAGGACCTATTACTCAACTGCATTAAAAAGGACGAAAAGGATAAAACAGGAGAGCAAGTTTGCTTTGAAGAAAATTACAGAATATTCATTATTATTTGATGTGATTAGAACTGATTCAAGGACATTACGTAAAAGAACGAAAAGCATAAATCAGGGTATGAAATTAAATAAGCTAGGATGTCAAATTAAAAACTCCTAAAATTAAACAACATTATAGAAAATTAAGAAAAGGATTGTCGCTGAATTCCCATAATTTTATAGTGCTTTTAGATAGATTTTTGGAAATTAAAATGATTTGAACATGTATATATAACTTTCAATAGTGATTCCGCAATATAGGTTGTGCTGATATTTCTATGTATTTATCACGAAAGTTGACTTACAGGACTTATTTTAAAACTTTCTTTTTCAGATGGCATGAAAAAATCTCAAGCAGCTCATATTTTTCAGTTTGGCATAGTGAGACTTTTTTGTTGTGAATTGAGAAAGACTTTTTCCAGACAGCAATTTAAAAGTTTCAATTGAACGATTATAAATGTAGATATACAAGTATGGTATATACGTAATTACAAGAGGTTTCTCCAGAAATTAGTCCTAATTACATACCTTTCAAATAGCGAATTTACTTTCGAAGAAAATTTGTTTGGAAATAGTCTCTTTAACGTTTTCAAATTTATAAAATTTAGTGTACGAGTATGTATTTCGCGAAATGATAACAAGCTCTGACTATAATAATACGTCAAAATCGAAACTTTTTTTTAAGGACTACTTCGCATTCTGACATAGCATAGCTTACAACTGTAATAAAAAAAAATCATAAATTCTGATCGAAAAGATTTTGCATTATATCGAAATTTGAGGTGTTCTTCTATATGACTGCATGGATAAATATGGAAAAGCTGTGAAATAAATATATTTTAATTCATTTTTATTTATAGTAGGTAATATATAATCATATAAATAAATATATTTCAAAAGTTTTTGCACTGAAATTTAAAAAGTATCTATATTTTTTTAAACACATGTTGGAATGCATCAGAACATATTTGAAATAAGTTTTATTTTGTTGACCATAAAAGTTATACATATATATAACATATCGTGTTCCTTTGCCTAAGTTTTATATATGTTTGTCAAACATCATACTTTTGTGTTTGCATGCAATAAATCTTTACGGGATTTCACATTGATCCTTCGAACCGGATGTGTGTTGTGAACCAAGCGCAAGTTTACAAAATTCACAAAAATAAATAATTTCAGCAAATAGAGTAATTTCAGTCTAAAAATTTTAGTTACCGCCCGAGCGTGAACTAACAATTAAATTTAAATCAGTCAATATCAGGTCATCAAAGGGGTAAATGTATTGTTGTAGAACTGTTGCCTATTTCGCAATATTGTTGGAATATTTAGTTTCCTTGTTTTCTGTGTATTTTTATATTCAATCCTTGTGCTTTCGCGTTAAATGCTGAAGTAAATGGAAGGCCTCGTCAATGCACAACTCATGAATAAACATGAATTTGACAATTAATATAAAGAAAACATCCAAAAATAAAAGATCTGAAGGATTTTTGAGAAAGAAACGAAAATGTTTAGATGAGTTCCGGACAACAAACAATAAAAGAAGCAAATAAAATAATGCTTCAGATTTATTCCAAATTAAATGAAATATTGCTTTATTTCAGACTACACATATTTTATGATCTCGGAGGAAGCTTTTGCACGTCTTCTAGTTTCATCTTTGTACACCTAATGCTATTTGGATAACCTTCTAGAAGTCATAATATAGACAGGAAAAAAGGGCCTAGTGAAAATTCTGAATTAAAATTACCACGAATTTCCATTCTTCGGTTTTCGGGAAGTTATCTACCATGGACATCTTTCCACGATTTATTTGCATCAATCGTTCATACTAAAAACTACTATATACTATACTAAAATTTCGAATGTGCAAAAACTATATTATTTCAAGATGAGTTTATATGGTGAAGCCGAACAATTGATACGGCATGTGCAAATCACAGATGTGAATTATTTATCAATGTGGAAAATTTTGGTGAAAATATACAATTGAGCATTCCTATGACATTGCAAATCCAATCAGGTGAATCCACAAGTGGTCTAAAGACAATGCTGGATATGACCAATGAAGTTTTGGAAACACCTAAAGGTTTAAAAAGAAAGATTGATAACTGAGGGCCACTTTTGATTTACACTTTGTCTCAAAAATTAAGCAGAGAAACTAGTGGGAACTTTTACTCAGTGCGAGAGCTGATGTTTGCGCCATATCGATAATAGAAGAATTCAAAGTTTTTTAGAAAGCAGATTTCGCACGTTAGAAACAATTGTAAATGATAAAACTGCGTATGGAAATAAGAAACCACCTGTAAAACGTTCTGATGTGGCCGTGAGTGCAACCAAGTGCCCGATCTGTTCAGATGATCACCGTTTACAAAACTTTGAAAAATATCTTTATATGACGATAAAGGATCGACATAATTTCATAAAATAAGATCAAAGGTGCTTTAATTGTTTGTCATAATCTCATTTTTCACAAGATTGTAACACCATGATAAATTGCAATAAGCGACACAATATTCGTTTCGCATTTTGATCGCGAATTAAACAAGAGTAAATTAACTTAAGGTTAAGCGGCCAGTTAGTCAAGATAAGTCTAATTTTGTGCATTTTTTAAATGTGACACCAAGTCAAAATACTCAGCTATCAAATGAAAACTCAACTTATGATGGGTCGATTCATGATACGAATCATCTTACTTCTCATTTTACCGAGGATATGCGTTCTAAAACTATGTTGTTTGTTACAGCTTTGATCCGCATTTTAGCAATTTTACGAGCATTAATAGGTCAAGGATCTCAAGCCTCGTTCATTACCGAACACGCAACCTGCAATTATTTAGAAAACCCGCACAAGCAGTAGTAAGTGGACTTGGAACAGAACAAGCTGATGGTATTGGCAGTTTTAATTTCATGTAACGTAACAGCCCATATGAAGGTCAGCTAGATACTTTTGTACTTACCGCAATTATTTTATTGGCAACGCTCCCCTACATAGTTAGTTTTATTGCTGACTTGGGAGTTACTTGTGACGGTGAGCTTGACTTCAGACTTCACTTTGACTCCTTGGTTCATAAAGTCAATTCGACTCTGTGCTATATTAGGCGGTGATAAAAGGACTTTTCTGATCAGTATGTCAGTAAATAACTTCATATCGCTTTCGTAAGACCAATTATGGAATATGCCAGTCAGGTGTGGTCACGGCACCACAAAGTCCATGTCAACAGACTGGAATCTGTCCAACTAGCTTTATATTTAGTACGATTGTTCAATTTGGTAAGCTGTTGAAAATTCCAAATTTTCGACCTTGGGGGAGTGCCGCTCGCACCCCTATACTGGTTTAAAGGGGTGGAAAATTGCTTTTTTACGATTATCTCGTTACTCGTGCGAGATACGTTAATTGAGGTCAGTATACAAAATGTAGACCGTACGATTCTTTACATTTTTTGCTTAATACTTTTTTTTGTAAAGTTTATAGTTTTGAAGCTACAGCGCGTAGAAAGTAAGCATTTTTATCAATTTCTTGGAAAATTGTATTTTTGAACAAAATTTCCCGCTGTTTATTAATTTTTTACCTTTAAATTCTAGTCCTTTCCGTACCACCTTAGATGTAGAGTAATATTGCGCGTCTTTTTACCGCGATATCCCCGCCAGGCACAATCCACGAAGCATTCATCGTGTTGCTGAAGATAATTAATGATTTGACTTCTTCAAGCTTCTTGCATTCATTGATATTCGGGATCAGTTAATGTTGAAGAATATTGTTCGTCAGAGATTATGGCCTCTCCTTGAGAATTTTTCTTTCGTTCTTCAGGATCTTCACTATCATCTGGCATTTGTAAAGTCGAAAATTGATTGATTTTAGGTGGTTCAACCTCGCAATCGGGTATTATTTCCGGGATATTATTACACTAAATTCCTGTGCGAATAGCGCATATAATCGAACAGTTAAAGCCTGCCCTTCTACAACAACATGTTGTCCCACATCCGTTTTTAGGCCTACATGAAACACCTTTTAATAGAACTTCGGGTGCAGAATCGTTCATCATAAGTATTGGAGTAATGCCAAATTTACTACCTAATTGAACAATCGTACCAAATATAAAGTTTCCTATACCTTTTGCAGGGTAAAAGTACCCATTGACTGGGCTAAACGTAAATTTTTACGTTTTACTTTACGTAACTTCCCATGGGATGAAATTAAGCATTCCAAAGCAGTTTTTATCAATGGCAAATTTAACAATAGTGAGTGGTTTCTTGATTCTGGTACGTCGATGCACATGACAATGAATGGTGATTAGTTAAAAGATAAGAACAAATCTATGGTTAAAGAAATTACAACGGCTAATGAAACTCAATTAAAAGTAAATTCTTCTGGAACTATAAAAATGAATGCTGTCGTCGGTGAAAATATTACTGAAATCACAGTGAATAATGTCCTGCATGTTCCAGAGTTATCAGCTAATCTACTTTCTGTTTGTCAATTAATCAAACGTGGTAATAATAACTTTCGACAAGGATGGTTGCAACATTTATAATAATGTAAATGAACTAGTTGCTGAAGCAGTTCTAAATAACAATGTTTATAAATTAAAGAATATCAGCGTTTTTGAATTATTGTCCTTAAATTTGGAAAGTGATTCTATGACATAGCATAGGAAAATGGGGCATTTAAATAATGAAGCACTGCTGAAAATGAAACACGGCTCAGTAGATGGAGTGAATTTTAGCAATGATGAAGTGACTATCAAAAACTGTGAGGTCTGTTTGAAAAGCAAACAAATACGTCTTTCATATAAATATATTGGTCATCGAGTAACATCTATTTTAGAAATTGTGCATTCAAATTGGGAATAGCAATGGTAATATTCAACGATTCAAGGCTCGTTTTGTAACTAAAGGCTGCAATCAACAAAAGGGAACTGATTATGAAGAAACATATCCTCCGGTAGTACGTTATTCATCAGTAAGGTATTTAATGAGCTTGGCTACAAGGTTGGATTTGAATATCAATCAAATGGATGTTACTACTGCATTTTTAAAGGGTGATCTTTCAGAAGAAATTTATGTTTTTCAGCCAGAAAGATTCAGTGATGGTACAAATAAAGTATGTCGTTTGAAGAAATCCTTGTATGGTTTGAAGCAAACTAGTAAAGAATGGAATAACAAGTTTGATCATATCATTCTTGATGCTGGTTTTAAAAGATCAAGAATTGGTCAATGTATAGGGTAGTTTTTGTTGCAAGTTGTCAGATTTTCACTTCCCGAATTATTTATTTCGGTTGTCGAAGTCTGGTAATTAATTTTTCAAACACACAATAAATAATTTGTTTCTTTGTTTATTTAACGCAAAAAAAAAGCAATTGAACAGTTATAAAGAGAAACTTATAAGTTAAAGCGAGAAAAAAAGATCTCGAAAATTGACGCCGAAAAATGAATTAAATTTAAAACTTTTAATTAGGTATTTGTAATGTAGTAGTTTTAATAAATTATATTTTACTTAGAAGAATTTGGAAAATATTAAAATTATTTATTATTGATTTGCGAGAGAATACGTTTTTTCAATTAGACCATTGAAACGGCCTATCTCTACCCCAACAAATTTTCAACTCCTCGAATTTTTGCGTTTTTGATTGTAGTAGGAAGAAAAGGTGATCCGATCTAAAAAACTTATTTTCGGAATAGTTTCCGAAATTTACTAAGTATTTTTATTTGACCCACTTTTCATGCGTGAAACTTTAATGCAATGTGGAACCGCCGTATTTTGTTTAGGGAAAATGCGGTCGCCACAAATGTATATATTTCAAGATTTGCAGCAACAAAATGGTCTTTCTAGCTTTATATGTGGATGATTTGATAATCTTTTACAACGACATTGATATCGTCAATCATTTGAAGAAAGTTTTATCGAATAATTTCAAAATGAAAGAGCTTGGAAGAGCTGAATATTGTATTGGAATGCATATTCATTAAGACAAAGAATATGGTATTATTGATTTGATCAAGAAAGTCATATTAAAGAAATTTTGGAGAAATTCAACATGAGTGGTTGCAAACCAGTGAAATCACCAACTAATCCAAACCAAAGGTTGACCAAGGATATGTGTCCACAAAATAATAGTGATGTTCAGGCTATGTCAAACGGTCCTTACCAAGAAGCAATTGGTAGTATTTTATATTTGATATAGGCGGCACGTCCTGATTTGGTATACGCAATTACCAATGTCAGTCGTTTCAGTCAAAATCCGGGGCGAGTTCATTGAGAAGCTGTCAAACGAATATTTAGATATTTGAAAGGGACTTCAAACTTTAAGTTGGTTTATTTAAAACATGAAAACTCAAAATTGTATGGTTTTTCCGATGCAGACTGGGCTGGTGATTCTGACGATCGTAGACCTTGTACCGGATATTGTTTTATAACACACCCACATTAATGTATCTACATATATTAATAAACAAGTTTAGTCTTAATAATACACTCATTTGAGACGGTCGTGTTTCATTTATGCTTACGCCTAACCACTCAACTCTCAACAAACAGCGCCCAAAATGGATCTCAAAATAGCCAAATGTTCGAAAGGGAAATTTGGTGTTGGTTGAAGATGAAAAATTAGGTCCATGTAAATAGTTATTGGGTCATGTCATTGAACTACATCGGATTCATTAATGGGAGTCGTCACAGTTCAATGTAAAAATAGTATTTTTAAACGCCCTATCACCGAAATTTGCATGCTCCATATACAAGGTAGTGAACCTAATAAAATAAAGATCACCTAAGAGGAATAACCAATTAATTTCAAACCTATTAACAACAACTTATTTTTTACCAAAAGTCAACTACTTTTATACTTCACACTACTTCTGCTAGGCGCGATGCGGCGCCTATTTCTTTTAACACCTCCTATTCCAGAGGTGCCACAATATCAAAGATAGAGAAAATGCAGTCTGATTCGGGTAACTAATTAACGTTTTATGTACTACTTCAAAACGACAAACGGCTTTTAACGTTGAAACCCCAACGTTTCACTAACTGAGTTTACACTTTTCTCTATTTCGGCTTGCTCCCGCTTTGGAACTTTACCGACAATCTTACTGAATACCAGCCTGCGCTCTCGTTTCCAAACACACTTAGCTCTCGTGCCACTCCGCTCGTCCGGCTATGCTTCCCCAAAGCTCCACTGAGCCAGTTCATTCCTCTTATCCTGCATCCGACCCGTCTTCTCTAGAATTCGGTGCAATATTTACCAGACATAGTCAAATTCTGATGAAAAATCCAATCGGATTTAGATAAGTTCAAACACCTAAACTGTCAGAAATTCATTGAATTCGGACGATCTATTTTGACCTCGCTAGTACCCGCAGCTTTTTTTTTTAAATTGCTTACTTCAAGCGTTAGAATTATATAACAGCTTCTTTAAATTGATTTTACTAGGACAGAAATCGAAACTACAAGCATTTATATTAACTGCACGTAGCATTCGAGAAACCGGTTCGTTTTTCCCGTTATCCTTTCTGTGGTACGAAATTTTAAATACGTCCACTGAGCTCAAGGAACGTACCGGCATCTTTTCTAATAGTAAAGGAGCATCAATATCGCCATTGAAAATTTGATGGGCAAAAACAATATGAGCCAACTGACGACGCTTTTCTAAGGATTGCAGGTCAAACATTTTTAACCTATCACAGTAGGGTGGTAGTAGGAAAGGGTCTTCCAAGGAAAAACTCTTAACGCAGAACGCATGAATCTGCGTTGTACAGACTCCAATCTGTTAATTAGACTTTTATAGTAGGGAGAGCATACTTGATTGGCATATTCCAATATAGGTCTAAACAAGGTAATGAAGAGTGCTTTAGTTATATGAGGGTCCGAGAATGCCTTAGACCATCTTTTAATAAAGCTAATGTAGAATTAGCTCTATGAACGAGTGAATTAATTTGTAGTTTGAAGTTAAGTTCACTGTCAGAAATCACTCCCAAATTTGTAATGCTAGTCACTCTACGTAGAAGCGCATCGTTAATATTTTATACACATAGACAATTTTCACGTTTCCTGGAGAATGCGATAACCTCACATTTGTCGCTGTTAAGCGTCAAATTATTTTTAAAACACCAGATAACAAAATTATCTAAATCGGTCTGCAGATACAGAGAGTTATTTAAGTTTGTTATTTCTTGATAGATCGTCATATCATCCGCAAACTTAGAAATTTTAGAGTACCTAATCATGGAGCACACATCATTAATTGTAAGAACGAATAAAATTGGTCCCAAATGGCCTACCTTGAGCGACGCCAAATGTTGCAGTATAAAGCTCAGATTTAGAAGACCAGAAAATTAGCTGATAACTCCTTCCCTGAAGATAGGATTGAATTCAATCAATAAAAAAAACCTGGGAAGCCAAGGGAACTAAGCTTAAACAAAATCACTTGATGAGATAATTTATTAAACGCTTTTCTGAAGTCTGTAGTTATACAGTCAACATTATATCCATTTTCCATGGAGCACGTCGAAAAAGAGACAAGTTCAACTAAGCTAGTGATCGTAGACCTACCCTTCAGAAAATCACGTTGATTCCTGGAAATAAAAGGTTTGCAACCAAAGCACACAAGCTGCTGAATGATGCATTCAAACAATTTTTGGAATGTAGGATAATCTAGCAATTGGTCTGTAATTTCCGATATCACCTCTACTGCCTTTCTTGTGAGTCAGGATAATACACGAGATTTTCCAGAGCTTCGGAAATATTTCGAAAAGTGCTGAAAGAGGATGTGCGAGGATGTTACTGCATTCTTTTAGATGATGGCAGGAATACCGTCAGTTCCAGGTGAGTCAGTGAGCTGCATAGCATAATGAAACACCTGGGATTGTGAAGCAAAAAGATCATTTATCTCAAGAAATTTACCCCTAAAAATTTCAAATGATTTGTTGAGTGTTTGAATCTTTGATAACAAAACACTCTTAGTGAGCGGGCGACACTTTTTACAAAACCATTGAAGGCCAGTATCGTTTCCTTTTAATTTATCGGCAATCCTACCAGAAAGACCCTCACACGAGACGTGTGAAATTCCTGTACAACCATTACAGGAAATACATATTTCGAAAGATTTCCAGTCTTTGGCACATGATATGCAAGAAGTCAAGGTCAGCTAGAAATTTGGTGAGTTAGGTATTAAATAATAGATTAACACAGGAAAATAGATGAAAGACCAAGAATGAATATGGAGACAAATAAATGAATATAATGAAAAAACAAAAAGGTCCAATATCAGTAAACTTTGAATTTGAATTTTTTTTTTTTTACAGATATTACTGTAACAGAAAATCAACACTGTTAAGTTATATCAAATATTTGGTCTCTTTTTGTCGTAAAAAAACCAACAGATATTTCCCAGACTTATTTGTGCAACGCGTAAATTGTTTCTATGATAAAATTCCCACAATAATATTTTTTGTATAAAAAACTCATATTGTTCAAAATAAAATACTCCGATTTCAATTCCATATATGCAAATATCAAATTAAACTTTTATATTTAATTAAATTTGATATTTGGATAATTTTTATAAATGTACGATTCCCACATTTAGAATATAAGAATTTTGTATACTCAGCATTTAAATTGTATAAATTCCAGAATTTTTGTCAAATAAATTCAGTTTAATTTTGAAACCCAACAAAGCCTTTTACTTCAACTTAATTAGCGTGAGGCTGCGCTAATAAAACAAACTTAAGCGGCAAAATAAAATAATTTTATCGCTATATCAACAAACACAAATGATTTTTGTTTTAATTTTATTTTTAATTCAGTGGAATTCAAAAACACGACTAAACTCTTCGAAAACCAAGCTTTGCTTGAGTTTTTCTATTTCGGCCCCCCAAAACCCTCCACCGAATGAAGACATATCGTATCCTTTCCGTTATCAGGCAACTCCATTAGACTTTTTTCAAGACTTATCTTCTGTCGGTCTGAAAAAGTCTTGTGGAGATTCAAAAAATTGGACATATTTTCAGTCGGACTGAAAAAGAGTCTCGAAAAATTGGACTTCTTTTTCAGTCCGACTGAAAATATGTCTTGAAATAAGTCTAATGGAGTCGTGGGGTTAGTCTATTCAGAATTTACATTCCAAGCTTGAAAACCGAATTACTGACGCTTGCGATTTTTGATTTATTAACCAATTGACGCGTTGATTTACCTACATAAAATTTTAAGTACTTTAATATGATATTTTCCGTGCGCTACGTAGCCATTCATTTGTTTTTTGTGCACAACCAAAGTAAATTGTTTCCAATTTGAAAACCGTAATTTTTGTATGACAACAAGTGTGCTAATTTCTTTTATCTAAAGAAGATTTATTTTTTCGACAATTCTGCATACGTATTTTATGTTATTTTTACGTTACCGCACGGCTCCATTGGACTTATTTCAAGACATATTTTCAGTCGGACTGACAAAGTCTCCATTAGACTTTTTTCAGTCCGACTGAAAATATGTCTTGAAATAAGTCCAATGGACTCGTGGGGTTACCCGACGACTCTGTAATGATCCGCGTCCTAGCATCATTACTACATGTGGTATCGATAAAATATACAAACCAATTAATACATGTGGTATCAATACAAACCACACAGACTTTACCATTTCTTAGCGCGTCTCTAGAACGCGTCTCCACGAAACATAAATATCTCTTCTTAATAGGACAACAAAATGATATATTAATATTTCTTTTAAAAAAAAGAGATACTAATGTCATATTTCCTAATAGAAGAAGACATATTAATCTCATGTTTCTCTTTAAAATATCAATATTGCTTCCTATTTAAGCAATATAGATATTTCAAAATAAGACAGTTTTAAATTATTTTAAAACTATTTCAAGTGGTCAGCAAATTCTTAGAATAAATCAATCTAACCCACTTAACATATTCTTTATGAAATTATTGAATATGAAAAAATGCACACAACGCATTTTTTTTCTCATGGTAAATATGGGTAAACCAATATTTCATATGTTCATATGGTTATCGATTATGTCATATACGGAACCCAAAAGGAATGCATTATGTAAACTGTTTTACATAATGAATATTTTTATGGAATGAAAATTAGTTCAATCAATAAAATTGAAGACCAATCCCACTTTCACGAATTATGAAAATACTGGAGAAAGATATTGGAAATTGGTGGATGTCTCGTTTCCTATAAAAGAAAAAACCCAAGCCATAGTAAGACAGTTAAGTTGCAGTTGAGTTACTAAAATGTAACAATCGGAAAAAGAACACAGTTAAAATTAAGAGTTAAAGTCAACAATTGAGTTACAATAAATCGAATATAATAAAAAAAAGGGCTGGTGAACTTCTCTCTTCGCAGAAAGCACTCCCACGTCCTCGTGTAGTATCCAAACGGGGATACTACATAAAAATTTGGTGGCAAGCGGTGGGATCCCTCTTCAAAGGGATAAACAATCCCTAGTAAAAGAAATTTTTTTTGAAGTGAATAGGTGATTTTTTTTTCTTCACGCGTTTAAATTCTGTTAAATGTTGGCATTGTTTCCAAAAATAGTGCTACCGGAAGACGAAGATACCGTAGAGTTCACCGCGGAAGATTATTTAAACTATCTGCTAAAGCACGAAAAAGGCGAGAAGAAATTAATAAGGAAATTAAAATGAAAAATAAATAAAATTAAAAAAGAAGCGAGAAAAACGCGTAAAAATTAAAAACAAACGATTTTTTTTTATTATCTTGAATCAAAACTTTTTAAAAAGAAAATGATACATGGGCAGTGGGACAAACATTTTAAACTCGGTGGTAAAGACTTAGAAAACCCAGAAGTGTATAAATACTGGGACGATTTCTTTCTCTCTAGGGATTACATGTAAGAAGTAATTATAGCTAGAGATCGCGTATAAGTGACAAGTGACAAAAGTGAATAAAATCACCTCAGCCAGGCGCTCAGGGGTGATCGAAAAAAAAATACACAAACTTAAAATCGGAGGAGCGAGCCCACACATCAAAAAAAAGAGAAGAAAACACAAAGAATCATCAAAAGCAACAGCAACAAAAAATATATATATATACAATAACAGCATAACGCAACGCGACATCAGCATCAAAAAGAAAAACAATCAACGCAACGAACGAAACAAACGAAAATTTTTAAATTTCTCCAAGCAAGATTTATTTATAAAAAAAAAATTTTTTTTTTTCGAAATATTAAGATAATTAAGTTCGTCAAAAAAAAAGGAATTGAAAACGCTTTTATGAATCCGTGAATATACTTTAAAGTAAATTCGATTTAAATTTTTTATTTTTTTCTACAAGTGAATTGATTTTCAAAAAAAGAAAAAAAATTTCTTTCTGTCGTTAATTTGAAGTCCTACGTAATGTTTCTCACACCTCGGTTGTGGAATAAATCCAAAATTCTAGTTGCCAAAATACCAATCAATAATTGTATTACTCTGTATACGTTTTAACCACATATTGCCCATGACCAAAAGATAAACTAAACCTTTTGGTTCATGAAAATTAATTTAAAATTTAACTATTTTCAAAATTGTGCAGCCGAAATGCTAAACGGTGGTTTATGTGACGGGGCAGGCCCCGCAGGCGGACAGAATACGGCACAAACGGCACAAGATGCTCTAAATATGATACCGAGTTATGACAGTAACAATGACGAATTACATAGGTTCGTATCATGTTGTAGTGTATTATTTGATACAAGTAGAACTATAACTGTTCAAAATTTATACCTTAATCTAGTTAAGACTAAATTGTCTGGAAAAGCATATGATGTGTTCAAATAAGGCAATATTCAAAGTTGGGCCGAATTAAAATTAATAATAATAATATAAACGAAGTAAAAATGATTTAAAAAAATTCCAAAATGCCTTACATTCAATACACTCCAAAAGTACAAGAACAAGTATATTGTTTAAAAAGAAAAGAAGAAAATTGTTTAAAAAGTGACAAAGAAAATGGTGTAAAAAACACAATAACTAAAAATATCCTTTCAAATAAAGAAAGAGAAATGAAAAATAAAAACGAAGAATATAAAGAAATTCTCGTAAACCTCGAAAATATCGATGGAATATACAAATATGAAGAATATGAAAAAAACCTGAAAGAAAGGGAAAGTAAAAATGAAACACAAAATATTGCAAGTAGAAGCAATAAAAGTAATCCTGAAACTAAGGAAAAAGCAAAAGAAAATGAAAGTATAGAAACAAGTATGGAAGAAAAAATAGTCGCTATTAAATAAAATGTAAACAATGATGGAGCAGTATTTAGGCAAAACACAAAAATCATGGAAAACAAAATCAAACAATACTAACAAATCAGGTGAAAATAAAAAAAAAACAGTGAAGAAAAATTAAAATTAATAATTCCTCCTCGGACGGAAATTATAGCTGAAATAACAACAAAAGCAAATAGGGAAAAGCTTTGCGTTAAAAAGGAGATCAAACCGGGCATTTTTGTAGGAAATGTGTTGACAAAACCAATTAATAATCACGCATTGATTCCCATTTTAAATAGTAATGAAACTGAAATCGAAATGCCGTTCGAAGAAAATGATTTTACCTGGGAAAATCCAGATGATTATGAGCTAGTTAATTTGAATTATGGACAAGATCCAATAAACAATAGGCTTAAAAATTTAAAACAATCGATAGGGTTAAACCATTGTAACACAGAAGAAGAAAAATCTATCATAAATATCTGTAGAGAATATAATGATTTATTTTACTTGGAGGGTGATCATTTAACTTGTACAAATGTTATTACGCACGCTATACCTACAGAACAAGGGTGTGCGCCAATATATATAAAACCATATAGGTTACCTGAAGCCCAGCGTGAAGAAATTAATAAACAAATAACTGATTTAATTGACGATGAGGTAATCAGTCCAAGCAAAAGCCCATGGAATTCTCCTCTATTATTGGTTCCAAAAAAGTCGGATACCAATGGAGATAAAAAATGGAGAGTTGTGGTAGATTTTCGAAAACTAAACAACGTTACAATAGGAGATGCATACTCTCTTCCAAATATAACGGATATTTTAGATCAATTAGGCAAATCTAAATATTTTACATTATATTTAGCCAATGGTTTTCACCAAATAGAAATGAATGCCGAAGACAAAGAAAAAACAGCATTCAGCACAGCATTTGGACACTACCATTACAACAGAATGCCTTTTGAATTAAAAGGAGCGCCACCATTTATTTGGGATGCTTTTTGTGATGAATCATTTAAAATATTAAAAGACGAATTAATTACAGCACCGATTTTAGCTTACCCAGACTTCGAAAAAGAATTTGTCGTAACAACAGATGCAAGCGATTATGCAATAGGCGCAATTCTATCGCAAGGAAAAACTGGAGAGGATCGTCCAATTTGCTACGCGAGTAGAACATTGAATCCAGCCGAAACACGATATTCAGTAATAGAAAAAGAGTTACTAGGAGTAAAATACGGCGTAGAACAATTTTGTGCGTACGTTTATGGTAGGAAATTTACAATAGTCACTGATCACAAGCCTTTGATCTGGCTAATGAATCTTAAAGACCCGACTTCGCGATTATCAGGGTGGAGATTACGGTTGGAAGATTATTATTACACGATCGTATACAAACCAGGGAAATTAACTTCAAATGTAGACGCATTCCCGAACAAGAAGAAGGAATTGATTCCAAAACGATAAACGTGATTACACGAAGTCAAACGCAGAAGAATAAATCAGACCATAGAAACGGAGAAATAAATATCGCAACGAATGAAAATGTCTTTCTGAAAATAGAGAAGTAGAAACGAAGAAAACTCTTATAAACGCCAAATCAGCTCAACATACATTTTTCATATTCCCAAGAACTGAAACCGACCTAGAGAGAAGTCTAAAAAGAATGATAGACAAATTACCTAAGATATTAGAAATAGGGAAAATATATATAGAAAAAAACGGTAAACATACCTACGTGATGGTGAAAATAGAAACACCGATTAAGAATGCAGAAAATGAGAAGAAAATACATGAAATAATAAAAATGTTTTTTGAAATAAACACGGAAAATAAAAGTGACCTGAATTTGTCAGAATTATCAGAATTATAACATTCCAGTGCACTTACCGTAAAAACCATTATAAATGGTATATATAATAAATCTGAAATTAAAATTAAATACTTCACCTCTCATATAACAGAGATAACTGATGAAGAGGTAAAATTAAAAATAATAAAAGAATTTCACGAGACACCATTGGGAGGTCATCAAGGTGTCACTCGTACAATAAAAAGGATACAAATATTTTATAACTGGCCTAAAATGAAAATTCAAGTTAAACAGTATATTAGAAACTGTTCATCATGTCAACAACATATACTGCAAGTAGCACCTAAAATACCCCTGAAAATAACAACAACAAGTTCCGTACCTTTCGAAAAAGTATATTTAGACATTGTAGGTCCATTACCAGTTAGTTACATTCATAATAAATACTTACTATCTTTTCAGGATGATCTCACTAAATATTCAGAAGCGATCCCTATTGAAAATGCAGAAGCTAGAACACTCGCAGAAGCATTCGTAACAAATATAGTACGTCGACATGGTATACCAAAAACTGTACTTACAGATCAAGGAACTAACTTTCTCAGTACTATGTTTGACGAAATTTACAAATTGTTAAAAATTAAAAGGCAGAAAACGACTCCTTATCACCCACAAACTAACGGAGCGTTAGAACGCAGCCATAGAACGTTAACATAATATTTAAGACATTACGTAAACAGGGATCCTCAAACTTGGGATACTTGGATTCCATATGCGATGTTTGTATATAACACTACACCACACACAAGTATAAATTTTACGCCATACGAATTATTGTGTGGATTTCCAGCAGAAATTCATACTAGCTTAATGTCTAAACCAGCAATATGTTATAACTATGATAATTATGCAAATGAAATAAAAAGCCGATTACAACACGGTTATCAAATGGCAAGGGAAAATATTAAACAAACCAAAGAAAAAACTAAAGGTTATTATGACAAGAAAACCAAAACAAAGACGTTTAATTTAGGTGAACAAGTTTTACACAGAAACCACGTTAGGAAAAATAAATTTCAACCTTTACGGACAGGGCCTTATGAAATAATTAAACTAAATTCTACGGAAAATACAACAATTAGAATTAATAACAAAAACAAAACTGTACATAATAATGACCTCAAAGTATTTATTGATGAGGAATAATGTACTAAAATTTAAAAATATTTATTCAGGATGATTTTACTACTCATTCTAATTTACTTACTAGCAATACACGCGTTTGAAGACATTGGGAAAGTAAGATTATTTAACAACGAGTGGGAAATTATAATTTACTATGATTCAAATAATTATAATTTTGGCTTTTCAACGCCATGGGTACCCTCAGCAAAACTTTATTGGGACTTTAGATGAAAATGATGCTCAACACTATAACGAGCAAATAAAGAATCTAAACGAAAATGATGAGCATTTAATAACATTAATAAAGAATCAGACGCTAATAATTGAAACAATAACCAACATATTCAATAAATCTGAAGCGAATATAGAGAAACAATTCTCATATATTGAAAGCAGAATTCGGAAACTAGAAGATATTCTGAATATTGCATATGATAGCTCAGCATATAATATTAGTCTCGGAATTCGAAATTTTAGCAACAACCTAATGCTAACCAACTATCAATTTACACAAAATACTTTAATTGATTTAATTACAAATGTAAGACATGGTAGACCACATCCCTCTTTTAACACTTTAGATATGCTTAATACAAGCACAGCAAGATATCATTCACAATCATATCGAATAAACGATAAATCGAATGTATATGCTATATCTCATCATTAGTGCCGGGAAGGGAGGAGGGGGAAGAGAAATGTTAGTGCGGCAGTGGTAAAATTAATCGGAAGGAGAAAAAAAAAATTCCATCACCTAACCGCCACCTTCAAACCACCACCATCAATCCACCACCCATTCACCAACACAAAATAAGATAAATAAAAATATATCGTTTTAGTATCTGTTAAAATTAAAAATAAAAAATACATATGCTCAACAACCGGTAGAACATAAAAAACGTTGACCATAAAGGTTACATGCGCGATGATACAGCTGAGTCGTTAACCAGCAGGCGCTTTAGTCTCTCCTTGTTCAGCGAGAAGTCAAAGTGACCAGAGCTGTTATTTGCGTTCATTAACATTCTGGTAACAGGTTCAAACCTTCCATAGTCAGTACGATGACAGTCGATCTTGAATAAGTTGACACTTCGTAGGGAGTGAGTGTTAACTTTTAATTTTATGCGTTCGAGACTACTCGAAGACTCAATAGCACCAAGAAGAATTTGATGAATAAAAACTATACCAGCTACCTCACGGCGCCTCTGCAAAGTCTGAAGATTAATCAGTTTTAGACGATTGCAGTAAGGAGGAAGATTGATAGCATCGCTCTAAGGAAGACCTCTAAGAGCAAAGCGAACAAATCTACGCTGAATAGCTTCAACTCTCTCAATGTGTACTCTATGATACGGCGACCATACTTGACTAGCATATTCAAGTACCGGTCTAACAAAGGTAATGTAAAGGGATTTAGTAATATATGGGTCGGAGAACTCTTTAGACCATCGTTTTATGAACCCCAACATTGACGACGCTTTGTTAACAATATTGTCAATATGACAATGAAAATTGAGCTCGGCATCACAAACAACACCTAGATCTGTAGTAAAATCAACTCTTGAAATAGAGTTTCCTAGTAAAGTGTAGTCAAATATGATTTTGCTACGTTTCCGCGTAAATGTTATTGTTTGACACTTACTAATATTAAGTGACAAGTCATTATTTGTGCACCAAGAAGTAAATTTACCAAGATCAGCCTGAAGCATATGACAGTCCTGCGAAGAAGAGATTACTTTGGAAATTTTCATATCGTCATCGTAGATTGTAATCTCAGAGTTCTGAATAATGGACGTTACATCATTAATAGAGATGATGAATAAAATAGGTCCCAAATGACTACCTTGCGGAACTCCAGAATAGGCAATAAAAGGATCAGACTCAATAGCACGGAAGAGAACCCGATAACGCCTACCAGAAAGGTAGGAATTAATCCACTTTATAAAAAAGGGAGGGAAGCCAAGAAGTCGTAATTTTAGTAAAATAATACTGTGAGACAACTTGTCGAAAGCTTGACTGAAATCAGTAGCAATCACATCCATTTGTTTGCCCTGCTCCATCGTGTTGATGGCAGCAGAGCCAAACTCGGTCAAATTAGTAATTGTTGACTTTGCTTTGAGAAATCCATGTTGTTTTGGGGATATGAATGGTTTGCAGTGAAAGTAAAAAAAGTTGTAGACAATATTTTCAAAAAGCTTTGGTGAGCAGGATAACTTAGCTATGGCTCTATAATTATTAATTACGGCCTTAGAACCTTTTTTATAAACCGGGATAATAAAAGAGTCTTTCCAAGCATTTGGAAAAATACCCGAAGTCAAAGATTTTTGGAAAAGGCTAGCTAGCGGTACCGATAAAATATGGCAACACTTTTTTAAAACTATAGCAGGCAAACCATCAGGACCCGAGGAGAAGTCATCCTTTAACAACTGAATCTGATTAATAACCGTCTCAACGTCTATACTAATTGAGTCAAGAGTGGATTTTGGGTAATCATCCAAGTATCTAAAGTAATCTTCGTCAGGTCTAAAATTACTGCCAGAGACCGCTTGTCCAAAAAATGAGGCGAAAAGATTGGTGATTATTTGGGTATTGTTTGACGAGGTATCCAAATACTTCATGGTAGAAGGATATCCATCAGTTTTACGTTTACTATTGACAAATTTCCAAATTGTTTGGGATCTGTGAGTAAGCTATTATGCATTTTCGACAGATATGAGTTGTACTCTAAGTTGAGTAGGCAATGGAATTCCCTCAGCAATGCTAAATACTTAATATGATCAAGATCACTGCTGGTATTTAAATACTTCAGCCATGCTTTATTCCGCTGATTCCGTAAGCACCTGAGTTTACTCGTATACCAAGGTGGAGATGAAGTTAAGTTTTTCTGTGAATAATAGGGCACAGATAAAACAAAACACCCAAAAATCGCGGAATAAAAATTCGCTATGGCAACATTAATATCAGGGTCATTGATAATATCCTTGAAAGGAATGTCATGAAGCAAAGTGTTTAGTAATTTGAAATCAGCCCTACGAAAGTTAAACTTGCAAACATCATCAGAAAATAACTCTTCATTGGTTAAATCGTAGGCAAATAATAATTCCAAAGGAGGATGGTATGTATCAATGTCAGAAAGACTAGCATCAGCCTGCCTGACCAAGCAGTTACTAGAATTAGAACAGAAGACCAAGTCCAACAATCTATCCAAACTATTCTTAATACCATTAATCTGTTGTAAGTCGCATGCCAAAAAGCTATCAATAATGAGAGTTTCTTGCAACGAAGAAATATTGGAGCCAATATAATGAGAATCATCATCCGACTGCACCCATGTCAAGTGTGGTAAGTTGAAATCGCCTAGAATAATTAGGTTATCATTGGGGTGCATGGAGTCGGTAACGAATTCGACAGCAGCGACCAACAATTGGTAGTGTTCATTTGCGCATGAAGGAGACAAGTAGCAATTTAAAATGTAAATAATTTCATGTTGCAAAAAAACTTTAACACATACCATTTCTAACAGTTCAGTGTTCGGAATGACAAAACGTGAACAGTCGAACGTAGATCGAACTGCAATAAGCACACCTCCCCCCAAGCAACTGAATTGATCTACACTTGTGTATCTATCTTTACGAAATATTTGGAAGTCCGAACTGAAAATCTCATTGTCATTAAAGCTAGGATTCAACCACGTTTCCGTCAAAGCAAAAATATCATAGGAAAGTGTTTGTCCATTCAGAAAAACTTTACTCAATTTGGAACGCAGTCCCCTCACGTTTTGGTAGTAAAGGGATAAACGTTTTAGTTTTTTGAGTTTTTTGGCACACTAGCAGAGGAAGGTCGACGACGAGAGAATTCTCTAGGAATAAACTCCTTTACCAGAGTTTTGTCAGGCCAAAAGGATGGCGAAATTACTTGAGAGAAAACTTTATCGGGGACCAAAATTTTGAAGGATGCGACGATACTATCGACTTTACTAATTTTAACAACCTTAGCAGCATTAGTATTCCTAAGTTCGGTTGGTAGCAAAGACATTATATAGTTATTAACATCCGTAGGTGTGGTTGACGGGAGAAAACGGGAGACAAAGATAGATTTCGGATGGGGTACAATGTGTAGAACGGGTGACTCAAGGGCAGCAGGTGTAGATTGTCCGGTATTATTATTAGCATTACTGTTGATACTACTATCAACAAAAGTTTTGCTATTAGAGCTATTTGTATTTTGTTTTTTTATGTGAGAAATGGTATTGACACTAGCAGTGAGAAATTTACTATCACTACTGTGGTTTTTTTTATCTTGAATAATGGAATTGATGCTACTGGTTTTCTCTTTTATTTTATTCTTATTTTTATTATTAATATTAGAAGCTATGTGATTATTACCGTTATTCGAACCTTTATTGGTAGTTTTATTTTTAGTAACCTTACCATTAATATTTTTTTCCGTTTTGTTTTTGCTATCCCCAATATTATCATTAATTAAATTAACCTTGTTATTAGGAGAAGTAAAGGGAGGTCCACGTAAGGTGGCTTCAGGGGCTAGATCTATGCAAGTGGAAACGTCAGTGACTGAAACCTGCCTATTAGTATTCTTGCCATTAGATAGAGCAAGTTTGGAAGTTAAATTTTTCAATTCGGTAACGGCAGCCGTGTTGGATGATATTACAGATGTATAGGATTGAAAGTGATTTAGCAGGGTATCAAGCTTTTCAGCGATAATAAATTTCACGTGGGACTCATCACCGGCAACAGGCGATGATGAATTTGAAAGTTAATAAAAAAAGGGCTGGTGAACTTCTCTCTCCACAGAAAGCACTACCACGTCATCATGTAGTATTCAAACGGGGATACTACAACTCCACGAGACATATTTCAAGACTTATTTTCAGTCCACGCACGCCATTTTGAAGCCATTAAATGTTTACGTGGGCAGTTGGTGTCATGACATTTTATTTGCAAGAATGCAAGAAGCAATGAAATTTTTGTTGCATAAATTTATCATAAAATATTTTATATATGTTGTTTCAACTAAAAATGCGTTACGGTTGGCAGGAATGGATGAATATTTTTTATAATAAAAGGATCCAACTAAAATCATTAATATTTCTAAAATTTTCTAAGAAAAAAAATTATTTTGAAACTAAATTTTTGCAATACCAATCCTTCCCGTAATTGTTATTAGTAGAAACTAGACTCCAGATATCAAAAATTTCTCAGAAAAATGTATTATGGTAGGTCATTCTTTACGAAGATATCTAGTATTTTTGTCATAAAATGATGCAAATTATAAACCAAATTTATTTTTAAATGAAATGCACTAAATTGTATACATTTTATTGCTGTCGTATGAAGGTGCCAAATTAATTTTTTCTAAAAAAAATGTCTAGAAATTAAAAATATCGAGAAAAACCTATTGCAATTACATACATTCGTATGTAATCAATTCATTGCCACCGTTTTTAATTTCAATATGTGAAAAATAAGTCTGGAAAAAGTCTTTTTCAAAAAAGTCCACGTTTATGTCAGACTTTATGTCCGACTGAGAAAAAGTCCAATTTTTAGAGTCTCTACCAGACTTTTTTTCAGTCCGACTGAAAATAAGTCTCGAAAAAATTTTAATAGAGTTGCCTTAAATCGATAAATTTTCTGTTTACGTATTATTATGAATGAATTTTATTTTTCGTTTATTATTATTTTCTTTATGTACTAAAAAAGGAAAAAATAAATACTCTTTGATTTGGGAAACACTGCACTAGATTTACCAACAAGATATACAAATTAGTAAGTTCGTACGGCTAGCAATAAATTGTCTAAACGACCTGAACTAACGAGATTGCCTTCGAATCTGCCCTTGCTTCAATGATTTGTTAACGCATCTTTGTTTCAGTCGGTTGCTTCAAAGACATGATTGAAATTTTCCTACCACATTAATGCATATATACACACTTCGTATAAACATAGCGTCGGTTATGTTTTAGGAAATTTTTTATAGCTCTTAGTTAGACTGAGGAGTTTTTTAAATTTTGGGATTAAAAGTTAACAAAGTACTTAACTTGATTTACTTCACATCAAATAATTCAATTCTAATTACATTTTTTAAACCATAATGGCTTTGTATGGTTTAAATAATGCCAAGTTTAATTTCTTAAACATACTTAATAAAATAACATACCTGATTATCCGGACATTTTGCAGTACGCATTAATTCCATTTTTGCTTCTTCCATACGTTCTACATCAACCGAATCAACAACGAATACAATACCATCAGTACATCTATGAATAAATATACGAAAGAAAGCCTTACAAAACGCCATTGCGAAGGGGAAAATACCTCTTTCTTACCGTGTATAACTTCTCCATAATGGACGTAATTTTTCCTGCCCTCCAACATCCCAGACTAGAAAGTGTGCACCTTTGGCTTTTCCAACGGCACCGCGAACCTTTTAATAAGAAAAATAAATAAATCAGATTCTCATTAACTATTTAAAAATAGCAAAACAAAATACTTTTTCACAATTGAATCCGATCGTTGGTACCGTATTTAAGTACTGATCAAATTTTAATCTATAAAGTGCCGTAGTTTTACCAGCTGAATCAAGTCCCAGCATAACTACATGAAGTGTTCCCTTCAATTTGACAAAAAAAAAAAAAACGTTAAAAAAATAATATAAATATAATATAATATGAACCATGTTTTCGATTCAAGAAAATGTAACTTTTAAAAAAAATTTTAACAGAATTAAAAAATATTTTCAAAATCTGCTCTACTTAACAAGATGTAGTTTTACCATCACTTTTCTTAACATTTAAGGGATTGGGTTTTACCAACAGATTATAAAATCCAAAACAAATAAGCATTAGGAGGTAAAATTCGACGTAAAGGATAAACGGGTTACTTTTATGAAAAAAATCAATCAGTCATATGTTACCTCCTAATAAATAAAATCATTATAACTAGAGGCACATGCAATATTTAGTTTCAGTTTCCGCTTTTCTTCAAATCCTATTTAGAGTCCCTTATGGAACATTCCGAACATAAGTTCCATTTACAACGCAGGGAACAGGTAAACCTTCCACTGCGTTAGAAAAATTATAGATTACCTATTTTCAGTATCCTAAAGAATGAAACGCTTATGCGATTGCTGATTCATGCTCTATGCTATGCTCAGAATAAGAAAGTAATCGAAAAACTGGCAATCGACGATGCGCAGAATGATCAAAAAATCATTGAAATTTTTAACAAAATTAACAGAATTTTCAATTGTGCTTCAAGAGCAAACGTCGATTATTTTAAAGATCTTGCAATAATCAGTGGTTATAAGTACCATATATAGTATTTAGATGATCAAACTCAAAAGTAGAAGAATAGTGGAAGAATATTTCTACTACAAAACTTTTTTCTCTAACCGACAGCTTTTTCTGTACCATACAATCAGTTTAAATTCATCTTCAGATGGTGAATGTCGTGGTCGTTTGAAATTACCTCAACTACGTGATATTATCATATTATGCTTTTTGCTTCTTTTGTACAATTTGTTGCCCAATTGCTCGTTTGTTAACAAATTTGCTTCCTGATTTGCTCTACAACTTTTTAATGCAACAGTGTACATGGAAGAGTAAATAATTTCGTTTGTTATTTTGTTTGTGCCGAATTTAACATATTGGATAGAGAACTTGCATTCATAGGCTTAGGTAAGGTAAAGAGATGACTTAAATTATTCATCATTCGTTCTGAGAGGGAAAGTTGATATTTTTGGTGGATGTAATATTTGATTCTGCATTAAGTAATTTATTCATTTTGACTGGTGATTTTCCATTGATTTTTGTACTGATTCTTGAGTTTTATTGTTTATTACTTGGTTTCGAACCGTCTTGTTTAGTATGTCTTGGCAAAGGAATAGATGTGTGATTCCATGCTGTCGAGGAAATTTAAAATCATTTCCAAACAGAAATTTTTTGGATTTGCCAAACGCGAAAGCGAAAAATGCCAAAAATTATAATTGATATAAATGCAAGGAAAATGCTGCACTTTCCAGCTGTTTGTAATATAAAAGCTGTATATCTCGAGTAATGAGCGGTTTCTTTAAAAGGCATATTTGAAAGGAAAATATGAGTGCATTGCCGGTTAACAGTTTTACCGGGTACTTGAAATATTTTTCACTATTGTGTATGGTAATAGGTGGCGTTAGTCCTTTTTTTAAATTGCTTAGTTCAAGCGTTAGAATTATATAAGAGCTCCTTTAAATTGATTTTACTAGGACAGAAATCAAAACTACAAGTATTTATATTAACTACACCTAGCATTAGAGAAACTGGTTCGTTTTTCCAGTAATATGTTCTGTGGTACCAAATTTTATATAAGTCCACTAACCTCAAGGAACGTACATTAATATTTACGGGCATCTTTTCGAATAATAAAGAACTATCAATAGCGCCATTGAAAATTTGGTAGACAAAAACAATATCAGCCACCTGACGAATCTTTTCTAAGGATTGCAGGTCAATCAGTTTTAACCGATCACAGACCCCCGTACTGTAGTAAGAAAGGGTCATTCCAAGGAAGATCTCTGCAATACGTATGAATCTGTTAATTAGACTTTTATGGTAAGGAGACCATACTTGATTGGCATATTTCAAAATAGGCCTAACCAAGGTAATGAAGAGTGCTTTAGTTATATGAGGGTCCGAGAATTCCTTAGACCATCTTTTAATTCAGCCTATTGCCGCTGTTGAGCGCCAAATTATTTTCAGAACACCAGATTACAAAATTTTCTAAATCGCTCTGGAGATACAGAGAGTTATTTAAGTTACTTATTCCTTTATAGATCATCATATCATCCGGAAAGTTACAAATTTTAGAGTACTTAATCACGGAGGACACATCAATAATTGCAAGAGCGAATAAAATTGGTCCCAAATGGCTACCTTGAGGAACGCCAAATGTTGCAGTATAAAGCTCAGATTTGGAAGAACGGAAAAGTACCTGTGTGGCGTACTTACAACCCAGTTAGTTGTAACTTCAATTTTTCATCGAAGTTAGTTTATTTTACTTAACTTGTATTTTATTATTTGTATTTTTATTTAATCTAGTTTGTAGAACAAGTTTTCTTAGTTAATCAATTTCTAGTTTTTTCCGAGTTACATAAGATTTTGTATCGAATACGTATTATATTAATACAATTTTATAAAACTAATTAAGAATATTAGTTTCTATAAAAGGAAACATAAATCCTCTTCATTGGTGACCCCGACGTGATGATAGAGCCCGACGTGATCTTTTAAAAATAAAATAATTAAAAATTAAAATAATTTGGCTAAATATTTTAAAAAATATAATAACATTTGAAATAAAGTTGGTGTTAAAAATTATAAATAATTCAAAATTAGTAGCGACAAAGCCTTAATCACTGGTGTGAGGCCGCACCACACACTAATTAATTAATATTTATATAAAAACCTAATATATATAATCTAAATTAGTATAGTTTTAAGTACAGAAAAAGAAGAGGCTATATTAAAGCATACTTAAAGTTCGTTTGAAAATAGAGCCCGAACAAGCGGCTAAAACTAAAAAAAAAAAAAAATAAAGAAAATGATTAAAAAATGCACAAAATTGAAACCTAAAAAGGCTGCATACGTCAACAATCAAATCAATTCAAACATTCACAAAATTGAAGACTACAAGATTGAAGCGGCTAAATCAATAGTCCATTCAATAATTGAGGTCTACAAAATTGAAGCGACTACATCAATTCTTTACTATAAAATTGAAGCGTCTATATTAATATTCAAAATATTTACTAAAGAAATATAAGTACTACACATTTCTCTTGCCATTAAAAAATATATAAAAATATATATATATGTTAATATAAAAACAAAATTACTGTACTATACTGTTTCAATTAAAATTTACAACATGTTTGTAGAAAATAGTGGTGATTCTCCTTTAATCATTTTCGGAGCTTTAATCAAAATTCCACCGTTCTGGTCCGTTAATCCAGAATTGTGGTTTAGACAAATTGAAGCTAAATTCGGTTAATCTAATTTCACGGTAGATATTACGAAATATAATTATATTGTGGCCGCTTTATCGCAAGAAGTTTTAAATAGTGTGAGTGATCAAATTATACACCCTCCAAGTGCTAATTTATACGACAATTTAAAAAGGGTCATTAATTCACGAAATACAGCTAGTGAAGAAAAAAAGCTGGATTATTTTCTTTCCCAAAATGATATGGGCGACCTTCTGTATTATATCGTGAAATGGTGACCACAATGGGAGTTTCCTCATTAATTAATACCGAATTGTTAGCTTCATTATGGAAACGGAAACTACCTAAATTTATAGTGTAATGAACCGCGTAAATCTCATATCATATAAGATTTAAAAAGATAACATCATATGATATGAGATCGTTTAAAAATACTTGTCCATTACTTTCTTCGAAATATTTGGAAAATATGACTCGTATATCATATTTTAATTATAAACAATTAATGATATATGGGAATTACTTCATGGGAAAAAAACCCGAAGCATGAATATTTCATAAGTGTTTCATATAAATTATAGAAGTGCATCGTCAACACATTTCTGGTTTGTATGAAACACTCATGATAATCGATTTCCATGAACATGAAAAAACCAATCTAAGATTTGTTTTTTTATGTTCAAAGACAAAAATACTTATTTTTCCAAATCAAAATCGCAGGGAAAAATCAAGTGCGATGACACTTGAAAAAACCCAATAATTTAAAATTTCGATAACGAATCGTATTCGTATTCGAAATGATGTTTTTTTTCCAAAAGTCAATAAGAGGACAATTTCAATAAAATAATTTATGATGACGCTAGAGAAATTGACCACTTATAGACTAATAAAATATATTGAGGTATTTGGAAATATGATAGGAAATTTAGTCTAGCCACTTTGGGATCAATAAATCCAAATGCTGACTATAATAAACTGTCCTTCGAAATAGCTATGATCAGGGAAAAATTCCCTATAAAAGCAGCGATCAGTTTCTAAGTAAGACAGTCGATAATAAATTTTTATAACTGAACGTTGGACCAAGCCATAATGTTCTAGTGTGAGGCTGCACTAGGCGTTCAGTAACAATAACAATATAATACGCTTTACGTTAAATAAAAGATTGTATTTAAAATTCAAATTAAAGGGAGTTTTATTCCGAAAACGCGAAGTAACAGTTCATACGCGAGTGCAGTGAAAAAAGTGCTGAAAAAGATGAGTTAATAGTGAATAAATTTTATATAACGCCGAAAAAATATAACCAATTCGGCGCACACAGCCGCGTATAACAATAGCAATGGCATTAGCTTCTTCCCCTACTTCCGATGTACTAGAATTGCAAGTCTTAGCCGACAGAATTTGGGAAGCTTATCACCTTATCGCATATTAACGCAGTCCATTGTTCCATGCCAGTTCTGATTCAACAAGATTCACCGCACATTTTTGCTTCACAGATGAACACTTTGATGAAATCCATGGAACAAAAACAACAAAATATTACACAGTTAACAAAAAATATGCGCAAACAAGAATTGGAAATAGAGGCGCTAAATTTTAAATCAAACAGTTTAAAAAAAATAATAAAAATCCTAGTAAAGATTCATCTACTGATAATACCGCCGATGTTTATAATTTGTATCCACTTTGTTATTATCATAAAACTTTCGGTGAACAAGCCTGAAAATGCTTAGATTGGTCTTCTAGATTTAAAGACTTTAATATTAAACATAATACAAATAACTCTTTAAACTAAAAAAATTTATAAAACTGGCGACATGTAATGGATCTTATAAGACACGTCGTCTTTTCGTTTATGATGCTTCAACTAAAATGGAACTCCTTGTAGATACGGGAGCAGATATAACAATTATTGCACATAACATTTTTTCATGTAATGAAAGAGTTCCTGACTCATTTTCAACAGCGGTTAATGGTTCGGCAATTCCAACTTTTGGTACAAAATTAATCAATGTCAATTTAGGACTGTGTAAAAAGTTTCCCATTTGTTTTTACAATAGCAAATCTTACTAAACCAATTATTGGTGCAGATTTTTTTTCTCATTTTGGATTTAAAACATAAAAAATTATTAAATTCAGCTAAAAATTTAAATATTGCTGGTTTTACATCAAACTCAAATATACCCACGCCAAAAATTTATTCTTTAAATGACTAGGGGCCTCCGCCCCTGCTCGCTTCGCTCGCCAACCCCGGTTCCCGATTAGAATTCGAGTAGATTTTAGTTCTCGTCTAATGTAATGGTAACAAATAAAGCATAATAGAGTAAGAAGCAAAAAAAGTATGTAACTGCTAGTGTGATTTATTTCACTGCTTCTTCAAATGACCTTTTGTTCTAGCTTGCACTCTATTTTTATACCTCCTCTGCTTCTACATCGTGCTAGAGCGACATACAGTTGACCATGTGACATTTTATATTTTCTCCCAACCATTCCAGGAAATATAAAATGTGTATACGTATAGTATAAATAATATGATATGTGATCATTTCTCCTCATTTTTAATAGTATCTATTTGTAAAAAAGACTTCGGGTAGATGGATTAATCATTCAGTTCTGATTTTATATTAACGAATCTGACCCACTTTATTAATTGGACTCGACGGCATGGATAGCAAAAGGTTGGTTTTGTAAGACCAAGTGCTTGGGATCAAATACCCGCCGGTGCCGAAATTTTTTTTTTTTTTTTTAGTTATAAATTATTTACTAAGCTTTTTCTACTACAAAATTTATAAATGATGTTTATTATTTTATTATTTATTATTATTATTACTATTATAATAGATAGCTAATAGATAGATTTTCAGTTATTAAATTATTTATTCAGTACTGACTTTTTATTAGCGAATCTGATTCACTTTTGCAATTGAGGTCGATGGCATGTGTAGCAGCAGGTTGTCTTTGTAAGACCGAGTGTTTGAGATCGAATCCTCGTCCGAGCCAAAAAATTTTTTTAGTTATAAAATTATTTATTAAGTTTTTTTCTACTACAAAATTTATAAATGATGTGCGGAAAAAACTTTTTTATATAATAGATAGATAAGCATTCAAAAATACTTCAACGTTTTAAATCATTATGGAAACAACCGGATTATAATTTACCTATCAAACATACGGTCCAACATCATATCTATACCAACGGTCATTTACCTTTCGCTCGACCACGGCGTTTAGATTCTACAAAACATAATATCGCAAAAAAAAATTGGAGCATATGATTAGCCTAGGAATTTGCCGACCATCATCTTCGCAATGCGCGTTTTCACTTCATATGGTTCCGAAAAGGAACTCAAATGATTGGAGCCTTGCGGAGATTATAGACAAGTTAATAATACAAGTATAACCACTCCTGACAGATATCCCTTAATACACATTCCAAATTTCAATTTAAATTTATCAGGTTGCACTATTTTCAGTAAAATAGATTCAATAAGGACATATCACCAAATGCCTGTTGCAGAAGCTGATATATTTAAAACAGCAATAAGAACACCTTTCGATCTTTTTGAATTTTCGTGTATGCCATTTGGATTGAGAAACGCTGCACAGACTTTTCAACGATTTATGAATACAGTAGTGACAGGTTTAGATTTCGTATTCGTGTATTTGGATGATATTTTAGTAGCGAGTAAAACGGAAAATGAACATCTTTCACATATAACATTACTTTTCGAAAGATTAGAATCATACAGAATCAACATTAATCTATCTAAATGTGAATTTGGTTGTAGACAGTTAAATTTTTTATCTCATTCGATTACAAAAGATGGAATAACACCATCAGAAGAACGGATTAAAGTAATAGATGATTTTCCTCAACCATTCAATTTAAAGTGTTTACAAAGATTTATCGGAATGATAACGTATTATCATCGTTTCATCCCTAACTTAGCAGATTTTTTGGCACCCTTACATGATTTATCCGCAAAATTAATTAAATTAAAACTAAAAAAAAATCGAAGGCTTGTCTGCCATTCATGACCAAGTCTTCAAATCAATTAAAAACTTACTAATTGAAACCACTTTACTGGTACATTCTAATGATAAATTTCCAATTTCCTTAACTGAGAATGCATCTAATTCTGCCATTGGTGCAATACTCGAGCACCGGGATCAAAATATTATAAAACCCATAGCTTATTTTTCAAGAAAATTATCATCATCTCAAATTAAATATTCCGCATTTGACAGCGAACTTTTAGATGCATACGCAGCTATCAAGCATTTTAGATTCTTGGAAGGTAAAGATTTTACAATTTTCACAGATCATAAACCATTGACAACTGCACTAGTCTCTAAAGCTAAAGAAAACCTCGTCAAGCTCGCTACTTAGACCTTATCGGACAATTTACAAGTAACATTATACATATTAAAGGAAAAAATAATATAGTCGCAGACATTTTATCGCCAATTTTTGAAGAAGAAATTTCAGAAATAGTATCAGAACATTTCAATATTCAAGCATTATATTCGGCACAAGAAGAAGATTTAGAACTACCCAATCTTCTAAATAATCAAAAAAAAAATTCAAAATGTGTATTAAAAGAGATTCTAATACCAAGCAAGAACGTCCATATATTCCACATACATTAAGGAAAATAATTTGGGATAAATTACATGATATTTCGCATACAGGAATACGCGCAACGCGTAAACTCATTACCAGCAAATATTTTTGGCCCAATATGAATTCAAATATAAACAATTGGGCAAAGCAATGTTTAAATTGCCAAATTTCTAAATTACATAAACAGGCACATAGTAAAATAAATTCCTTTAATTTACCGAAAGGCAGATTTGAACATATTCATTTAGATCTGGTAGGTCCATTACCTCCTTCAACTGGTTATAATTACTTACTTACCTTAGTAGATCGATTTACACGTTGGCCAGAAGCATATCCATTGAAAGATATTTCAGCAGCTACTGTAGCAAAGACAATGTTTATAAATTACATTCCTCGCTTTGGTGTTCCGCATACAATCACCACAGATCAAGGAACCCAATTTGAATCCAAACTATTTTCGGATGTTTCAAAATTTTTAGGCGCACACAAAATGCGCTCTTCAACATATCACCCTCAAAGTAACGGCATGGTTGAACGCTTTCACAGATCATTGAAAGAAGCATTAATGGCTACTAATAGTACTGTGCATTGGATGGATGAACTACCTATTATATTGTTAGGTTTTCGTAATGCTATTAAGGAAGATATTGGTTGCAATTCGTCTGAATTGGTATACGGGCAATCGCATCGATTTCCAGGAGAATTTTTTACAAGTTCAGATCACTCAAATTTCTTAGAAACTATCAAGAATGCTTTTAAAAAGATTAAACCAAAGGAAATTATCCACCATGGCGTATAATAAATTACTGTAAATAAGGATTTAACATCTTGCAATTACATATTTGTTAAAAAAGAAGGACTACATCCAACTTTAAACCTGCCTTATGCCGGCCCTTTAAAATTGAAAAAAGAACAGATCACCAAATTTTCGTATTTAAAAGAAAAAAATTACGCCTATCCATATTAACAGAACCAAACGCCCATATATGCCACAGGAAACACACATGTTGTGGAATAATAAAGTAAAAGAAACAAATACAGTTCCGATTAATTAACTTTTCCTTCTAAATTTTAATAATATACAATGTTTACTGGCAACGGGGTATGTGGCGTACTTAGTTGTAATTTCAATTTACTTGTTAACTTGTATTTTATTATTTTTAAATCTAGTTTGTAGAATAAGTTTTCTTAGTTAATCAATTTCTAGTTTTTTCAGAGTTACCTAAGATTTTGTATCAAATGCATATTATGTTAATAAAATTTTATAAAAAATACTAGTTTCTATAAAAGGAAACATAAATCTTTTCTGAAGTCTGTAGTTATACAATCAACATTATATCCATTTTCCATGGAGCACGTCGAAAAAGAGACAAGTTCAACTAAGCTAGTGATCGTAAACCCACCCTTCAGAAAACCATGTTGATTCCTGGAAATAAAAGCTTTACAACCAGAGCACACAAACTGCTGAATGATGCATTCAAACAGTATAACTGCCTTTCTGTGAGTCGGGATGATATACGAGACTTTCCAGAGCTTAGGAAATATTCCCGACTCATGAGATTTCTGGAAAAAAGCCGAAAGAGGACGTGCGAGGATGTTACTGCATTTCTTTAAGATGATGGCAGGAATACCGTCAGGGTCAGGTGAGTAATCATCGTCTAAACTGTTAATATTATCAGCTACTAAGGATATGTCAGTATCAATATTAGTGAGGGAAGTGTTGGGGTACTGTTAAACTTGGAGAGGTTTTATTGAAAAGAATGTTTCTCTATTAACAATGAAAATAACAATGAAAATATATTAATCTAATTATAAAATGAAGTTGTCAGGCTGCTTAGATTTAGATTTAATAACACGCCGCCTCAACTTCATTATGTTATAAAAATATAATTACTGAAACCCATTCCCAATTTTTCAAAATGTTTGTAATGTTTTATTTTTGCAACACCTTTTGTAAGTGCATCAGCTGGAATTTCGTCAGTGGGCAAATATTTTAATTCCACAATCTTTTCATCAACTGCTTCGCGGATGTAATGATACCTATAATGAATGTGCTTTGTCCTTGAATGTGGACCTAAATATGTCGCCATTTGCTGCGCACTTTGACTGCCACTGTAAATTGTTGTTGCGATGTTGGTACCAAAAATCATTTCTGCTAGATTTCGAAAATATGAAGCTTTCTTTGCAGCAGCAGTTAATGATATGTATTCAGATTCAGCACTAGATGTAGCACCAACCTGTTGTTTTCGTCATTCCCACGAAATTACCGCACCACTAAGAATGGATGCATAACCTGAATGTGATTTCCGAATGTGCATATCCTAATGATGGTTCAGTTTTTCCATAACATAAAAGCGCTCCTTTTGTTTCTTTTAAGTATTTTAAAACGCCTACCGCTGTATTCCAATGTTCTTCCCTAGAATCTCTAAACTGAGCTAGCATGTTTACACTATATGCAATGTCTAGACGGCTAAAAACAGCTAAATACATCAGTGAACCAATTAATTCTTGATATTTAGTGATATTGATCGATTGCCTATTTTTTATTGGATCCCTTTCCAATTTCAGCTTTATTGGAATTGGTATCTTTCGAGTTTTGCAGTCTTCCATTTGATACTTTTGTAATAAATTTTTGATGTAACCATTTTGACTTATAGAAATTGTTCCCTCTTCTATAATTTGATTAATTTCTACTCCGACACACAATTTTCGTTGTCCTAAATCCTCCATCTTGAAAATGTCCATCAATTTAATTTTCAAATTTTTTACATCATCTTCATTATTAGATGCTATCAATAAATCGTCAACATAAACACACATAATAATAAATTTTTCTTCAGTATTTTTGTAATAAATACATTTGTCATAATTCGAATTTTTTAATCCTATTTCTTTTAATGTGCCATCCAGCTTTTTATTCCATTGACGCCCTGCCTACTTTAACCCATAAATTCCCTTTTTTTAGTTTACATACTTTTGATTGATATCTCTTACTAACAAATCCTTCTGGTTGTTTCATATATACGATTTCATCTAATTCATAATATAAAAATGCAGTTGTAACATGCATTTGATAAAGTTTTAGATTATTTTCAACAGTCAATGCATACAACAACCTCATAGAACTTTGTCTTACTACTGGTGCAAAAGTTTCATTGTAATCTATACCATATTCTTGTGCATATCCTTTTGCAATAAGTCTTGCTTTTCTTCTTTCTATTGTTCCGTCTGGTTTATATTTTAAATACCCATGTAGAATTTTCAATCAGAAAGTTATACTCATCTTCCATTGCAATTTTCCAATCTACAACATCTAAAGAATTCTCAATTTCCTTTACCGTCATTGGATCTCCTGTCACTTCAACCAAATTTGCAGTTTCAGTTTTTCCTGTTTTTAATTTTAAAACTCTTCCTTTTCCGTGTTTAAACTTTAAATTAGTTTCCTTTCCACACTTGTCTTCGTTATCAGAATCTAATTCGCCTGTATCATGTCTAATTTCATTAGATTCACTTTCCTTTTCATATTCAGATTCACTTTTCTTTTATCAGAGTCAAGGTTTTCTTCGATTGTATCCAACCTTTTCAAATCATCTGCCAATTCTTCTACTATTTCAATTTCTTTATGTGTTCCATCATTTGGCGAAAATATGAAATCTGTCTGGTTATTAACATTGATATTCTGCGAATCTTCGATAAACTTTACATCTCTGCTTTTAATTACTGATTTTGAACCTATTTTCCATAGACGATAACCCTTAGCTTCATTTAAATATCCAACCAAAACATATTCTTCGCTTTTTTCATCAAATTTACCTTTTCCAGGTGCTTTATTCAAAGCAAAGCATTCACTGCCAATAATTCGTAGATGGTTGACATTTGGTTTTTTATGTGTCCACAGTTCTTCTGGAATTTTATTAAAATTTAAATTTGTTGGACAATGACTCCTTAAATATGTGCCCGTACTTATCAATTCAGCCCACATAAACTGTATAAAATTTCCTTGCGTCATCATGCACCTTGCCATTTCTGTGAGAGTTCTATTTGCTCTTTTAGCAACACCATTTTGTTGAGGTATATATTCCGTAGTTAATTGGTATTTTATCCCATGATTTTTCATAAAATCTTGAAAAATTTTTCCGCTATATTCTGTTCCGTTATCAGTCCTCAAAATCTTAATACATCTTTCAGTTTGTCTCTTTACAAATGATGGGTAAAACAAATCTGGTAAATCACTTTTATTTTTCAAAAAATATACAAACACTTTTCTAGAATAGTCATCGATAAAGGTTACAAAATACACAGATCCACTAATTGATTTCGTTCTCATCAGTCCACAAATATCCGAATGAACTATTTCCAATAAATCCTCACTAGATTTTTCCATTTTTGTTTGAAACGGTTGTCTCATCTGTTTTGATTTTACGCAAGTAATGCAGTTTGAAACACATTTCATTTCCTTAAATTTTGCTAAACCTATAACCATATTTTTATTTGATAATTCCTTTAATGACGTTGTATTCAGGTGACCAAATCGATAGTGCCATTTTTCAAACTCATTTAGGACATCACTTGTTTGATGATTTTCTTCCACATATGATAAATCATTTACTATATACAAACCGTTTTGCTTTTGTACTTCAACAATTTTTTTACCTTTTCTGATGATTATGGCGATATTATTTTTAAGAATAACTTTGCATCCATTATCTGTAGCCTTACTTGCCGAAATTAAATTACTTTTTAATTCAGGTACCAATAATGAATTATAAAGGTATAATTCCGTCTTTATTTTTTCAACTTCAATGAAAATTTTAACCGTACCTTTACCGACAACTTTTACTTGCTTATTGTTAGCTAACTAAACATAGCTATTGTTTCCTTCCGATAACGATATAAAACAATCTTTGCCGCATATTCGGTAATTAAACTGAAAATATTTACTTGTGGTCTGATTTTTACGAAAATTGTTCACTTTCATTGCATTGTCATTATTCATTGCGTTGCCATTATTATTATTTTTCTTTCTATCGCCTACTTCCATTAATCTAACCCTTAATGTTGCGATTGATGGAAATTCTTTTCCTGCATCAAAGGCAGCTTGCACTTCTTTGTACGTCTCTGTTAAACTATCTAGTAATAGTGTCACTAACAATTCTTCATCAATTTTGGTGTCCAATTCGGTAAGGCGAGTAACAACTGCTGAAACTGAATTCACGAATTTATTCGTCCATCCCTTGAGATTCGTCCATTTTCATATTAATTAACTTTCGAAATTCTTTCACCTTTTGTCTAATTCCTTTTCTGTCGTATGTTTCTTCTAGAAAATTCCAAATTTCTTTATGTTTTGAAATTTTTAACTAAGGAAACTTGCGCTGGTTCCATTGCGATTAATAATTCGCTCCGCGCATCCATATCTTTATCGTCCCAGATTTTACCAGAAGCAAGACCATTTGGAGGAAGTTCGAATCCTTTCACTATTTTTAGAAGTCTAGTTGTATGTAGAATACCCTCAAGGAAGTCTCAACCTCGTTGAATAATTTTCCCCATTGAATGTAGGAATTCTTCATAAACTGTCGTCATTTTCTTCCAAATAATTATTTTAAAAAAAAATATAATTTTATTTTAGTTTTCACGCAATCTATACCCTTATTTTGTATTAGGCTTCCAAGTAATTATTGTAATAAATTATTCAACCCTATATAAAACTATCTGGGCCCATAACCTGTTAAACTTGGAGAGGTTTTATTGAAAAGAATGTTTCTTTATTAACAATGAAAATAACAATGAAAATATATTAATCTAATTATAAAATGAAGTTGCCTTTGTTTTAACCACGCTGCTTAGATTTACATTTAATAACAGGTACTCATTCATGTTGTGATATCCAAAAGCAGCCGTCAACTTCACGCATGTCTTTTTTTCTGTCTAGTCAGTCACACTAGAATCATCGTCTTGGATAGACAACTTTTATTTTTTATCTTGTTTATAAAACTATTGAAGTCTTAATAAATAATTTGTATCAGTTCTCATATCAGTGTTTATCTTTCATTATCTTCAACACGTTATCAGCACGAATCGAATCACTGATTAGAAATTGAATAAATTACTTTTTTTTAGATAAAAAAAAAAAGAATAAACAAAAAAGTGTGATTCACAAAATCCAAGATGGCCGGTCGTAAGTCAATTCTAGAACAATTAACTGGAAATGAAAACTTTACTGGTTGGAAAGTTCAAATGATTGCCATATTAATTAAAAATAAATGCAAAAAGGCAATTATCCTCAAAGTAGCTGATGGCGATGAACAACAAGAAAATGCATACGGATTAGTTATCGAATCAATAAGCAACCAAATTGCGAGCACCATTTCTGAATATAGAAATGTCTTCGATGTATGGAAAGAATTATGCACAAGGTATGAAACCTCCGGTGTTTCAAACCAAATGACAGTTCTCAATCAAATACTTAATATTAAATTAAATGACTTAAGAAAAATAGATGAAAATTTAATAATTTTGAAGAACCATTACTACAAAATCAATAACACAACAAATGAAAATCTAAAAATGTCTGAGCATTGTTTCATTTTATTGTAATTGTTCTTCACTTACTTTCATCTCAAATAAAATTGGAACTTCCTGAGAGTCTCCAAATATCTACAACAGATAATTGTTTATGCATCGAAAACGTCTTTCCGTCAATTTCTCGCGAAGCATCAATCAAATTAAAAACTTCCAACAATCCAAATTCTTCAAATAAAGTAGCATTAAAATCCATGACAAAATTTGCACCTATTGTAAAAATACAAATCATAATAAAAACGAATGTTATCGTTTAACAAATACACAAAGTGTCTCGGCCGATAAACACAAAGCCAAAAAGAACCATCATTCATCAAAAAAAGATGAGGGCAGCGCCCTGATGGCAAGCTATTCCAAATCGAGTGGTTGGATATTGGATAGTGCAGCATCTCATCATTATTGCAGCGAAAAATCATTATTTACTAACCTAGTTCAACTGAAAACGCCAATTACAATTCACGCATTTGGTAACAACAAAATTAAAGCATATTTTAGCGGTACATTTGATATAAATAGCACGCATGGGAAATTCTCACTTAATGGATTATATGTTCCTAATGGAGATAATCTCATTTCTATAGTACAACTATACAAGGATGGGTATAATCAAATCATCGACCAAGCAGGATGGGCAATTTTTAAGAATACTAATTTAATCTTAAAAGTGAAATCTCTAGAACTGAAAAGTAGACTGTTTGTTGCTTACCTAAGGTAAAACAACAACAGGAATAAACAATAATGATTGGCATTTGAGATTAGGACACACAGGTAACACCAAACTTTCATTATTAAAGAAAATTTTTCCTGAATTAAAAGTAAAACTAATAAATGATTGTGAAATATGTGCTGAAAATAAATTAATCAAACCACGATTTAAGAAAAGACCTTCCACAACAAGCAAACCCCTTGAAGTGGTATATGCCGATTTATGTGGTCCATTCCCACCAAGCCAAGATGGAGATCAATATAAGGCGGTACTTGTTGATGATTTCAGTCGCCATTGCGGGACATTCTGTTTGAAAAACAAATCAGATTTCTACGATTCTTTTGTTTTCTACGTAAATTGGGCTGAGCGTCAAACTAATCAAAAATTAAAAATACTTTTTACAGACAACGGTGGTGAATTTATAAATAATCAAATGAAGAAATTTACTGATGAACATGGCATCGTACATTTAACTACTACACCGCATACGCCACAATCAAATGGAATTGATGAGAGGAAAATTCGTTCATTAGTGACTATGTCACGTTGTATAATTAATGAAACTCGATTCCCAAACAAATTCTGCCATTTAGCAGTTACCTATGCAACAATATTACAAAATTCGTTAACCCCAAAATATCGTCCAAGGTAAAATTCCTTATGAATTATTTTTAAATAGAAATGCGAATTTCAGAAAATTACATCGATTTGGTGCAGTCGCTTACGCGAAGAAAAACTTCTGGCCTGGTATGGCTAGCGAAGTACGTAAATATATCGCGAGGTGCATCGTATGTAAAGAGTCTAAGGCTCCAAATAGTGTGTTGAGGCCGCCAATGGGTAAACAAATTGAAGTTGACAAACCATTTCAGTACCTATATATCGATCTGTTAGGACCCTACCCTCGGTCTAAGCATGGTAACACCACTCTCCTAGTTGTTTTGGACAAATTTTCGAAATTTGTTTTGTTCAAGAAGCTACGTAAGGCATCTGCCGTACAGATCACCGATTTCTTGGAGGAAAACGTCTTCAATTTATTCGGCGTACCCGAGATTATATTTTCAGACAATGGACCGCAATTTATATCTAAAGAATTTCGTAAATTGGTTGAAGCGTATGGTGTGAAACACAATCGTACAGCTATCAACTCACCACAAGCTAACGCATCAGAACGTGTAAACCGTTCATTACTGGCGGCCATCCGCTCTTATATTGGCCCCGATCATAGGGATTGGGATCAAAACTTGGGAAGCATCGGCTGCGTTCTTCGGAGTACAATCCATGCTTCTACGGGGATTGATCCATATTTTCTTGTGTTCGGTTTCCACATGATCACACATGGCTCGACCTACGAACTGATGCGAAAGTTAAATGGTTTGAATGATGGTGAATTGGTTGTGTCCTCGAAAATAGACCAGCTTGAACTAATTCGCGAACGCGTGAAAAATAATTTGTCGAAAGCTTACCAACAGCATGAGCGAATTTATAATCGTCGAACCCGGGTAAAGCGATTTATTGCCGGGCAAGAAGTCTACCGAAGAAATTTCACGCTTAGTGACTTCGCAAAAAACGTCAATGCTAAGCTAAATCGTAAATTTCTGAAATGTCGGATTGTTCGTGCGATTGGCGGTTCCTTCTATGAAGTCGAGGATTTGCAGGGTAGACCCATAGGGGTTTACCATGCCAAAGACCTGAGACAATAGTTAGGTGTGAGCAAATACCTACTGTTGCGATCTAAATCGGATCATATTTTCCTTCTCTCAAAGTTTCTGGTGCCCGGCTAGCTCAGTCAGAAGAGCACGAGACTCTTATTCTCGGGTGTGGTCGAGTCCCACGTTGGGCAGTACAAGTTTTCACGTACCACTCAAACCACCCACACGCTTTTCAGTTACGTCAGGGTTGATAGATCAATCCCTGACGCATGTGTTGTAACGCGTGGGAACAAAAAAACTGTTGATGGATCAGATTTTTTTTTGACATCAACAGTTTGGAGTTTCTACGTGAAACCTTCTTACAGCCTACACGGCGAAATTTTAATTTCAAAAGCTTTTTCTTCTCCCCACCAGGATGGCCATCTATCGCAATCAAATTTTAAAACCATTTCAAGTGATCTTAGTGATAGTTGGAGCCATCTATTTCCGTTGGGTTATAAACGAGGGAAAAATTTCAAAGATTCTCTTTAAAGAAAGGGACAAAAAGAGAAAAAAATAAACCGGTTTACGAAACACGCGGCAGAATTTTGATATGAAAAATGCTTCCAATCCGTTAGCAAATATGGTCCGATTTTTTGAAACTGTTGAGGAAGAAGGAGACGGATATATTTTTGTTAGTTATGGTGGTTTTCGATGGGAATTTTTTTCTGGTCGAAAGAGAGTCTTGGGTGAACCATAATAGAGTCGAGGACTTAATGTATAGTAAAGTGGTGAATTTCAGTAATAATTTTTTTTGGTTTCTTAAAACTAGTGATTTCAGAATATTATTTAGTGACTTATAAAAAGAAAAATAATACATAATCGATAACAAGAAAAACTATATAACTATTTCCTTATTGACTATAGTTTTTGTATTCAAATAATATACACAACCTAAACAAAAAAAGGAAAAAAAATGAGCAAAGCAAACCATAGTAGTGAATTCACATTTTCTCTATATCGGCCGGACCACCATGGAACTTTCCCGATAATGTCATCAAATATTCATTTCAGTTCTCCTATTATAAATGTACATTCCAAGTTGCATGAAAATGTGACTAGTATTGGCCGAATTATTAGGGTTTTTTTATTTTGCATTCCCGTAACCCCCACAGAGGGGAGTCGCATTCTATATTTTCAGTTGGCCTATCCAAAATGTATGGACTAAGTTTTAAGAAAATTCGCCCATTATTGAGTGAATTCTTGAAGTTTTTCTATTTCAGGCCCCCACAACCCCCCATCGAGGGGAGGCATTTTATATTTTCAGTTTGCTCATCCTAAATGTACATTCCAAGTTTCATTAAAATCCGTAGGTTATTAACCGAATTATTAAGGTTTCTTTATATCACCCTCCCGCAACCCCCACCGAGGGGAAACGCATTCTATCTTTTCACTTGCCCTATCCAGAATGTACACACCAAGTTTAAAGAAAATCTGCCTATTATTGAGTGAATTATTGAAGATTTCCTTTTTCAGCCCTCCACAACCCCCCACCGCGGGGAGACATATTTTATTTTTTCAGTTCATCCATTCCAAACGTGCGTTCGAAGTTTCATTAAAATCCGACTATTATTGGCCGAATTAAGGAAGTTTCTATATTTCATTATTATTAGGGTTTTTTTATTTCACCCTCCCGCAACCCCCACCGAGGGGAGACGCACCCTATCTTCTCACTTGCCCTATCCAGAATGTACACACCAAGTTTAAAGAAAATCTGCCTATTATTGAGTGAATTATTGAAGTTTTTTTTTCAGCCCCCCACAATCCCCCACCGCTGGGGGACATATTTTATTTTTTCGGTTGGTCAATCCCAAACGTACATTCGAAGTTTCATTAAAATCCGACTATTATTAACCGAATTAGGGAAGTTTCTATATTTCCGCCACAACATTTTTTAAAAAGACTTTTGCGCATTAGTGTTGCCAGATGTAAATTCCGTTGAAAAGTTAATATGTTCTGACTTCGAATATAGTACACAAACTGTGGAAATTTCATCAAAATTGGACGAGCAGTTTCCGTTTTACAACAAGTGCAAAAATAGACTATATTTGGACAAAATGTATTTTTAGACAGTGTTGCCATAGTCGAATATGGCCCAAAAACTAATCAGATCTAAGTTAGGATCAAATACATGAACTGTATAAATTTTATCGAAATTGGCCCAACAGTTTAGTCTGAACCGTGCGGACAAAATTTTTTCGTTTTTAGACAAAAAAAGCGTTACCAAATAGTGTTGCCATATATTAATTTCGCCCAAAATCTAACACCATCTGGCATTTGATGCAACACCAAAATGTTTCATGGAAATCGGACCATCCATTCAGATTTTATTAGCGATTTAAAAAAGCGGACGGACGGACGGACGGACATGGGGCTAATTATTTTTGACGAAACGGATTTTGCACTCATTTTCATCTTCCTAGCCCTTCTAGATCAAAAGTTAGGTTTTCGCACGATTATAGTACTTTCCTATAAACATTCGTTTATCGGGAAAGTAAAAAAGAACTGTTATAAGTAACTGTGTTTTTTTTTTTTTTTAAATATAAAATTTTAGTTAATTGTGATTCTAAATTAGCGATTTTACTGATGACTAATAAATAATATTTTTGGGTTTTCAAATAAATTTTCCATACGTTTCGTCATTTTGTATATATATATATATAAATATATATAAATGTATTTGTCGCTAGTGTACAATTCTACCGTTGTCTAGAAAAAAAAAGGTTTCAAATACAAATATATCAATTGATCTTGTGTCTAAAGCTCAGAAGGAGGGAATTTCTTTCAATAACACCAACATTTTGGAGTCATCTTGCATTGTTTTAGAAACGTAATAGCATAATATCACATTTGCTGCAATTTGCTGCTGGAAAATGCCCTCACAAAGTAGTACATCAAGGCTAGCACAAATGCAATGAACCACCAGCTCATAGATTGTCGTCTATTTCGCTATCACCGATAAGGACCCAAAGAAAATTAATTTCCTCATCACATTCAAGTCATTCACATAAATACCTATCAGTCAAGAACCGTTGGTCAGAAGAGCACATCCCATCCAAAATTAATTCAATTAGCGTATGGCATTATGAACACCGGTTTTCCGTACTACAATGTTATAACACCGAATTCATCAATACCAAGATTCATTAACATCATGACCAAATTTTACGTGTGCACAGTCCTGTAAGTGCATACCACGACAACGAAAATTTGTAATACCGACGAGGATTTTCTGGCAAGGCAGTTTTCCTGATTTAATGATAATAATTTAGACACCTTCCGTATTGTGTACTTATCAATTATAAGAATTCTTCTTTTTTTATTTTAATAACAAACCAAAACGAGAACCGCGCTTGTGCTTGGGCAGCGTATAGAAGTTTAAGCCAAGAAACATATATATATATAATTTGTATTTTTTTTTGACAGATTTCGTTCGACAAAGAAGGCCTTTTTTGGGAAGCTCACGTAAGTCTGTTATTTTAATTTATTTTATCTTTCAAAAATAAAAGAAAAAGAATTCAAAATTTAAAGTAAAAGGTTTAATATTTTTGCCATTGATGAAGTCAATGTGTAATTCGTGTAAGCCCTGTTCTCCCTTTTGACTTGTTTCACTAAGTATAAAGAAAAATTTTGTTTATACATTTTTAAATAAATTCAATAAAAGGTTATATTTAATACTGTACCTAAAATAAATTCCTTATACTATAATTGTCGAGTTCATTTTAAAAATAAAAAAAGTTATATTTCAAAAATTAAAACCTATTATTTGTATTGGATAATATCTATCTATAAACTAACGTAATGTTTTCAACAAAATAAAAAAAAAAGAAAAAAAAAATAAGAAATTTGTTAGTGATCCTGATATTGTAATGGACGGATACTGGGAAAAAGATATTATATGAAAAAAAAAGGAAATGAAAATTATAGTGTTTCTTTTCTTACTCCCGACCCCCATTTTTTCAGAAAACGGGAAATGTTGAACGATAAGTAAACCTGCCGAGGAGAGAGAGAGAGAGACGGAATGAGGACCTGAAGAGGACATAAAAGAAAAAAAAAGGTAAATCAAGGGACGATAACCAATTTAAGGGGCGGTTATCGTCAATAGGGGCCGGCATTCTGCTGTCGGTCCATGCGGGAGGGAAGTGCCCCAAAGTCCGGTTGGCAATCACACCTATCGCCAATCGGCCCCGACATGCCTCGCAAGGCTTTCGCGATGAGTTTGGTCAGTTTCGGTGACCAGGAATTAACGAACACTCCCTTTATTCGGTTGTTTTCGCCACAACCGAATTCTCCTTGCTTGATAGCTTATGCTATCCTCATAAAGTCTGAACGACATTCAAACTTTTATGCACGCATGAATAACTATGTGTAACGCGATGACAGATGGTGGTGAGAAGCGACCCACCCCACCGGCGAGCTAGCTTGTGCAACTCAGCAAGGCCTTTCAGTTGCTCACATTTGCTGCACCATCTCATATCTTCTCCTCGCAAGGAAAAAGATATGCTGAAAAGTCATCAGGGGATTTGCTTTCTCCGATAAAAAACCCCAAAATTTGTAAACCCCTTGTTACATATATGGCGCCCAACGGTTCGTTGTTCGCTCAGCGAATTTGTTTAATTTTGCTTGCCATTTGTATTTTCGACTTCGGTTGAAATTACAAATGGAGCTCAAACAAAATTGTTTGACACATTTTCGAACGAGTTGATGTTTGGAAATGGTGTTTTGGTTGTTACCTTATGGTAAACCAAGTTTTCAGAAAAACAAATTTTTTTAATAAAAATTTGAAAATTTTGACTCAAACTTTTTTTTCAGTTTTCTGAAACACCCTGTACTCTTTTAAATATTTTCATCTTTTTTTTTTTAGTCAATTTTTTTTCTGAAGGTGTGTTCACATCATCGAAATTTCTGAACGAAGTTTTGATGTGAACATAATTTCGGATATTCGTTTTTTTTTGGTTTTCGGAATCGGGCTGACTTTTCGCGATTGCAGGTCCAATGTCGTTCGTAGTTTACGGTTGCAAGTTAGAATACTAGTCAGGTCATAGTTTTGACAAAGCGGCAACTATCTGCATGTTCGTTTGTGTTTACGATTGGACTATCTCTTAATTAGTCTTGAGGATTTTTTTTATACTTTCTCGGACATTGGACCATGAAAATGTGAATGATGTTGTGGTGTGGACTGTCGCGCATTTAATCGCATATCGTTAAATGTCATAGTACATCATACTTTATTGTGTTTGGTACTCGCGGTGTATACTTCAACAGTTTGGCATTGTACAGTCTTAGATTCCTGCGATGAGTAACATCTTATTTTCATTTCGTGAGTGCATGTCGGGTTTAGGTTTTCTTCGTGTCGTCCGCTTGCTCATTCTTTCTCTCTCACTCTTATAAGGTTAGATATAATATAATTCTAGGTATGAAGGTAGATGTAGGGAAATAAATAAGTTTTTTTTTCATATAAAGGAAATAACATCCTCTTGGGGGAATATATTTGGATATATTTGGGAAATTTATTTTTGTAAATTTTTTTTTGAATTTGAGGATTTTGTTTTTTTTTCTCAATTTCCAATTTATTTGGTTAGATTGAGTTTATCTTAATTTTAGTTTCTTTATTAAGTTTGGTTTAGTTAAGTTTAGATTAGTTTATTTAGTTTAGTTTATTTCAGTTTTTTTTTCATTTTGATTGCTTTCCGGTTTAGTTTTTTTTACTTTTAGGTTATATTTTTTTGGAAATTATATTTTATAACTTTTATTATTTTTTTCATTTTATTATTTTGGTGCGGGTTATATTTTTTTTTCTTATAATATTCTTTTATTATCATTTTTTTTTTTCATAAATATTATTTTTTTTATCATTACGAGAATTTTTCTTTCCATTAAGTTCATTTTGTTTTGAAACGAGATTTTTTTTTCTTTTCATTCGTTTTTTTTTTAAAAGGAAACATTTGTGAAATTACCGACTTCGACTTGCGTATCCCCCGAACTTCGCTGGTACACCCTATTTACATATAAAATATATTTTGTTGAAAACTTAAGGCCTGTTCACACGTGCTATCGATTTTGATTCTTACTACTAAACTCTCCTTAAGCGACAAACATAACTACTATGAAATCAAATTCTGGTGCAAATGGTTGCTATGATGCACGCATCGAAAAATGAGATTTTTCATTCAGTGGTGAGATCACTAGTATGCCTGTAGAGGACTTTATATTTCGGATTGAGCTATTACAATCGAAATGTAATATAAGTCGGAATGCCATATGCTCCCAAATATTTACCCTGTTCACTGGCACCTTCTTAAACGAGAACCAACTATTGATTGGACCGGAATAAAGTCAGCTCTTCTACAACATTATGGCAGTCTCGACACTGATAATGAAATTTTGCTACTCATGCTGCAAAGAAAACAAAATACCACCGAATGTTTTAATGATTTCTACGATTCGATCATGTCAAAGAACCATCGTTTAACGGCTCCAATGACGGATACTGAATTGATCCAAATCATGCGCAGCAACCTTAACGATAGCGTAGCAAATCTCATCTTCACAATGACGACTCCCACTTTAAGTTGCCTTCAACAAGTTTGTCGCAAAGCAGAACGTCATCTTTCTGTTAGGGAACCACCAAAACCTGTCTGTCAAAATCAACCAAGTATAACGAACGCGTCATCTGAAATTGCTAAGGCTAGAGTTATACCATCGGTTAAAGAATTTAATGCTGCTATTGTTCATTTGCCTAGTAACAATTTCGAATCTGATAAGTCTTTTAATATTAATATTCCGCATCGACAGTCAATTAGAACAGAGTTTCCAATCGTAAACGTTAATCAGGCTTACCAACGCGATGTGTTAAGTAAAGGATATAATGTCAATGTGGTTGGAAATGGATGTTCAATGGTTGTATGTTGGAACTGTGACAATGTTGGTCATGAATTCTTCGAATGTGTAACACCACAAAGGTCCTTATTTTGTTATCAATGTGGTAAGAAGAATGTTTCGTTCCCATTTTGTCCTAAATGCCATCCGGAAAGTACTCAACAGCACGGTATCGGCAATGACACTATAGAACCAACCATAACGGAACCAACATTGAACTTGGAACGGTCATCTCCACCAACACATTCACCAGATGACAAAATCTTAAAACCGGAAACGTCAAATAACATCTTGTCCGATAAAAACAAACTAGAACAGACAAATAAAACTTTACATCAACGTCAAATTGAACAAGACATAGTCAGGAAAAGAGCTATTGGTACAATCTACCCTAAGAAAACTTCACGTTATATATTAAATCTCAGGGAAAAGTTTAGAAAACGAAAATAATTATTTAAAGCAGTGGAATCTGCATTCGTAACATTAAAACATGACGTAAGACCATATGCGACGGTAGAAATCGACGGCAAATCCCTTTTAGTCCTTTTAGATAGTGGAGCAAGCATATCCTGCTTAGGCGCTGGCGCCTTAGATTTTCTAAAACGTCATAAAATTTTGATTACTGGTCGTCCCACCTCAGTCAAAACGGCTGACGGTAAATCACAATCGGTACATGGTCAAGTTGCGATTCCAATTACCTATAATAATGCAAGGAAAATTATTTCTCTATACGTTGTACCGGGACTTACTCAAACTCTAGATTTTTGGAAAGAGTTCGAAATAGCTCCGTCTTTGTTCAACACGAACGAAACTTTGGATTGTTTGTCAATTGACGATCCCAACATACACGCGCTAAATTCGGAACAACGAGCGCGTCTTGAGAGCATCTTAACTTTATTTCCTTCCTTTAACCAAGTCGGTTTAGGAAAAACACATTTAAAAGAACATATTATTGAGGTAGAAAACGCGGAGCCTGTAAAGCAACGCCACTTCCCTGTTTCCCCTGCGGTGCAAGCCCTCATGTATGCTGAGTTGGACCGTATGTTGGAATTGGGTGTCATCGAAGAAAGTGTCAGCGCGTGGAACTCTCCTGTAGTCTTGGTGCGCAAACCTGGAAAGGTTCGCCTCTGCCTCGACTCCAGGAAAGTGAACACCCTTACGAAAAAAGACGCTTACCCACTTCCACATATAGAAGGCCTTCTCAGTAGACTTGAGAAGACGTGTTTCATTTCAAGTATTGATTTGAAGGACGCCTTTTGGCAAATACCGTTGGAAAAGCAGAGTAGGGAAAAAACTGCTTTCACAGTGCCTGGTAGACCGTTATACCAGTTTACAGTGATGCCATTCGGGCTCTGTAATGCTCCTCAAAGAATGTGTAGACTAATGGACAAAGCAATTCCAGTCGAGTTAAGAGAAAACTGTTTCATCTATTTGGACGATCTTTTGGTAGTTTCTGAGGATTTTGATTCTCACGTTAAACTTTTGGCAACCATTGCACGTTGCTTGTCTTCTGCTGGACTTACAATAAATTTTGAGAAAAGCAAATTTTGCATGAGAGAAGTTAGATATTTGGGTTACATCGTTGGTAACGGATGTTTAAAGACCGACTCAAATAAGGTATCTGCCATCTTTGACTTTCCTGCACCTACCACTCCAAAACAGGTTCGTCGATTTTTGTGTATGACAGGATGGTATAGGCGGTTTATTGCCAATTATGCCTCCTTGTCGTCTCCAATTACTGACTGCCTAAAGAAGTGTGCCAAGTTTGTTTGGACAGCGGAGGCTCAGGTAGCGTTTGAAGCCTTGAAATCTTCATTAACTACGGCCGCGGTATTGGCCAACCCTAATTACACTAAACCCTTTATTATACAGTGCGACGAGAGTGAGACCGGTGTCGGAGGTGTTTTGCTGCAAAGCGACGACGAAGGCAATGAGAAACCCATCGCCTATATTTCTCAAAAGCTGAACTCAGCACAACGCAACTACAGCGTGACGGAATTGGAATGTTTCGCCGCGGTGTTGAGCGTTAAAAAGTTCAGAGCCTACGTCGAAGGTTTGCCGTTCAAAATAATCACCGACCATGCGACTTTAAAATGGCTCATGAGTCAGCGCGACTTGAGCGGACGTTTAGCTCGATGGAGCTTAAAGCTTCAAGCCTTTGATTTCGCGATTGAACACAGAAAAGGTTCAGAAAATGTAGTGCCAGATGCGCTTTCACGTGTTTACGTGGACGCGATTTCGGAAATAGTTTCGGCACCTAGCATAAACTTGAATTCTGAAGCCTTCAAATCAAAGGAATATCTCGACCTGATAGATACAGTGCAAAGCAACGCGGAAAGGCTGCCTTACACGCAAGTGTCAGATGGCTACGTGTACTTCAAGACTAGCTTTAGCACTGGCAATATCTTTCAGGAAGATCGATCGTGGAAGCTTTGGGTTCCGTCTAGCCTTACGGACGAGCTAGTTCGCCTGGCGCATGTTCCTCCACAAGCTGCGCACGGCGGTATTATCAAAACCTTATATCGTTTGCGGCAAAGATACTTCTGGCCTGGTATGGCTAGCGAAGTACGTAAATATATCGCGAGTTGCATCGTATGTAAAGAGTCTAAGGCTCCAAATAGTGTGTTGAGGCCGCCAATGGGCAAACAAATTGAAGTTGACAAACCTTTCCAGTACCTATATATCGATCTGTTAGGACCCTACCCTCGGTCTAAGCATGGTAACACCACTCTCCTAGTCGTTTTGGACAAATTTTCGAAATTCGTTTTGTTCAAGAAGCTACGTAAGGCATCTGCCGTGCAGATCACCGATTTCTTGGAGGAAAACGTCTTCAATTTATTCGGCGTACCCGAGATTATATTTTCAGACAATGGACCGCAATTTATATCTAAAGAATTTCGTAAATTGGTTGAAGCGTATGGTGTGAAACACAATCGTACAGCTATCAACTCACCACAAGCTAACGCATCAGAACGTGTAAACCGTTCATTACTGGCGGCCATCCGCTCTTATATTGGCCCCGATCATAGGGATTGGGATCAAAACTTGGGAAGCATCGGCTGTGTTCTTCGGAGTACAATCCATGCTTCTACGGGGATTGATCCATATTTTCTTGTGTTCGGTTTCCACATGATCACACATGTTCGACCTACGAACTGATGCGAAAGTTAAATGGTTTGAATGATGGTGAATTGGTTGTGTCCTCGAAAATAGACCAGCTTGAACTAATTCGCGAACGCGTGAAAAATAATTTGTCGAAAGCTTACCAACAGCATGAGCGAATTTATAATCGTCGAACCCGGGTAAAGCGATTTATTGCCGGGCAAGAAGTCTACCGAAGAAATTTCACGCTTAGTGACTTCGCAAAAAACGTCAATGCTAAGCTAAATCGTAAATTTCTGAAGTGTCGGATTGTTCGTGCGATTGGCGGTTCCCTCTATGAAGTCGAGGATTTGCAGGGTAGACCCATAGGGGTTTACCATGCCAAAGACTTGAGACAATAGTTAGGTGTGAGCAAATACCTACTGTTGCGATCTAAATCGGATCATATTTTCCTTCTCTCAAAGTTTCTGGTGCCCGGCTAGCTCAGTCAGAAGAGCACGAGACTCTTATTCTCGGGTGTGGTCGAGTCCCACGTTGGGCAGTACAAGTTTTCACGTACCACTCAAACCACCCACACGCTTTTCAGTTACGTCAGGGTTGATAGATCAATCCCTGACGCATATGTGTTGTAACGCGTGGGAACAAGAAAACTGTTGATGGATCAGATTTTTTTTTGACATCAACAGTTTGGAGTTTCTACGTGAAACCTTCTTACAGCCTACACGGCGAAATTTTAATTTCAAAAGCTTTTTCTTCTCCCCACCAGGATGGCCATCTATCGCAATCAAATTTTAAAACCATTTCAAGTGATCTTAGTGATAGTTGGAGCCATCTATTTCCGTTGGGTTATAAACGAGGGAAAAATTTCAAAGATTCTCTTTAAAGAAAGGGACAAAAAGAGAAAAAAATAAACCGGTTTACGAAACACGCGGCAGAATTTTGATATGAAAAATGCTTCCAATCCGTTAGCAAATATGGTCCGATTTTTTGAAACTGTTGAGGAAGAAGGAGACAGATATATTTTTGTGAGTTATGGTGGTTTTCGATGGGAATTTTTTTCTGGTCGAAAGAGAGTCTTGGGTGAACCATAATAGAGTCGAGGACTTAATGTATAGTAAAGTGGTGAATTTCAGTAATAATTTTTTTTGGTTTCTTAAAACTAGTGATTTCAGAATATCATTTAGTGACTTATAAAAAGAAAAATAATACATAATCGATAACAAGAAAAACTATATAACTATTTCCTTATTGACTATAGTTTTTGTATTCAAATAATATACACAACCTAAACAAAAAAAGAAAAAAAAATGAGCAAAGCAAACCATAGTAGTGAATTCACACTTTCTCTATATCGGCCGGACCACCATGGAACTTTCCCGATAATGTCATCAAATATTCATTTCAGTTCTCCTATTATAAATGTACATTCCAAGTTGCATGAAAATGTGACTAGTATTGGCCGAATTATTAGGGTTTTTTTATTTTGCATTCCCGTAACCCCCACAGAGGGGAGTCGCATTCTATATTTTCAGTTGGCCTATCCAAAATGTATGGACTAAGTTTTAAGAAAATTCGCCCATTATTGAGTGAATTCTTGAAGTTTTTCTATTTCAGGCCCCCACAACCCCCCATCGAGGGGAGGCATTTTATATTTTCAGTTTGCTCATCCTAAATGTACATTCCAAGTTTCATTAAAATCCGTAGGTTATTAACCGAATTATTAAGGTTTCTTTATATCACCCTCCCGCAACCCCCACCGAGGGGAAACGCATTCTATCTTTTCACTTGCCCTATCCAGAATGTACACACCAAGTTTAAAGAAAATCTGCCTATTATTGAGTGAATTATTGAAGATTTCCTTTTTCAGCCCTCCAAAACCCCCCACCGCGGGGAGACATATTTTATTTTTTCAGTTCATCCATTCCAAACGTGCGTTCGAAGTTTCATTAAAATCCGACTATTATTGGCCGAATTAAGGAAGTTTCTATATTTCATTATTATTAGGGTTTTTTTATTTCACCCTCCCGCAACCCCCACCGAGGGGAGACGCACCCTATCTTCTCACTTGCCCTATCCAGAATGTACACACCAAGTTTAAAGAAAATCTGCCTATTATTGAGTGAATTATTGAAGTTTTTCTTTTTCAGCCCCCCACAATCCCCCACCGCTGGGGGACATATTTTATTTTTTCGGTTGGTCAATCCCAAACGTACATTCGAAGTTTCATTAAAATCCGACTATTATTAACCGAATTAGGGAAGTTTCTATATTTCCGCCACAACATTTTTTAAAAAAACTTTTGCGCATTAGTGTTGCCAGATGTAAATTCCGTTGAAAAGTTAATATGTTCTGACTTCGAATATAGTACACAAACTGTGGAAATTTCATCAAAATTGGACGAGCAGTTTCCGTTTTACAACAAGTGCAAAAATAGACTATATTTGGACAAAATGTATTTTTAGACAGTGTTGCCATAGTCGAATATGGCCCAAAAACTAATCAGATCTAAGTTAGGATCAAATACATGAACTGTATAAATTTTATCGAAATTGGCCCAACAGTTTAGTCTGAACCGTGCGGACAAAATTTTTTCGTTTTTAGACAAAAAAAGCGTTACCAAATAGTGTTGCCATATATTAATTTCGCCCAAAATCTAACACCATCTGGCATTTGATGCAACACCAAAATGTTTCATGGAAATCGGACCATCCATTCAGATTTTATTAGCGATTTAAAAAAGCGGACGGACGGACGGACGGACGGACATGGGGCTAATTATTTTTGACGAAACGGATTTTGCACTCATTTTCATCTTCCTAGCCCTTCTAGATCAAAAGTTAGGTTTTCGCACGATTATAGTACTTTCCTATAAACATTCGTTTATCGGGAAAGTAAAAAAGAACTGTTATAAGTAACTGTGTTTTTTTTCATCTTGCATTGTTTTAGAAACGTAATAGCATAATATCACATTTGCTGCAATTTGCTGCTGGAAAATGCCCTCACAAAGTAGTACATCAAGGCTAGCACAAATGCAATGAACCACCAGCTCATAGATTGTCGTCTATTTCGCTATCACCGATAAGGACCCAAAGAAAATTAATTTCCTCATCACATTCAACTCATTCACATAAATACCTATCAGTCAAGAACCGTTGGTCAGAAGAGCACATGCCATCCAAAATTAATTCAATTAGCGTATGGCATTATGAACACCGGTTTTCCGTACTACAATGTTATAACACCGAATTCATCAATACCAAGATTCATTAACATCATGACCAAATTTTACGTGTGCACAGTCCTGTAAGTGCATACCACGACAACGAAAATTTGTAATACCGACGAGGATTTTCTGGCAAGGCAGTTTTCCTGATTTAATGATAATAATTTAGACACCTTCCGTATTGTGTACTTATCAATTATAAGAATTCTTCTTTTTTTATTTTAATAACAAACCAAAACGAGAACCGCGCTTGTGCTTGGGCAGCGTATAGAAGTTTAAGCCAAGAAACATATATATATATAATTTGTATTTTTTTTTGACAGATTTCGTGCGACAAAGAAGGCCTTTTTTGGGAAGCTCACGTAAGTCTGTTATTTTAATTTATTGACACATTTTCGAACGAGTTGATGTTTGGAAATGGTGTTTTGGTTGTTACCTTATGGTAAACCAAGTTTTCAGAAAAACAAATTTTTTTAATAAAAATTTGAAAATTTTGACTCAAACTTTTTTTTCAGTTTTCTGAAACACCCTGTACTCTTTTAAATATTTTCATCTTTTTTTTTTTAGTCAATTTTTTTTCTGAAGGTGTGTTCACATCATCGAAATTTCTGAACGAAGTTTTGATGTGAACATAATTTCGGATATTCGTTTTTTTTTGGTTTTCGGAATCGGGCTGACTTTTCGCGATTGCAGGTCCAATGTCGTTCGTAGTTTACGGTTGCAAGTTAGAATACTAGTCAGGTCATAGTTTTGACAAAGCGGCAACTATCTGCATGTTCGTTTGTGTTTACGATTGGACTATCTCTTAATTAGTCTTAAGGATTTTTTTTATACTTTCTCGGACATTGGACCATGAAAATGTGAATGATGTTGTGGTGTGGACTGTCGCGCATTTAATCGCATATCGTTAAATGTCATAGTACATCATACTTTATTGTGTTTGGTACGCGCGGTGTATACTTCAACAGTTTGGCATTGTACAGTCTTAGATTCCTGCGATGAGTAACATCTTATTTTCATTTCGTGAGTGCATGTCGGGTTTAGGTTTTCTTCGTGTCGTCCGCTTGCTCATTCTTTCTCTCTCACTCTTATAAGGTTAGATATAATATAATTCTAGGTATGAAGGTAGATGTAGGGAAATAAATAAGTTTTTTTTTCATATAAAGGAAATAACTTCCTCTTGGGGGAATATATTTGGATATATTTGGGAAATTTATTTTTGTAAATTTGTTTTTGAATTTGAGGATTTTGTTTTTTTTTCTCAATTTCCAATTTATTTGGTTAGATTGAGTTTATCTTAATTTTAGTTTCTTTATTAAGTTTGGTTTAGTTAAGTTTAGATTAGTTTATTTAGTTTAGTTTATTTCATTTTTTTTTTCATTTTGATTGCTTTCCGGTTTAGTTTTTTTTACTTTTAGGTTATATTTTTTTGGAAATTATATTTTATAACTTTTATTATTTTTTTCATTTTATTATTTTGGTGCGGGTTATATTTTTTTTTCTTATAATTTTCTTTTATTATCATTTTTTTTTTTCATAAATATTATTTTTTTTATCATTACGAGAATTTTTCTTTCCATTAAGTTCATTTTGTTTTGAAACGAGATTTTTTTTTCTTTTCATTCGTTTTTTTTTTAAAAGGAAACATTTGTGAAATTACCGACTTCGACTTGCGTATCCCCCGAACTTCGCTGGTACACCCTATTTACATATAAAATATATTTTGTTGAAAACTTAAGGCCTGTTCACACGTGCTATCGATTTTGATTCTTACTACTAAACTCTCCTTAAGCGACAAACATAACTACTATGAAATCAAATTCTGGTGCAAATGGTTGCTATGATGCACGCATCGAAAAATGAGATTTTTCATTCAGTGGTGAGATCACTAGTATGCCTGTAGAGGACTTTATATTTCGGATTGAGCTATTACAATCGAAATGTAATATAAGTCGGAATGCCATATGCTCCCAAATATTTACCCTGTTCACTGGCACCTTCTTAAACGAGAACCAACTATTGATTGGACCGGAATAAAGTCAGCTCTTCTACAACATTATGGCAGTCTCGACACTGATAATGAAATTTTGCTACTCATGCTGCAAAGAAAACAAAATACCACCGAATGTTTTAATGATTTCTACGATTCGATCATGTCAAAGAACCATCGTTTAACGGTTCCAATGACGGATACTGAATTGATCCAAATCATGCGCAGCAACCTTAACGATAGCGTAGCAAATCTCATCTTCACAATGACGACTCCCACTTTAAGTTGCCTTCAACAAGTTTGTCGCAAAGCAGAACGTCCTCTTTCTGTTAGGGAACCACCAAAACCTGTCTGTCAAAATCAACCAAGTATAACGAACGCGTCATCTGAAATTGCTAAGGCTAGAGTTATACCATCGGTTAAAGAATTTAATGCTGCTATTGTTCATTTTCCTAGTAACAATTTCGAATCTGATAAGTCTTTTAATATTAATATTCCGCATCGACAGTCAATTAGAACAGAGTTTCCAATCGTAAACGTTAATCAGGCTTACCAACGCGATGTGTTAAGTAAAGGATATAATGTCAATGTGGTTGGAAATGGATGTTCAATGGTTGTATGTTGGAACTGTGACAATGTTGGTCATGAATTCTTCGAATGTGTAACACCACAAAGGTCCTTATTTTGTTATCAATGTGGTAAGAAGAATGTTTCGTTCCCATTTTGTCCTAAATGCCATCCGGAAAGTATTCAACAGCACGGTATCGGCAATGACACTATAGAACCAACCATAACGGAACCAACATTGAACTTGGAACGGTCATCTCCACCAACACATTCACCAGATGACAAAATCTTAAAACCGGAAACGTCAAATAACATCTTGTCCGATAAAAACAAACTAGAACAGACAAATAAAACTTTACATCAACGTCAAATTGAACAAGACATAGTCAGGAAAAGAGCTATTGGTACAATCTACCCTAAGAAAACTTCACGTTATATATTAAATCTCAGGGAAAAGTTTAGAAAACGAAAATAATTATTTAAAGCAGTGGAATCTGCATTCGTAACATTAAAACATGACGTAAGACCATATGCGACGGTAGAAATCGACGGCAAATCCCTTTTAGTCCTTTTAGATAGTGGAGCAAGCATATCCTGCTTAGGCGCTGGCGCCTTAGATTTTCTAAAACGTCATAAAATTTTGATTACTGGTCGTCCCACCTCAGTCAAAACGGCTGACGGTAAATCACAATCGGTACATGGTCAAGTTGCGATTCCAATTACCTATAATAATGCAAGGAAAATTATTTCTCTATACGTTGTACCGGGACTTACTCAAACTCTAGATTTTTGGAAAGAGTTCGAAATAGCTCCGTCTTTGTTCAACACGAACGAAACTTTGGATTGTTTGTCAATTGACGATCCCAACATACACGCGCTAAATTCGGAACAACGAGCGCGTCTTGAGAGCATCTTAACTTTATTTCCTTCCTTTAACCAAGTCGGTTTAGGAAAAACACATTTAAAAGAACATATTATTGAGGTAGAAAACGCGGAGCCTGTAAAGCAACGCCACTTCCCTGTTTCCCCTGCGGTGCAAGCCCTCATGTATGCTGAGTTGGACCGTATGTTGGAATTGGGTGTCATCGAAGAAAGTGTCAGCGCGTGGAACTCTCCTGTAGTCTTGGTGCGCAAACCTGGAAAGGTTCGCCTCTGCCTCGACTCCAGGAAAGTGAACACCCTTACGAAAAAAGACGCTTACCCACTTCCACATATAGAAGGCCTTCTCAGTAGACTTGAGAAGACGTGTTTCATTTCAAGTATTGATTTGAAGGACGCCTTTTGGCAAATACCGTTGGAAAAGCAGAGTAGGGAAAAAACTGCTTTCACAGTGCCTGGTAGACCGTTATACCAGTTTACAGTGATGCCATTCGGGCTCTGTAATGCTCCTCAAAGAATGTGTAGACTAATGGACAAAGCAATTCCAGTCGAGTTAAGAGAAAACTGTTTCATCTATTTGGACGATCTTTTGGTAGTTTCTGAGGATTTTGATTCTCACGTTAAACTTTTGGCAACCATTGCACGTTGCTTGTCTTCTGCTGGACTTACAATAAATTTTGAGAAAAGCAAATTTTGCATGAGAGAAGTTAGATATTTGGGTTACATCGTTGGTAACGGATGTTTAAAGACCGACTCAAATAAGGTATCTGCCATCTTTGACTTTCCTGCACCTACCACTCCAAAACAGGTTCGTCGATTTTTGTGTATGACAGGATGGTATAGGCGATTTATTGCCAATTATGCCTCCTTGTCGTCTCGAATTACTGACTGCCTAAAGAAGAGTGCCAAGTTTGTTTGGACAGCGGAGGCTCAGGTAGCGTTTGAAGCCTTGAAATCTTCATTAACTACGGCCGCGGTATTGGCCAACCCTGATTACACTAAACCCTTTATTATACAGTGCGACGAGAGTGAGACCGGTGTCGGAGGTGTTTTGCTGCAAAGCGACGACGAAGGCAATGAGAAACCCATCGCCTATATTTCTCAAAAGCTGAACTCAGCACAACGCAACTACAGCGTGACGGAATTGGAATGTTTCGCCGCGGTGTTGAGCGTTAAAAAGTTCAGAGCCTACGTCGAAGGTTTGCCGTTCAAAATAATCACCGACCATGCGAGTTTAAAATGGCTCATGAGTCAGCGCGACTTGAGCGGACGTTTAGCTCGATGGAGCTTAAAGCTTCAAGCCTTTGATTTCGCGATTGAACACAGAAAAGGTTCAGAAAATGTAGTGCCAGATGCGCTTTCACGTGTTTACGTGGACGCGATTTCGGAAATAGTTTCGGCACCTAGCATAAACTTGAATTCTGAAGCCTTCAAATCAAAGGAATATCTCGACCTGATAGATACAGTGCAAAGCAACGCGGAAAGGCTGCCTTACACGCAAGTGTCAGATGGCTACGTGTACTTCAAGACTAGCTTTAGCACTGGCAATATCTTTCAGGAAGATCGATCGTGGAAGCTTTGGGTTCCGTCTAGCCTTACGGACGAGCTAGTTCGCCTGGCGCATGTTCCTCCACAAGCTGCGCACGGCGGTATTATCAAAACCTTATATCGTTTGCGGCAAAGATACTTCTGGCCTGGTATGGCTAGCGAAGTACGTAAATATATCGCGAGTTGCATCGTATGTAAAGAGTCTAAGGCTCCAAATAGTGTGTTGAGGCCGCCAATGGGCAAACAAATTGAAGTTGACAAACCTTTCCAGTACCTATATATCGATCTGTTAGGACCCTACCCTCGGTCTAAGCATGGTAACACCACTCTCCTAGTCGTTTTGGACAAATTTTCGAAATTCGTTTTGTTCAAGAAGCTACGTAAGGCATCTGCCGTGCAGATCACCGATTTCTTGGAGGAAAACGTCTTCAATTTATTCGGCGTACCCGAGATTATATTTTCAGACAATGGACCGCAATTTATATCTAAAGAATTTCGTAAATTGGTTGAAGCGTATGGTGTGAAACACAATCGTACAGCTATCAACTCACCACAAGCTAACGCATCAGAACGTGTAAACCGTTCATTACTGGCGGCCATCCGCTCTTATATTGGCCCCGATCATAGGGATTGGGATCAAAACTTGGGAAGCATCGGCTGTGTTCTTCGGAGTACAATCCATGCTTCTACGGGGATTGATCCATATTTTCTTGTGTTCGGTTTCCACATGATCACACATGTTCGACCTACGAACTGATGCGAAAGTTAAATGGTTTGAATGATGGTGAATTGGTTGTGTCCTCGAAAATAGACCAGCTTGAACTAATTCGCGAACGCGTGAAAAATAATTTGTCGAAAGCTTACCAACAGCATGAGCGAATTTATAATCGTCGAACCCGGGTAAAGCGATTTATTGCCGGGCAAGAAGTCTACCGAAGAAATTTCACGCTTAGTGACTTCGCAAAAAACGTCAATGCTAAGCTAAATCGTAAATTTCTGAAGTGTCGGATTGTTCGTGCGATTGGCGGTTCCCTCTATGAAGTCGAGGATTTGCAGGGTAGACCCATAGGGGTTTACCATGCCAAAGACTTGAGACAATAGTTAGGTGTGAGCAAATACCTACTGTTGCGATCTAAATCGGATCATATTTTCCTTCTCTCAAAGTTTCTGGTGCCCGGCTAGCTCAGTCAGAAGAGCACGAGACTCTTATTCTCGGGTGTGGTCGAGTCCCACGTTGGGCAGTACAAGTTTTCACGTACCACTCAAACCACCCACACGCTTTTCAGTTACGTCAGGGTTGATAGATCAATCCCTGACGCATATATGTTGTAACGCGTGGGAACAAAAAAACTGTTGATGGATCAGATTTTTTTTTGACATCAACAGTTTGGAGTTTCTACGTGAAACCTTCTTACAGCCTACACGGCGAAATTTTAATTTCAAAAGCTTTTTCTTCTCCCCACCAGGATGGCCATCTATCGCAATCAAATTTTAAAACCATTTCAAGTGATCTTAGTGATAGTTGGAGCCATCTATTTCCGTTGGGTTATAAACGAGGGAAAAATTTCAAAGATTCTCTTTAAAGAAAGGGACAAAAAGAGAAAAAAATAAACCGGTTTACGAAACACGCGGCAGAATTTTGATATGAAAAATGCTTCCAATCCGTTAGCAAATATGGTCCGATTTTTTGAAATTGTTGAGGAAGAAGGAGACGGATATATTTTTGTTAATTATGGTGGTTTTCGATGGGAATTTTTTTCTGGTCGAAAGAGAGTCTTGGGTGAACCATAATAGAGTCGAGGACTTAATGTATAGTAAAGTGGTGAATTTCAGTAATAATTTTTTTTGGTTTCTTAAAACTAGTGATTTCAGAATATCATTTAGTGACTTATAAAAAGAAAAATAATACATAATCGATAACAAGAAAAACTATATAACTATTTCCTTATTGACTATAGTTTTTGTATTCAAATAATATACACAACCTAAACAAAAAAAGAAAAAAAAATGAGCAAAGCAAACCATAGTAGTGAATTCACATTTTCTCTATATCGGCCGGACCACCATGGAACTTTCCCGATAATGTCATCAAATATTCATTTCAGTTCTATTATTATAAATGTACATTCCAAGTTGCATGAAAATGTGACTAGTATTGGCCGAATTATTAGGGTTTTTTTATTTTGCATTCCCGTAACCCCCACAGAGGGGAGTCGCATTCTATATTTTCAGTTGGCCTATCCAAAATGTATGGACTAAGTTTTAAGAAAATTCGCCCATTATTGAGTGAATTCTTGAAGTTTTTCTATTTCAGGCCCCCACAACCCCCCATCGAGGGGAGGCATTTTATATTTTCAGTTTGCTCATCCTAAATGTACATTCCAAGTTTCATTAAAATCCGTATGTTATTAACCGAATTATTAAGGTTTCTTTATATCACCCTCTCGCAACCCCCACCGAGGGGAAACGCATTCTATCTTTTCACTTGCCCTATCCAGAATGTACACACCAAGTTTAAAGAAAATCTGCCTATTATTGAGTGAATTATTGAAGATTTCCTTTTTCAGCCCTCCACAACCCCCCACCGCGGGGAGACATATTTTATTTTTTCAGTTCATCCATTCCAAACGTGCGTTCGAAGTTTCATTAAAGTCCGACTATTATTGGCCGAATTAAGGAAGTTTCTATATTTCATTATTATTAGGGTTTTTTTATTTCACCCTCCCGCAACCCCCACCGAGGGGAGACGCACCCTATCTTCTCACTTGCCCTATCCAGAATGTACACACCAAGTTTAAAGAAAATCTGCCTATTATTGAGTGAATTATTGAAGTTTTTCTTTTTCAGCCCCCTACAATCCCCCACCGCTGGGGGACATATTTTATTTTTTCGGTTGGTCAATCCCAAACGTACATTCGAAGTTTCATTAAAATCCGACTATTATTAACCGAATTAGGGAAGTTTCTATATTTCCGCCACATTTTTTAAAAAAACTTTTGCGCATTAGTGTTGCCAGATGTAAATTCCGTTGAAAAGTTAATATGTTCTGACTTCGAATATAGTACACAAACTGTGGAAATTTCATCAAAATTGGACGAGCAGTTTCCGTTTTACAACAAGTGCAAAAATAGACTATATTTGGACAAAATGTATTTTTAGACAGTGTTGCCATAGTCGAATATGGCCCAAAAACTAATCAGATCTAAGTTAGGATCAAATACATGAACTGTATAAATTTTATCGAAATTGGCCCAACAGTTTAGTCTGAACCGTGCGGACATTTTTTCGTTTTTAGACAAAAAAAGCGTTACCAAATAGTGTTGCCATATATTAATTTCGCCCAAAATCTAACACCATCTGGCATTTGATGCAACACCAAAATGTTTCATGGAAATCGGACCATCCATTCAGATTTTATTAGCGATTTAAAAAAGCGGACGGACGGACGGACGGACATGGGGCTAATTATTTTTGACGAAACGGATTTTGCACTCATTTTCATCTTCCTAGCCCTTCTAGATCAAAAGTTAGGTTTTCGCACGATTATAGTACTTTCCTATAAACATTCGTTTATCGGGAAAGTAAAAAAGAACTGTTATAAGTAACTGTGTTTTTTTTTTTTTGAAATATAAAATTTTAGTTAATTGTGATTCTAAATTAGCGATTTTACTGATGATTAATAAATAATATTTTTGGGTTTTCAAATAAATTTTCCATAAGTTTCGTCATTTTGTATATATATATATATAAATATATATAAATGTATTTGTCGCTAGTGTACAATTCTACCGTTGTCTAGAAAAAAAAAGGTTTCAAATACAAATATATCAATTGATCTTGTGTCTAAAGCTCAGAAGGAGGGAATTTCTTTCAATAACACCAACATTTTGGAGTCATCTTGCATTGTTTTAGAAACGTAATAGCATAATATCACATTTGCTGCAATTTGCTGCTGGAAAATGCCCTCACAAAGTAGTACATCAAGGCTAGCACAAATGCAATGAACCACCAGCTCATAGATTGTCGTCTATTTCGCTATCACCGATAAGGACCCAAAGAAAATTAATTTCCTCATCACATTCAAGTCATTCGCATAAATACCTATCAGTCAAGAACCGTTGGTCAGAAGAGCACATCCCATCCAAAATTAATTCAATTAGCGTATGGCATTATGAACACCGGTTTTCCGTACTACAATGTTATAACACCGAATTCATCAATACCAAGATTCATTAACATCATGACCAAATTTTACGTGTGCACAGTCCTGTAAGTGCATACCACGACAACGAAAATTTGTAATACCGACGAGGATTTTCTGGCAAGGCAGTTTTCCTGATTTAATGATAATAATTTAGACACCTTCCGTATTGTGTACTTATCAATTATAAGAATTCTTCTTTTTTTATTTTAATAACAAACCAAAACGAGAACCGCGCTTGTGCTTGGGCAGCGTATAGAAGTTTAAGCCAAGAAACATACAAGTATATATATATAATTTGTATTTTTTTTTGACAGATTTCGTGCGACAAAGAAGGCCTTTTTTGGGAAGCTCACGTAAGTCTGTTATTTTAATTTATTTTATCTTTCAAAAATAAAAGAAAAAGAATTCAAAATTTAAAGTAAAAGGTTTAATATTTTTGCCATTGATGAAGTCAATGTGTAATTCGTGTAAGCCCTGTTCTCCCTTTTGACTTGTTTCACTAAGTATAAAGAAAAATTTTGTTTATAAATTTTTAAATAAATTCAATAAAAGGTTATATTTAATACTGTACCTAAAATAAATTCCTTATACTATAATTGTCGAGTTCATTTTAAAAATAAAAAAAGTTATATATCAAAAATTAAAACCTATTATTTGTATTGGCTAATATCTTTTTATAGACTAACGTAATGTTTTCAACAAAATAAAAAAAAAAAAAAAAAATAAGAAATTTGTTAGTGATCCTGATATTGTAATGGACGGATACTGGGAAAAAGATTATATGAAAAAGAAAAGGAAATGAAAATTATAGTGTTTTATTTTGTTACTCCCGACCCCCATTTTTTCAGAAAACGGGAAATGTTGAACGATAAGTAAACCTGCCGAGGAGAGAGAGAGAGAGACGGAATGAGGACCTGAAGAGGACATAAAAGGTAAATCAAGGGACGATAACCAATTGTAGGGGCGGTTATCGTCAACGGGGGCCGGCATTTTGCTGTCGGTCCATGCGGGAGGGAAGTGCCCCAAAGTCCGGTTGGCAATCACACCTATCGCCAATCGTCCCCGACATGCCTCGCAAGGCTTTCGCGATGAGTTTGGTCAGTTTCGGTGACCAGGAATTAACGAACACTCCCTTTATTCGGTTGTTTTCGCCACAACCGAATTCTCCTTGCTTGATAGCTTATGCTATCCTCATAAAGTCTGAACGACATTCAAACTTTTATGCACGAATGAATAACTATGTGTAACGCGATGACAGATGGTGGTGAGCAGCGACCCACCCCACCGGCGAGCTAGTTTGTGCAACTCAGCAAGGCGTGCAGCCTTTCAGTTGCTCACATTTGCTGCACCATCTCATATCTTCTCCTCGCAAGGAAGAAGATATGCTGAAAAGGTCATCAGGGGATTTGCTTTTTCCGATAACAAACCCCAAAATATGTAAACCCCTTGTTACAAAGCTTCTCAATGTTCGAGTGATAAATTCAATTCATTACTAACTGGTGCAGGTTTAAAACAGTCAAATGCAGATTCATCAATCTACTTCTCTATTAATCTGATCGTCCTGATTTACGTGGACGACCTTCTCATTTGTGGAAAATCTACAGAAGTCATTGAAACCTTAATCGCAGAACTTAAAAAATTCGTTGAAATTAAAGATCTGGGAAAAATTTCGAATTTTCTTCGAATAACAGGCCAATTGACTAGTCCCCGGCGTGACACATAGATGGCGGTACTAGAATTAAATCCATATGATTTTTAGTTAGCCCTAACTTTCAAAAGACGCGTGTATAAATTTGACAGCTGTCGGATCATTAGTTTGTGAATTATAGCATTTTGAGTGAAGCAACTTTTGTTATTGAGAAAAAATGGATAAAAAAAAATTTCATATGTTGATTAAACATTGCTTTATGTCCCAAAAAAATACCGTTGAAACAAGAACTTGGCTTGATAATTATTATCCGGACTCTTCACCTTCGAAATCCACCGTTGGAAAATGGGGTGCCTTTTTAAATCTGGTCGTACAAGCCTTGAAGACGATCCATGTCAAGAACATCCAAAAAGTGTACCAACAACAGAAAAGATACAAAAAATACAGGATATGGTTTCGGAAGACAGACGAGTGGCTGTGGATAAGGCAGCTGACACCCTAGGCATCTCATATAGACCACTACATCACATCTTAGGTGAAGTTTTAGGTTTCAAAAAGCTCTGTGCAAAGTGGCTGCCGCATTTCCGAAAAATGGAACAAAAACACATGCAAATGCGACTTTCTCAACAACATTTGGAGCATTTTCGAAAGGATAAAGTGGATTTTGGGCGCCCATTCACACTATGGATGAGACTTCGGTCTATCACTGATCCTGAGTCGAAAGCAAAATCAAAAAACCGATAATTCGGCTCCAAAACGGGTTAAGGCCCAAAGATCAATGAAGAAGGTTATGACATCAGTTTTTTGGGATGCAAAAGGAATTTTGTTGGTGGATTACCTCCAAAATGGTAAAACAATAAACTCAGATTATTATTACAACCTTTTAGACCAATTGGATGTAAAAATTCATGAGAAAAGACCTGGTTTAAAGAAGAAAAAGTCATTTTTCACCAAGACAATGCACCGTGTCACAAGTCGATAAAAACGATGGCAAAAATCCATGAATTGGGCTTCGAATTGCTTCCGCATCCACCGTATTCTCCAGATCTGGCCCCCAGCGACTATTTCCTCTTCTCAGATCTCAAAAGAATGCTTGCTGGGAAGAAATTTTCGTCGAATGAAGAGGTGATCGCCGAAACTGAGGCCTATTTTGAAGCAAAGGACAAATCGTACTACAAAAATGGTATCGAAAAGTTGGAGGGTCGCTATAATCAGTGTATCACCATTGAAGGGAATTATGTTGAATAAAAAAAACGAATTTTGCCAAAAAAATGTGTTTTACTATGGTAGGCCGGGGACTTTTCAATTGATCAAATAAGCTACATTGAGACTGTTTCTCAAAAATTCAACGTGAAACCTACTAAACTAACTAAACCGCTTTCGTCTGGCATTACATGATATGGCATTATATGATACTCTTGATCAACCGATCAATTTAAAGTACCCAGTAGCGGAATTACTAGGGTCACTTATGTATATAACCAATACAAGGCCAGACATCGCTTAGAGTGTTTTTCAGCTATAACGATTTGTGCATCATCCCGCTTCGGAACTCTGGCACGCAGCTTGCCACGTTTTAAAATACCTGCTTTACACTAAATCGAAGAAACTTTTAATTTCACCAGCGGGAAATGATTTAAATTGCTATTGTGATGCCGATTTTGCTAACGATACAGTTAGTCGTCGATCCCATAGTGGGGTTGTTATCAAACTTGGTGACGCAATTGTATCATGGATTTGTCAAAAACGAAGAACAGTAGCCCTTAGCACAAAAAAATTAAAATAAATTTTATTAAATCTAGTTTTGATTTTTAAATTTTTATTATATAATAAAAAAATGTAATTTTCATTATTACAAATAACAGGCTTTTATCAGAGAAGTAAAAATTTATAATAAAAAAAATAATATTCAAAATTGAATAGATTGTGGAGTTTTAATTATTATAGAAACTCCATAATTGATGACCCCGACAAAGAAAAATAAAGGAAGAAAAATTAAAATATCGTGTGTGAATCTAAATTGAAAACTAATGGGACCAAGCCTTTAATGCTGGTGTGAGGCTGCACCGGACATTTTTTTTCAATTTAGAAGTAACCTTAAAAAACTAATATCTATATAATTTAATCATTAGTGTGATCCGAATTTTGATATTATCTTACTTTAAACTGGTACAATTTGTAACATGTGCCGTGCAATGTTGCCTCCACCGTATTTTGATTTTTTTTTTGAATCATAAAAATCAGCTGGTTGCAGTATTGCATGGGACAATTGCATTGATTCTCTTCAATTTTAAAATTAAAGCTATTGTCAAAAAAAAGTATATAATATTATATATATTTTTTTTAATTTAACAGCTGGGAGAGGTCACAAAGGAAAACGTGATTTGGAAAAATTCGGTTTTTTTTTGGGTGTGGGCGAACAAAAAACGGAAACTTGACTTGGGATGGATTTTCAATAGTGAACGGACCTAAAATTTGATTTTTTGGATTTTTTTTTTTTATAGTCAATTTCCTTGGAGTTTTTTTTTTATTTTCTTTGAGTTTTCCTGAGAGTTTCTTTTTTTTGATTCTATTTTAAAAGTTAAGATTTTTGTTTTTTTGGGGTTTTTTTTTTTTAATTTCAAAATGTTGATTTCAAGTGGAAGTTTGATTTTTTTTGGTTAAAGTTATAATTTTATTAGTAGTTTTCGTTAAGTTTTGATTTTTTTTGGATTTTTATACTAAGTGAAGATAAATATGGAACAGTTTAGCAACCTATAAACATACAAATATTAAAATAAAACAAAAAAAAAGAATAAATTCAATTCAACAATATATCATTTAAATAATATCGTTATGAATAAAATTGAATATGATAAATCACCAATAATTGAAATCATGTTCGTAAAATTGGTGAATCACAACAAATTTTTGTTTCTATAACTTTTGAAAATTTTTCAATTAGCAAGAAATTAGTGAAACTACAAAAAGTAATAATATTAATAGGAATAATCTGATAATAAAAAAATCTGTTTATTAAAACACAAGAAAATTTATGAAAAAGAAAACATAATTTAAAAAAATTATTAAATCTTTATGATTTAAGTCAAATATATTGAAAACCTTTAAAATAAGACCATAAAAACAAACCAAAAGATATAATTTTAAAATAAGATAAAACATACAATTTTCAAAATAAGTAACTAAGAATAGATTTTTAAAACAAAAAGAAAAAACCCATAAAAACATACATAAATATACACAAACCAAAAAAAAATATAACATAAAGAATGTAAGTTCAATAAAATACGCAAATCCAGCTCCAACAAATAGTGGATATCATACAGGAAAAACCAACAAGGCAAACACCAACAAAATACATACAACAAAAAAACAAAAAGGAGGGCTTACCAACACCCAACAAAAATTTGATTTTTTTTCGATACCGAAGGAATTTTCTACTTGGGAAAATTTTCTTTTTTTGAATAGAATGTTTTTTTTTCAGGACAGGGTGTTTCATTAAGGCATTGATGCAGCAACCGTAAATTCCCTTTTTTTTATTAATTTTCTTATATTTTTTATTAATTATATATATATATTTTTTAAAATTGGCTTTTAATATTACTTTTATTTGATTTTTTTTTTGTTTTCTATAAATAATTTTTAAAAATAAATAATGTGTTTTGGGTGAAACACTTGGGGTTTTATTTGGTTTTCGTTTTGTTGGTATTTCTTATCGAAAGGATGGTCGTTAGAATGAGGTGCTGAATATCTTATTGTGTGAGAGGTGAGTGAAGTGATGGTAGCGTAGTAGGGTGAATCCACCAAAGTGAGTAAAGGGACTATGTTATTTTTATGGGCAAAACATAGTCATGGGGAGTTCTGTTTTGTTGGACTCCATGGGTGGGATTAATTAATTAGGGGTGCACAATATCATCTGTTCACCCCCTCCGATGACAGCACCGGCGTCACACGCAATTTTGACACCATAAATCAGTGCGTCTCTTGTCCGTTGAGGGTTTTGTAATCATATAAATGATTCCCCTCTTTCCTTTATCTGGTAACCCTTGTTTGAACTTTTGGTTCACCTAAATCTCCAAGTTTCATTAAAATCAGTTTTGTCCTTTTATTGCATATACCACCCGCTGATGACATGAAAAGGTGTGGACGTAATAAATCCACTTCTCCAGCCTTTTCGTCAGCTCAAATCATGGTACACATGAAACTTCGTGTAACACCGTGATTAGTGGTAGAAGATAACCGCTCACTTCCCTCCGGCGAGCTAGTTAGAGCAAAGAAGCTAGGTGTACCTTTTCTTGGTTACTTTCGGCTCTAGCACCACTACATATAACTGATACCAGTCAGTTATATGCCTTTTAGCAATTTTTCACAATTTTGGGATATTTGTTTGATCAAGCAAACAAATTCCTAACATACAACCAACACCGGTTGTTACAAATTTTAGCAAAAACAAATCGTGATTTTGGCGAAGAATTAACAATTTCTTATGGTGCGCATTATAAATTTATGAGAATCGTGAAAATCTGCTAAAGACTATCATATCGCAGAAAAGTTTATATTTTTCTCCTGTGGTAAAATATAATAAAACGAAATAGCACTGATAAGGAATTCAGAACGCTTTTTAATGTTCTTGAGTTTATTCGCTTGGGATTCTGGTTCAGAATAATACAGTTTCAAACGACGTTTGGTTAAGAACATTTCAATAAATATCTTCATTTGATTGGATATAAAATCATTTTGCAATAAAAATTTATCATATGCGATTGATAAAATCTCATCCAATTGATTAGTGTTGATCTGTTCTGCATAATTGTTTAGAAGAATTTCCAGCAAATTAACATTACTTGTTCTTATTGAGTAATAAAAATAAATAAAATGCAAAAGATAATATAATTAGAAAGTAAATCCAAGGAAAGCAATTTAACAAAGAGCCTAAAGAAGATGCTGTTAAGAAATCATTCATTTAAAAGGAAAAGAATAGGAAAAGAAGTAAAGAGTCTCAACAAAAAGATAAGAATAAAAGAGAAGTTTTCAAACAATATCATAAATTCGCAATTAGAATTTTGTCACTTTAAAATATTTGATTTTGTTTTATAAATAATTACAAACTTTTAAAGGTAAAAAGTCATTAAAGTTTTTATGTTCATAATAAAACATTCTATATTTAGCTTTTAAGCAATTATTAATATTACAAAATTTCACTCCACTCCCCCTTCAAGTGATTAACTAATTCAATTTTAAGTGCAATGCCTAATACAAATGAAACGGGTCACGGAGATTCTAATCCCGGTTCGCCTTCAAATCTTAATCTTACTATGCCTGCACCAGTAATCGCGGCCGCATCTATAAAAGTGCCTTCTTTTGTGGTCAAACCGCCCGGAAATGTGGTTTGCGCAACTGGAGATGCAGTTCTCTTTGAATCATATCGTTTCAGACAATACAAAGTATTTTTACGCAGCCGGAGCGTTGACGGAAGAAGTCTTTAACTCCGTTTTTGATATTATCAGAGAACCTCCGGCAGAAAATAAACATGAAAATTTGAAGAGAACTCTCATCTCCAGATTTTCCTTAAGCAACGAGAAAAAATTGGAGGAACTTCTTTCGGGAGTGGAATTAGGAGATAGAAAGCCGTCGGTCCTCTTGAGAGAGATGTTGATGAAAGCCGGTGATACCATTGGCCAAGAATTAATAATCTTTCTTCTCCCACAAGTAGTTTCGGTAGCGCTCTCTTCACACTCTATAAACAATATCCGAGAAATCCAAGACATGGCAGATAAGGTCTGGGAAGCTAGCAATTATCATAGAAGATTAGAACCAACGTACTTACATAATAGCACTCCCCAAACGCAAAAATTCACAATTCGATACTTTGTGTTCCACAATAATGCAACTAACAATAACAGTCTTGGATTTACAAACTGTTCAAAATCAACAATTTGAATTACTACAAAAACAAATTAATACATTTCAGTTCAGACAAAATTCCGGTCAAAATTGTAATTATAGGGGAAGAAGTAAATCTCCAAAACGACCAAATTTCACAGACAGACCCATTTGCTTTTACCACCATCAATTTGGCGATAAAGCATTTAAATGCGTCGGTTTTTGGTGTTCCTTTTGGAATACCGAAAAATTTGGTAAACAGGAAAACTAAAAAAAATCATCGTTAATGCCACTTACGATGGTTTATTTTCAACAAGTCGCCTTTTCATACGGGATTCTAACTCAAAACTATCGTTTCTTATTGATACCGGAGCAGATATTTCCATTATACCTCGAGATATTTACAGAGATAATAAAAAAGATAACCACAATATACTTTCAGCAGTCAATGGTTCAAATATCGCCACATACGGCAAACAATTTATGAATCTGGACCTGGGATTACGGAGGGATTTTCCATTTATTTTATTTATAATAAAAAAAATAATATTTAAAATTAAATAGATTGTGGAGTTTTAATTATTATAGAAACTCCATAGATCTATGGAGAGACTGCATCTCATCTTGTGAATGTAGGAATTATACAGTTCCGTAGAAAGTACCTTGACTTCATTGAGCAAGGCAGCGTAGGTGGAAAAGTCTCTATCTTCCCGTGATATTAACTATTTGTGCCAGGCTTTGTTCCTTCTATTACGTAACGACCGTAAGCCCTCATTAAACCAGCTGGTGAAGATGAGTTTTTCCGGCAGGTATAAGGGACGGCTAAAACAAAGATCTCGAAAATTTTTTTTTTTGTAGAATTCGGCGATGCACATTTCAATATTCGCTTCACAAATAACACTGTCAGAATTAACCCTCTTCAAAAGGTTGTTGAGCAGGTCAAAATTAGTTTTCCGAAAGTCGAAATAGAACGCATGTTCGGCGTTAGTATCATCCATTTCACCTTCTTGAGAAAATAACACCTTTAGTGGGGGTGATAGTCATCGATTCTGCAGTTCTGGAATTTCGGAATTAGCCTCAGTCGCCTCAGTGAGCTGCATAGCATGATGAAACAGCTGGGATTGTGAAGCAAAAAGATCATTTATCTCAAAAAATTTACCCCTAAAAATTTCAAATGATTTGTTGAGTCTTTGAATCTTTGATAACAAAACACTCTTAGTGAGCGGGCAACACTTTTTACAAAACCACTGAAGGCCAGTATCGTTCCCTTTTAATTTATCGGCAATCCTACCAGAAAGACCCTCACACGAGACGTGTGAAATTCCTGTACAACCATTACAGGAAATAGATATTTCGAAAGAATTCCAGTCTTTGGCACATGATATGCAAGAAGTCAAGGTCAGCTAGAAATTTGGTGAGTTAAGTATTAAATAGATGAACACAGAAAAATGGATAAAAGACCAAGAAAGAATATCGAGACAAATAAATGAAAATAACGAAAAAACAAAAAGGCCAAAAAAGTTCACGATCCAATATCAGTAAACGTTGAAATTGAAAATTTTTTTTTACAGATATTACTGTAACAAAAAAATAGCACAAATGATTTTTGTTTTAACTTTATTTTTAATTCATAGGAATTCAAAAACAGGTCTGAACTCTTCGAAAACTAAACTCATTTAGCTGTCGAATAGTTCGGATGGGAAAAAGAGAACTTATTGGGATATTTTGAAGAATTGTGTGCTTTTTATTATTTTAAACTTTAACAAGAAGTTTTGTTGTGTGAAAATTTAAAAATATTTTTTATACAAAAATTTATACATGATTGCCTGTTTAACAAATGATAAAAGTTTAAAAAAAAATTTTATTTTTATTAATAAAGCAAAAAACAAAAGAATTTTTCAACATAGCAAAAGGAAAAATGAGCAAAGCAAACCATAGTAGTGAACTTACATTTTCTCTATATCGGCCGGATCACTATGGAACTTTCCCGATAATGCCATCAAATATTCATTTCAGTTCTCCTATTCTAAATGTACATTCCAAGTTGCATGAAAATGTGACTAGTATTGGCCGAATTATTTAGGTTTTTTTATTTTGCATTCCCGTAACCCCCACAGAGGGTACTCGCATTCTATCTTGTCAGTTGGCCTATCCAAAATGTGTACACTAAGTTTTAAGAAAATTCGTCCATTATTGAGTGAATTCTTGAAGTTTTTCTTTTTCAGCCCTCCACAACCCCCCACCGCGAGGAGACATATTTTATTTTTTCAGCTGATCCATTCCAAACGTACGTTCGAAGTTTAATTAAAATCCGACTATTATTAACCGAATTAGGGAAGTTTCTATATTTCCACCATATTTTTTTAAAAAAGTTTTGCGCATTAGTGTTGCCAGATGTAAATTCCATTGAAAAGTTAGTATGTTCTGACTTAGATCCTAGTACATAAACTGTGCAAATCTCATCAAAATTGGACGAGCATTTTCAGTTTTACAACAAGTGCAAAAATAGACCATATTTGGACAAAATGTATTTTTAGACAATGTTGCCATAGTTGAATATGGCCCAAAAACTAATCAGATCTAAGTTAGGATGAAATACATGAACTGTATAAATTTTATCGAAATTGGCCCAACAGTTTAGTCTGAACCGTGCGGACAAAATTTTTTCGTTTTTAGACAAAAAAAGCGTTACCAAATAGTGTTGCCATATATTAATTTCGCCCAAAATCTAACACCATCTGGCATTTGATGCAACACCAAAATGTTTCATGGAAATCGGACCATCCATTCAGATTTTATTAACGATTTACAAAAGCGGATGGAAGGACGGACGGACGGACATGGGGCTAATTATTTTTGACGAAACGGATTTTGCACTTATTTTCATCTTCCTAGCCCTTCTAGATCAAAAGTTAGGTTTTCGCACGATTATAGTACTTTCCTATAAACATTCGTTTATCGGGAAAGTAAAAATACTAGAAAATTCGTGATATACTATATATGTAAATTGATTTGAAATTTGGTGAAAGAATTTTAATTAATATAATAAAAAAACAAGAAAAACTAAAAGGATTATAAATTAGGATAAATATTTAATATCAATTTAAAATTATCAAATTAAAAATCAAAACAATAGAAAGACCAAATTATTTTTTAATTTTTAACAAAAAAAACCATAAAAAGATCAAAACAATAGAAAGACCAAATTATTTTACCACTATCTGATAATTTGCTGCTTTTTTTTGTGTTTTTATGATTTCTTGACTTTGCGGTTTTTGGCTTTTGTTAATTAACGAAAACAAATTTATTTTTGTTCTGGTTTTCCTTGCTCTTGTTTGTTTCATCTTGACTTTTTAATTTATTGACTATACGGCTTTTTTTACACCATGGTGTCCGAGTTGTGTGGCATGTGCGATCTTAACTCCCCTAATAAACTAAGTATTGTTTGCGATGGTGTTTGCAGCAGGTATTTTCATCGTTCCTGTATTGAGATCCTTAGTAATGTCAATAGATATACTTTTTCAGAATGCTGCGAAATCAAACCCTGCCACATTTTGAAATTCTTGAACATCTCTGCGTCGCGTACCGACCAGCTTTGTTTGAACTACGAAAAGTTGCATGCTGATCCCGTATTCACTGCCAATACGGTAAAAGTTATTGACGATAAACTTCTTAACTTTGGTGTTCCCATAGACGATATGCATGTCAATTATGATAAATTAGATAAATTGACAGCTACCTGTTAAATGATGCAACACGACATCTCTAAGGTTTCAAAAAAACCTCACAGCTTGAACTCAAACTTAACTCGTTACAGGTGATTGTGACAGAAATCATTGACTCACCGAGTTTTTCGCTTGACGTAACTTCGAAAGAATCCCGTTTAGATGATAGAATTTCTATTGAAAAATTGGATTTATTGCATGGTGACTCTAGATCATGTAAGTCCCTTTTGTCGTCCAATCATGCCTTGATCGCGAAAACTAAAAAGCTCACTTTAGAAGTGATTGACTCTGCTAAGCATAACAAGGGTTTGCTTGAAGCTTTAACGATTGTTAAGAGCAATATCCCCTCTGCTATCGAACCCATCCTGGAGGTTGATGCTACTAGGAGCCAATCTTCTTCTCATTCAGTTTCTTTGCAAAGCGATACCGTGGTTATGCCTCAACATTTCGCAAACACCAGCAATAAGAGGAAACAACGCAAGAGAAAACCCTCTATGGATGCCCATAAAATAGTCACTCCATCTAATGTTTCCTCTCCCTCATCGGTTGCTGATATTCCCACTTCGCTCCCTAACTCGGCAATTTTAAAAACGGTGCTTACCCCCAAAGTCATATTTATTTCGCGTTTTGACCCGTTGACATCCGTGGAGGATATCTTAAGTTATATCAAACTTAAGGTTACAGACACCGCTCATATTAAATGTGAGAAAATTAATAAGCCATCTAGCCTAATCTCGTCATTCAAGATAATCAGTTATTTATACAGATAGTTTCCCACGAATTTTGGCCTCCTTCTGCCTTCGTCAAGGAATTTGTACGCAGGGGTTCTAAATTTGGCCCGATGCCTAAAATTAATAATACTAATCCTTCAAAAAACGGTGCCACTTGTCCCTTCCTTTACTACCAACACGTAAGGGGACTTCGTACTAAGACACGTGGGCTTTTACTGGCTAGCCACTCCATACCTTACGATGTTGTTGCATTGTCCGAAACTTGGCTAAATTCTAGTTTCCACAGCAATGAATTGTTTTCAGGTGAATTCGAGGTCTATCGTAAAGATAGATATTAGTCTGATCTCAAGTCGTTGGAAGGAGGGGGGTCCTCGTGGCTCTTCACACATCAATCGCCAGCTCTTTACTTTCCATTCTTAATGACGTTGGCATAGAATTCATTTGTGTTAAAGTCTCCTTGTCAAGTCGTTCTATTTTTATAGCTAATCTTTATATTCCTCCAAATAATCCCGTTGAGAAATATCAGCAATTAACGAATGCCATTTGCTTTGGGAGTGACCTCCTGGGCCCTTCTGACGATCTTATTCTCCTTGGCGACTTTAACCTCCCTAAGGTGCTGTGGGTCTAACGTGTCATCAGAATCTGAGACCCTTCTTCTCGACCAATTGGTGACTTGTGGGCTTCAGCAAGTCAGTGGTGTTAAAAACTCACTTAATAGACAGCTAGATCTTGCTTTCTACTCAGATATAGCCAATTGTAGTGTGGAATCCAGTCGGGATCATATTTGTATAGTTGACGATTACCATCCTCCGTTGAATCTTACACTTTCCCTGGTGAATGATCTTTCTCTTGCCAATATTGAATGTTTATACAGCTTTAACTTTGAAAAAACCGACTTTGTTCGGCTCACAAACCTTCTCAATAATGTTGACTTCGTAGGCAATTTTGGCGATAGCTGTGCACGTCGGAGTTTTACTCGGCGATCTTCCATTGTTTCACACTATCTGTTCCATTTACCTGTCGTAAGCACTCTTCTTCTCCGCCTTGGTTCAAAAGTGACCTGCGATCACTGCGTAACAGACGGAACAAAGCTTGGAACAAATATCTTTCCAATCGCGATGAAGTAAATTCTGCTCAATTTGTCTGCCTTTCTAATGAATTCAAAGCATCATCTTTGATCCTGTACGACTCGTATCTCGAGGACATGCGAGGAAATATCCTGACGGATCCACGGCGTTTTCGGAAATTCGTCAACGGTAAGAGAAAGACTGATGGGTTTCCTGCAACAATAAAATACCTTGATCATGAGTCTAATGATCCAGCAACTATCACTAACCTATTCGCTTCATTCTTTGGAGGCTCTTTTACCGATGAGGTTTTTGAAATCGATGATCTTTACTTTGAATATCTGAAAAAGTGCCCTAAAGCTACACTTAATGAAATATCAATTGATCCTAGCTCGGTGATAGATATGATTAATGAATTGAAGGAAGAATATTCGGTTGGCCCAGATGGTATTCCTGCGGTTATTTTGAAAAAATGCGGCAATAGTCTAGCAGCTCCCCTCGCGTACCTATTCCAAAAGTCACTTAATTCAGGTATCTTTCCTTGTATTTGGAAATACTCTTTTATTATCGCAATTCATAAAAAGGGTAATAGAAGAGATATTTGTAACTATAGACCTGTTGATAAACAATCATGCATACCTTAACTATTCGAATCTATCGTTTATCGTTCTCTATATTTCCATTGTAACTCTGTTCTTTCTGTTGATCAACATGGGGTAGGTCAACTATTACCAATTTTACAAAATTTGTTTCCTCCTCCACTTGTGCTATGGAGAGAGGTAACTATGTGGATTGTATTAGTACAGACTTTAGTAAAGCTTTTGATAAGTTATCGCATCAGATCAAAAAATTGAAAGCTTTTGATTTCGCTGAGTTGTTTATAGATTGGACTAACTCTTATCTGGTTGATAAACGTTATCAGGGTACTTTCAGGTCTTCCAAATCTTCTTATATTTCTGCTACGTCTGGAGTTCCCCAAGGCAGTCATCTGGGGTCCCTTTTATTTATTTTAGCTATAAACGACGCAGGAAATTCAATTGTTCATTCCAAATTTTCTAGTTATGCAGATGATATGAAAATTTATATGGAAATTAAACATTTAACGGACTCATACCGACTGCAAGCGGATTTAGACAGTTTTGTTACATGATGCAGCAAAAACAACCTGTCATTCAATATCGATAAATGTAGCATTATCACAATCTCGCTCAAAATTTTCAACAACTTTTCCACATACACTGTTTACGGCAATGCACTCCAGAGGGTTAATAGCATTAAAGATTTAGGAATAATGTGTGATGAAGAACTTAATTTCAAGCTCCACATAGATTCAGTGGTTTATAGGGCGAATTCAACGTTGGGTTTCATCAAACGATGGTCTAAAGAGTTCTTGGACCCTTACGTTAGTAAAGCTTTGTACACTACTTTCGTTAGGCCTTTACTGGAATATGCCTTTCAAGTCTGGAATCCTTATCATAAAAATCAGATTAACAGACTTGAGTCAGTTCAACAGAGTTTTATAAAATTTGCGTTAAAAAGCTTTCCTTGGAGTGATCCTTTCTCTTTACCTCCTTACCGTGATAGGCTTAATCTTACAGGTCTTCAGTCGTTAGAAAGACGTCGTGAGGTGGCTGATATAATTTTTATACATCAAATTATCCTTGGTAACATCCATGCTCTGCACATTTTATCTAAAATTAATTTTGCTGTACCCATTAGATCGCTTCGATCAACGTAACTTTTTAAGATAGATTTTCATCGGTAAAAATGAACCTATTACGAGAATGTTGTGGGAGGTTAATTCCAATTCGTCAGTCTTTGACTTCCATTGCAACAAAATTATTTTAAAGAAGGCCTTGTACGAGTTCTCACTCTAGAGCGCTTCTGTCTAATCATTGGTACAAATCTCTGTACTGACCGAGTTAATCTGTTCGCTTGCATTAAGCTAAATAAAATAAAATATACTGGAATCAATATTCTGAAGGCCCCAACTAATTATGAAGTAGAGAAAAAAGACCCTATATTTGCAGTATACACTTTCAAGAAAAGTATTTTGTTAGAAAATATTTTTCTCAAGATGCATACCCAACACTTCATTTAGATCCTCCTTTTAAAAATGATTTAGAAAAAACAAATTGATTTCTTTTTTTTTCACCGCTTAATGCAAGCGGCAGTCAACTATAGATATTATACATGATAGAAATATATAAACACAAATATAAAGATTTTTTTAAACTCTCTCAGTACTCGGGTTGAAATCGAAATCTCTACCGTTATCATTAACCGCCCGCAGCGTTCGGGAAATCGGCTCGTTTTTCCCACAGTCAATTCTGTGATACATTCTTTTGAATATATTTACAGACCTCAGGGAACACGTGCCTACTTTTATGTGCATATTTTGCAAAAGAAAGGGAGCATCTATAAAGCCAATAATGGTTGGGTAGCCAAAAACGACATCAGCCACCTGTCGCTTTTTTCCAGAGAATGAAGAATAATAAGTTTTATTCTATTCTCGTATGGAGGTAGCGGGAAGGGATCTTCCCATGGAAGGTTTTTTTAAAGCAAACTGTACGAATCTACGCTGTAGCGAGACTACACTTGGATAGCAGACTCCAGTCTAGTGCTGACCAGGGTAGGAAAAACAGCTTTAGAAATGTAAGGATCATCAAATTCCTTTGACCAACGTTTAATAAAGCCAAGAGTCAAATTGGCTTTACGGACAAGAGGCTCAATATGGTATTGGTTTAGAGATTTTAGGATATTCGTTTACAAATTTAAGATAGTCTGTAGACGGTTCAAATTTGTCATCATTAAATGCTCCTGCAAAGTAGGCAGCGAAAAGATTGGAAATAGTTGGTGGATTATTCGATAAATGATCAAAGTATTTCATCGATGAAGGGTATCCATAAATTTACTGTTTACTATTTACAAACTGCCAGAAGCGGAAATATTAAATCTCATTTCATAGATATATATAAGCGTCATATAGGTTCATAGATAACCTATCGAATTCATTGGAAATATCAATGTATTTATCTAAATCCTTATCATCACGCGAAATTAGGTACCTATGCCATGTTTTGTTCCTTTTATTACGCAAAGATCGTAAGTCCTTGCTAAACCATGGTGGCGAGGATGATGAATTTGTACATCGGGTGTACGGAACCGATAGGCAAATACTTCAAGAAATTTTGTATAAAACTCGGCTACGCAATTTTCGATATTTTCACTAACAATAATATTGTCAAAGTTAACCTTGTTAAGAAGGTTTATGAGCATTTCGAAGTTGGTTTTACGAAAATTAAAGCAATATGAATCATACCTGCCTACGTCTATCGTAACATTCTCCTATGAGACAAGTAAATGTATGGGAGAACGGTACTTGTCAAGATTACAGACCTTATCAGAACTGTGCTGAACAACACAATTAGCTACGTTTGAAGTAAAAACCAGATCTAGCTGTTTGTCAAATGAATTACCAACACCGCTATATTGCTACAGACCACAAGCCGTCGAGTTGTGAATAAACAGGCATTGACATGCACAATTAATATTCACTGACACAAAGCATCATCCAACTTCGCCCAGTGCAAATTTGGGAGATTAAAGTTGCTGAAAATCAAAATGTCACCTTAGCCTCCATAGCGTCAAAAAAGTGCTCAATTGCATTTGTCAGAAGCTGATACTTGGCCCCAGAACTGTTCGTTGGAAAATAAACAACATCATGTGAACTCAAAATACAGGCGAGAAATAATTCCCGGGCTTTATCCTGTAGGAAAAAAACGAAATTTTCAAATTTTCCAGTATTTACTAAGGATTCGAAACAGATTGATTCCTTCATAAGAAAAAAAAAAGCCAAGGAATAATATTTCTTTCAAAAGCTTTCAATAGAACAAAAAAAAGAACTATTTATCGGATTTCTTTCCAGGCAGTTTTCTTCAAGGGGAAAACAACCAAAAAGAAAAAGGCATCAGTCAATTAATCCCTATCCATACTTTAAAATTTCTAGTTGAATTTATTTCAACTTTAACTCATCATTTTGTCAACTTTAAAATCGCATCTTGAATTTAATACACATATAAATTATCATTTTGTCAACTTTAAAATTGCATCTTGAATTTAATTCACCTTTAACTCATCATTTTGTCAACTTTAAAATTTCAAATTGAATTTAACATTTTTTTTTCTATTTAAAAGCTCATCTTTTTGCATGTAAAATTAGATTTAAGAATTTAGTTACTAGTAAAAGAATTATAAAAAAAAGAAAAAAAAAAGATTATCACAGAAAGAAGGCTGAAATATATATAGGTATATTATGAAAACAAAAGAAGAAAAAAATGTGTCGTTGATCGGAAAAGAAACAAAATGATTTTCTTTTCTCTTTTCTGATCGTGATGGGGAGTAGTGGCTAACTGAGAGGATTGAGGGGGATGGGCGTTAGACGAAGGTGTTCCTGTCATAGGCAAGTGAGGTAGGGAATCGGTAATAGAAAAAAAACCAGAGCGATCGCACCTTTAATTCCGTCGCGGTACGATCACGGGGATAACTAGGGTATATAATTCTCCTAACGGGAGATACAATGACCATTTAAAACAAAACGTTGACACTAACATCTGTCAATGACAGGAATTCCGTTATCGATCTCGGGTTTGACGTCTTATTTCTTTGTCTGAATCCATTTGAAAGTTCTATATGGGACCCTTGACTCAAAAAGGAAGACAGGACTTTAGTTTCGACAGTCCTTTCCCCTTTTTGTTATTTGTGAAATACGAACTAGCAGGTACTTATGCTGGCTTTCGAGCAGTTATCATTTGGGTAACTAAAGTCTACTCTTCACGAGTAACAGTACAAAAATATAGCACGAATTTTTTGATTATGATGAAAAACCGCACTAAAACTTTGATGAATGATGACCCACCCCACCGACGAGCTAGGACGAGCCAGCGAACTAGTCGTGCTAAAACCAGTCATTATCAAATAGTGCGAGCTTCGTTTGTGTTTTCCTGATCGTTCCTTTCATGGTATGAGTGAGACAGTAACTGCCTTTAAGGGCAGTTCAGCTCTCGCTATACCTTCTGAAATAAATGAATTATCAAAGATGAAGACTACCCAAAAACTACATCATAATAAGAATGGCGCCCAAGGAGCTTTGGTTGACGCCCAGACTAAGACTTGGTTGGACGCTTTTATTATGTAAATCCATTTACATATTAAGAATGGCGCACAACGTTTTGGTTTGCGTCAGGACGAAAGATTTGGGTGGGTCGATTTTATAAGGCAAACTTCATTTGCATTATAAAATAACGCCCAACTTACAGTTTTGATGTTTTGTCCTCTGAAGATCAACGTCAAGTTCTGGCGGACAGAGCGAAGGAGAGTTGTGTTGTGCAGGGTTGCGGTATAACTTCCTTTATGTCGCAAAGGACACAACGCACAAACTTTGTAAGCTTGACTGAGGAATTTGGAAGTCGAAATATTTTATATGCATTTGTAATTTTTACCTCCTGTTTAAATTTCAAATGGCGTTACGTCTCTGCTCTTCTAGCATTGGTGTCTGATATACTTAATTTCTTCCCTTTCGTATATCAGTAATTTTCGTTTACTCGCGTTCTTTGTTCTGCTTTCGAAACAACGTGCGATTCTAACAACACTTCAAGGAAATTATAGAATTTTTATTTTGCTCAAAGAAATATGGTTCATTTTGTACTTATGTTTTTCCAAGCTCACAGCTATACGCATATGGGTGTAGGCACTATTGTTCATCTCCACTAAGCATAGAATAATCGGAATATTAGGTGGTATAGAAATTATTAGGCTTCGGTTTACGCGTATACATCTTAGTCGGAAACGTTGCGTTTAATATAGATGGTAGTATTATACGGTTCAATTAAAATATAAACATAATAGTACTCTTTAAGCACAAGATTACTAAATTTTCTCTTAAATATTCAAAATAACAAACTTAAAAAAAAAAAAATTAATTACGTAATAACATCCGGTAAAGATACGTTCGATCGGAATTTATTTTTACCATGCGTGTATTTGAAAGAATGGCTTTTGGTGAGTTCCTGTTACTGATGTAACAGTAAACTAAGGCGCTACTAAATTCATTCTTTTATTTGTCATTTCAATTAAGTATCGGTTCGGTCGAGTTGAAAGATATAGATCCGGATATGTACGGTCATAACCCATTCAAATCTATTATCTATCTATTATAATAAAAAAGTTTTTTCCGCACATCATTTGTAAATTGTCGGCAATGTAGGCCCCAAAGTTGGATAATGCAGTTTTATTATTATTGCTGTCAAGCAGTGGTTCTCAAATCTTTTACTCTTTATTTGTGGAAATAATAAAACTCAAATATGAAAACATTTAATTTTTTTCCCATTATTTTTAATAGTTTTGCAGCAGAGTTTAAAAATTGATGTTGTAAAGAAATTATCTATCTATCTATCTATCTATCTATTATAAAGAAAAAAGTTTTTTCCGCACATCTTCTATAAATTTTGTAGTTAGAAAAAACTTAATAAATAATTTATAACTGAAAAAATTTTCGGCACCGACCGGTTCGAGAACTCACCGACATCGTTCCACTGTGTAACGCGAAAATAAAAAAAAACAAATAACAAAAGAATAGTGTCCTCAATCCTTTTATGCCTTGCTCAACATCAAAATTTAAAGATTTAAGATTTAATTTTCGAAATTTAAAATTTTTTGAGATAATTTTCAAAATTTAAATTTGAAATTTGGAATTAAGTTCCAAGACAATTTAAAATAATTAATTTTCTTTTGTTGAAATTATATATACTAGTACCGCCTATTGGTCGAAATATCGATTGCAATAATTAAAAGGATTCTTGGGAAAATAGATTTCGTTAGAAGAGCCCTCCATTTTTTATATACCCGTCGTATATAAATTAGTAAATATTACATCGTGAGCCAGTGGTGCTAAAACTAAAGTTAATAGCATATAGGAAAATGAATTATTATGGTATTCAATTGATTTACCTTAGAAATTAAGAAAAATAACTTACCTGTGTTATTTCAAAATATTGTTTCGATTCAGTGGTATACTCCGTATTACCCTAGGAATCAAAAGAACAATAAAATAACTTACCTGTTAATTCTCTAATCAATTCGATTCAGTGGTATACTCTGTGATACCCCATATTCGAATTGATTTACCTGCTGTGTCAATAAATTCTGCATTATAAACTTAACTTCTTGGACATGTCAAATACTTAAACCGGTGCTACTCGCAAAACTAGAAGGCAGACAGGTAGTAACCCTTTGCATAAGTCGCTATCTGAAGAACCTCTCTCTGGCATTCATATAATTGATCAAGCCAATTATAAAAGCGGTAACCGAGTAATACATTCACCTCGAAATAGCATAAGCAATACTGATCTTGCTTCCGGATTTCAGACAAATGGAGCTGGGTTAGCAAATATTGGTTCTGTTAATACAAACCCCATGCAACCCCCTCTCAGAATTAATGTCCACTCGACTGTTTGTAGGAACTAGTCGAGTGGACATTCATTCTGAGAACAGTGATCAGATGGTTTTTCAACTGTCACCTATCCGAGATTCAATGTGGGAGTTTCGAACTTTTCCACCTAATACTCCAACAAACACTGCAAATAAGTCTTTTCCAAATCCAGCTGCCCCAATGTATACGGGAAATCAGCCTCGGAACGTTCCACCACAGCATTATATGTCATCAAACATAAATACTCTTTTCGTACCGCTACAAAATGTTGCCCGGCAAGCACACTACCCGGTACAAAAATTCCCAAAACACGTACGCCACTCTATGGATAATCCTGTACGGAACCATGCAGTTGGAAGTAGTAACGTTCAAGCCTTTGCTCGTCCTCCATTTTACGATACTAGAATCGAAAAATGGGGACTTGAATTCAGTGGTACGTCACACGAGATGACCGTGGACGAATTTCTACTTCGTATCGAAACTCTTCGATCACGCTGTAACATATCATGGCCAACTATTTGTGCACAGTTTCATTCTCTTCTTACACAGAAGGCTGAAAATTGGTACTGGCAATATTTTCGGCGAGAGCCAAATGCAACATGGGATATGTTGCACAATGCGTTAAGACAACAGTTCAAAAGTTTAGATTCCGACCGTGAAATAGTTAGTCGGATACTTCAATTGAAGCAGGCCCCTCAAGAAACTTTTGACACTTATTACGATAAGGTATGAAGTCTTTATTGTCAATTACATCATCCGATGCCTGAATACGAATTAGTTCAAATTATGAAAACAAATCTGAAGGATCGTGTAGCAAACCTTATCTTCGGAACTAGTATTAGTTCCCTTATCAACCTTCAAGAAATCTGCAAAAAGGCTGAACGCCATATATCTGCGCGTGAGCCAGTGCGTCGTGCTTTTGTTCCCTTTTATAGACTAGTGCGTGAGTTGGAAGAATCTTTTCAAAGTCCAGATGGAATTAATAAACCGCCTTATAACGATCAAATGAACCATTATAAGGATCATACTATTCAAGAGAATGTAAGTCGATTTCACAACCAAATACCTGAATTTAACAGTGACCCTTTTGGGCAACCCCCTTATTATCCTGATGTTAGTAATAGACCATTAGAAAGTGGTGATGTAGAAGCGATGAACAATGGTTCACACCAAAATTGGACCTGTTTGAACTGTGGTGTCTTGGGCCATGGGTATTTTGAATGTACCAGTCCCAAACGGTGCGTATTTTGCTATGCCTGTGGGAAAAAGGATGTATTTACTCCAAACTGTCTAATATGTCTTGCAAAAAACTCCAGAAGGCACCGAGAGAACCACGCAAGCTATCGGTTACCAATAATGCCAACAGAACAAACCTCACTACAAAATTAAATTGTCCAAAGGTGAATCACCTTCCTTATAACCATCCTCTACAATTTAACACGGTCGAAACTCAGAGTACGAATATTGAACAAAAATCAAATACACATGAATTAGAAAAAAAAACACAAGAATATGAAAAAGTATTACACCGTAACAGGTCGGAATTCCGTGATATTAAACCGAAACAAATCAATCCATATAAAAACCTTCATGATAGACGGGTCCAATATGATGAAGCTTGTCAAAGAATTTTCGGAAACGTAAGTACAATTACGCGTTCGCGTCATCTACAGTATTTTAGGGAGAAGTGTTGGCAACGTAAACGCTTGCAATCATCAATTGCAGCCGCGATCGTTAACGTGAAACACGATGTTAGGCCTTACGCTAGAGTGCAGATACAAGGCGAAACTATTCTAGGTTTACTAGACAGTGGAGCCAGTGTATCTTGCTTGGGTTCAGGGGCGTTAGATTTCATCAAACGTCAAAGTCTAACATTGGAAGGTCGTCAGTTATCCGTAAAAACGGCTGACGGTTCCAAACAAATTATTCACGGGGAAATTGATTTACCAATTACATACGGTAATCAAACCAAAACGGTTAAGCTACACGTTCAGCTACGACTTATCTGTAAATGCTATTTCTATTGATGATCCCAAGACACATACCCTTACAACGGAACAGACAACACGCATCGATCAAGTGTTGTCCTCATTTCCCTCGTTTAACAAGTCGGGATTAGGAAAAACCTCAATCGAAGAGCATGTTATTGACGTCGGTGACGCGGAACCGATAAAGCAACGTCATTACCCTGTTTCACCAGCGGTACAAGGCCTTATGTACGCGGAGATCGATCGTATGTTGGGGATGGATGTGATCGAAGAAAGTCTTAGTGCATGGAACTCTCCGGTAGTCTTAGTACGCAAACCTGGTAAGGTGCGCCTATGCCTCAACTCCTGAAAGGTCAATCTCTGCTTTCTGGCAGATACCGTTGGAGAAGGAGAGTCGTGAAAAGACTGCTTTTACTGTCCCCGGTCGTCCCGTATACCAATTCAAAGTGATGCCCTTTGGATTGTGTAATGCTCCACAACGAATGTGTCGGTTGATGGACAAAGTAATTCCTTCAGAATTACGAGAAAAGATCTTAGTTTATCTGGATGATTTACTCATCGCATCGGAAGATTTCGAATCTCATCTTCATTTATTAAAAATAGTTGCGCGCTGCTTATCTTCAGCTGGTTTAATGATAAATCTAGAAAAAAGCAAGTTTTGTATGAAAGAAGTGAAATACTTGGGTTACATTGTTGCAAACAAATGTTTAAAGAGTGACCCAAGTAAAATGTCTGCAATTCTTGACTTCCCAGCACCAACGACTTCGAAACAAGTTCGCCGGTTTATGGACATACGCGAGCTTGTCACCTCCCATAACAGATTGCTTGAAAAAGCAAGCGAAATTTTGTTGGACGGAGGAAGCGCAGATAGCTTTTGAGATGCTAAAGATTTCGTTAACAACGGCTCCAGTTCTGGCAAACCCAGACTACGCTAAGCCGTTTATTGTTCAGTGCGATGCCAGTAAAATAGGTGTCGGTGGTGTTTTGTTGCAAGTCAACGACCCAGGGCAACAACAACCCATTGCATATGTCGCGCAAAAATTAAGTGCTGCACAGCAGAATTACAGCGTAACCGAATTAGAATGCTATGCTGCTGTGGTGAGCATAAAGAAATTTAGAGCGTATGTGGAAGGCCTAATCTTCAAGGTCATCACGGACCATGCCAGCCTCAAATGGCTAATGAGTCAAAAAGATTTAAGTGGACGTTTGGCTCGTTGGAGTTGGAAACCCCAAGGTTTCGATTTCGATATTGAACATCGAAAGGTTTTGGAAAACGTCGTACCGGATACTTTGTCAAAGGCTTTTGCCAAGGAAGTATCTGAGTATGGGAAAATTCCTTCCGTTGATTTCAACTCCCAAGAATTCAAATCGGCTTATTACCTCGATCTGATCGACACGGTACTAAATAATGTAGACAAACTGCCTGATGCGCAAGTATCAGAAGGATTTGTTTACTTTCGAACAAAGTTTAGTGCTGGAAACCCTGATCAGGACGATTGTGCGTGGAAGTTATGGATTCCACCGAGCCTCACGTCTAACTTGATCCGATTGGCTCATGAACCCCCTCAAGCTGCGCATGGCGGTGTCGGAAAACCCCTTTTTAGATTGCGTCAAAAATATTATTGGCCCAGAATGACGAAACAAGTCAAAGATTTTATTTCGTGCTGCGATATTTGTAAGGAGACGAAAGCTCCAAATGTCGTTTTGAGACCATCAATGTGAAAGCATATACTTACAGAACGTATTTTTCAATTTTTACATATCGACTTACTAGGACCCTTTCCGCGTTCGAAAAAAGGCAATACTACCTTATTAGTTGTATTAGACAAATTTTCGAAATTTGTTCTATTTAAACCACTAAAACAAGCGTCGGCCTCTCGAATTGTAGAGTTTTTCGCGGAAAACGTATTTAATTTATTTGGTGTACCGGAATCTATATTATCGGACAACGGTTCACAGTGCGTTTCAAAAGAATTCAGTAAATTACTTGATGTGTACGGTGTAAACCACATTCGTACGGCAATATATTCCCCGCAAGCAAACGCCTCAGAAAGAGTCAATCGCTCGGTGTTAGCTGCCATTCGGTCCTATATTGGCGAAGATCATAGGGAATGGGATAGACATTTGGAAAGCATTGGTTGTGCCTTAAGAAGCATAGTCCATGCTTATACGGGTGTTGATCCTTATTTCTTGGTGTTCGGAACACATATGGTGACCCATGGCACTACATACGAGCTATTTGGCAAGCTTGACGGATTGAAAAGTGGGAATTTCAATGTCGTTGCAAAACCCGAACAACTGAAATGAAAGAAAATTTTCAAAATTAAAATTTAATTCAGTTATTTAAAAGAAAAAGAAAAAAAAATGATAAAAAATTGACGTTTGGAAAAGTGCTGGAAATAATATTTTTATAAAGAATTAAACGGTACAATGACAAAATTAAATTTAGAGTTTGTGTAGTTTGTACCCAAAAATGCGTTTTACTAAGTCGAAAAAAAGGAAGGGAAAAAGTTTACCGTCGCATAAATCACGCGATCGATTTCCATGCGTTTCAGATGGAGACTGGAGATTGTGTGGGTGTGCGTGCAAACCGTAACGGCTTTTGCAAAAAATTTTGTTTTTTTGTGTTTCATTCGAATAATAATCTTGGTTTTGGTTAAAACATTACTATAAAAAAATAAATAAAAAAAATCAATGTGTCCAAATATTGAAAAGCCATAAGTCATAAATATACGACATGTTAATTAAATTCATTTATAAAAAAAAAAAAAAACAATTTTATTAACAAACACAATTTATATACATTAATTTATTTTAATCTCATTTTTTTAATGATCACAGAATTCTTATGAAAAAAAACTAATAGCCAATCTATTGAAGGGAGCTTGTACCGGAAAAAGGGTGAAAAGGGAATTACACTCGGGTTTCCTGACAGTTTTTATGCATTTCTCATCAAACGACAATGCAACAACCTACAAACGCTGCTAGAAGAAAAAAAAAAACAAATTGTGATTCAGGAGTCATCATAATAACACTAAAATATATCACGAGGCAATTCTGGAATTCAGCATTTTTTTTTTAAGAATATATTTTCTTATCATTATTTTCTTATTATTAAATCATGATCAAAATTTAGAGGTAAGGCTTGAAAAAAAAAAAATAAAATACAAAATTAAAAATTTAAAAGAAATGAGAAATTAATCTAAAATTATAATTAGAAAAAAAAATTTTAAAAGAAATGAGAAATTAATTCAAAATTAAAATTTAAAAGTTAAAAACAAATGAGAAGTGAATTTAAAATAAAAATTTAAAAATTAAAAATTTAAAACATGAGAAATTAATTTGAAATAAAAATTTAAAAATTAATAATTGAAAAGAAATGAGAAATTGATTTGAAATTAAAATTTAAAATTAATAATTGAAAAGAAATGAAAAATTAAATTTGAAATTAAAATTTAAAATTAATAATTGAAAAGGAAATACATTAAAATCCAAATTTAAAAATAAAACTAGAAAAAAAAACAAGAATTACCCAAGTCAACAAAATTTTCTTCCTTTTTTTTATTTAACGAAGATATAAATGGAAAAGAATAAAAGAATTTAGGAAAAAAGAAAACTTTGAGAAAGATGAGAATATATCAGGATTAAGGATAGGTATAAAGATAGGGAAAAAAAAATAAGTTAAAACCGTAAATAAATAATGGATTATGAAAATAGGACAATGAAAGGAAATTGTGATGAAAATTTTTTTTAATTTAAAGAGAGTATAAGTGTACGGCCACATAGGCTCTGCGCTTTCTGCGCGAAGTGAGAAAAATATGAACGCTGAGAGAGAAACGAAAACGGTGAGAGAAAAGTGTCCACATCGGAGCTACGCTGATATCACTCTTGTCGTTGAACACATTTACATTAATTCTTCTTTCAAACTCATTTTCTTAATCTAAAATTTAAAAAAATGAATTTTATTAAATACAAACATTTTAAATTTCAAAACAAACCTTTTAAATTTCATTAATCAAACATTTCCACTTTCATTTAATGAAAAAATCTCAAATGACATTAAACACAAAATACAAATACAAATACAAATCTTGTTCGCAATTGGAAAAAATCATGGCGGTCGAAAGCGGCGAAGAATTAAATTTCAATTCTTCTCCTTTCTCTATCGTATACTGCTTTCAACGAACTTGGCTATATGGCCACTTCCGTTTAATTACAGGCGTATATTTATCGTTGCTCTCATCTTCGAAAGCGCGCGTAGAAAGCGTAGAGCCTATGTGGCCGTACACTTAGAAACAATTTTTTTTTGCATTACAAAATACCAAATAAAACAAGCAAAATTTACAAAAAAAAGGAAATTGTTTGTTTCTTTATAAAAAAGGGGAAGTCTAAGGTTTTCTCGTACTGGAATAACGGCTAGAGCGAGTTAGAGGTATACGAGAGAAAGAGAGAGTGGGAGATGATTGGTGGGCCTCCGTATGGGCGTAAATAAAAGAAGAAAAAAAAACAAGTAAGGGATCATATCTCATCGCTCGGGGCTGATATGGTCGAATGGGTGTCAAAATACGCATTTGACCCATAGGGAGGGACAAAGAGCTCCAAATAAAGACCGGTTTGCATACCATCTTGTAAATCGGCCCCGACATGCGAAGGCAATCGCGTGAAGTTGGTCAGTTTCGGTGAACAAAATGCTGACGAACTCTCCATATATTCGGTTAGTTCTTTTCGCTACGACGGAATATTCCTTTCTTGATAGCTTACACTATCACCATAAAGTCTTAACGACATTAAAAACCCTATTAGCACGCATATAATTTATATGCATACGCGATGACAGATGGTGGCAAACAACGATCCACGCCCAACGGCAAGCTAGCTAGCGCTATCAGCTAGGCGTGCTGCCTTTAGTCGTGTGCATGCGCTGCACCATCTCATATCTTCTCCTCGCAAGGAAGAAGATATGCTTTTCAGGTCATCAGGGGATTGGATTCTTCGTTTTACCCCCCTTTCAGTGTGTTTAACACACTGCAACATATGTAAACCTCTCTGTTACAGAAACTCAAACAATTATTAGGGTATTTGCATCTTAGAGATCGAAAACCATCGGATGTACTGAGCCGCTTGGGAGAATTATCATCCGGCAGACTAAGTGAAGATGTTTTGAAAATACTTTGGCCTCAATGTCTTCCAACACAAACGGCCAATGATGACAATGTGACAAAGTTGGCGACTATAGCTGATAAAAGTTTAGAAGTCTCTTCAACAAATTAAGTGAACAACATTATAGAGAAGTCTAGCAATAAGAACCGTAACAATAATGAAATCACAATTTAAAGATATCAAAATCGAAATTTCTGAACTGAAGAAAGTGTTCGCTCGTTCAAGAAGTCCTAGATTTTATCCTCATAACACCAAAGATGAAAGTTAATGCTGGTATCATGCTCGTTACGGAATTAAGGCAACCAAATGTAAAGAACCCTGCAGTTTCATTAAGCAACGAGTATCGAAAAACTGTTAGGCCCGTCATCCGATACGACTAACGATACTGATTTAGCAATTTGTCGTCTATATGTTTCCGATTTTCAATCTGGTCAAAAATTCTTGATAAATACGGGTGCAGATGTTTCAGTTTTACCACCATCCAATCAAGAAAGAAAAAATCAAAATTCCTTTTTGTTATATGCAGCAAATGGTTCAACAATTAAAACTTTTGACAAAAACCTTTTATGTTTAAATATCGGAATGCGAACCACATTTCGCTGGTTTTTTTTGTTTGCAAACGTATCGAGAGCTATCATTGGGGCAGACTTCCTCAAAAGTTATGGTATGTCAGTGAATTTAAAATATTTTCGTTTAAGAGATGCCTGTACTTCAATAAAATAGGTTGAAACAATCAAGGGGTAGTTTGAAGACAGTTTCTGGTAATTCTGTCCTCCAGTTTTTTGAAACCAAGACGTCTACCTTCTGATAAACTGAAAATTGCTAAAGCTGAGTTTGAATTTATGATGGAACAGGGCATTTGTCGACCTTCAAAATCAAGTTGGGATAGTCTTTTACACATGGTGCCAAAGAGAAATGGTGACTAGCGTCTTTGTGGAAATTATCGTCGTTCAGCCTCAGTTACGATGCCTGATCATTATCCAATTCCTCACATTCAAGACATCTCCTGGAAGGAACACGCATTTTTAGCACAATTGATTTGGTACGCGCCTACCATCAAATTCCAATAGATGAAGAGAGCATCGCAAAGACGGCCATTATAACCCCGTTCGGACTTTCTGTATTTTCATTCATGACTTTTGGATTATGGAACGCTGCGCAAACCTTTCAAAGGTTCATTCACGAGTTAAGAAGAGGATTCTATTTCTACTTTCCTTACTTGGATGATGTCCTCATCGCCTCTCATGACTTAGCTGAACATGTAAATTATCTGAAGGAACTGTTTACTTGTTTTGAAGCATATGGTATAGTTATCAACAGAGCAAAATGTGTTTTCGGTGCAAAAGAAGTTAAGTTTCTACGATTCTCAATTTCTGAAGATGACACTCGTACTTTGGCTTCGAAAGTCTTGGCAAATCGCGATTTCAGAGAACCAGAAACTTTTCGCAATTTACGGCTATTTCTGGGTATGTTAAATTTTTATAGAAGATTCATTCCGAACGCAGCTTAAACTCAGAAGATTTTATCGGATTGTCAAAAAGAAACAAAAAGAATGATAAGACCAAATTATTTGCACTGAAGAAAGACAAGCGACCTTCAGTGTAAAAGTGACTTGGCAAATGCCACTCTTTTAGTCCATCCATCATCTACCGCACCTCTATCAGTTATGGCAGATGGATCAGATGAAGCAATGGGAGCTTTTATTTAACAAATGAAGAATCATGTTTGGCAACCGTTGGCATTATTTTCCAAAAAACTTTCCTAGGCGAAAAAAATACAGTGTATGATCGGGAGCTTTTGGCTGCATTTAGCACAATAAAATATGTTAGAAGTATGTTAGAAGTACGACAATTTACTATTCTAACAAATCATAAATCATTGGTTTTTGTATTTCATCAAAAAGCAGAAATGGCTCCTCCGCGTCAATTAGGGCAACTGGATTTCATTGGACAATTCTCCACAGGTATTCAATACATTGCAGGCAAAAACTACTTCGTGGCAGCTGCACTTTAATGTGCTAACACGACTTCACTAAATGGATCATTAGACTTTGACAACTGGCTCAAGCGTAAGAATCAGATAAAGAATTAACATCACTAATTCATTCTAGCAGCACTTTGAAATTTAGGAAATTAAGCATACCAAATTCAAATCTAGAATTAACTTGTTGTTTTCCCGATTTGTGGGGACAAAATTGTTCCTACAAATTTTCGAAAGGTAGTTTTTCAAAATATTCATAATTTATCACATCCAGCTATTAAAGCAGCCGGCAAGCTTTTAAAAAAAAAAATTTATTTGGACTTCAATTAACAAAGACTCCAATAATTCACAAGAAGTTGTGAACAGTGTCAAAAATTGAAAATTCACCGCCCTCTGACTAAATTTGATGTTCTAGATCATGGGTGGCCATCGCGAGGCCCGCGGGCTGCATGCGGCCCGCCGAGAGTTTTGTTGCGGCCCGCGAAGCTAAGTCAAATTAACAAAAAAAATTTAACTTTATTGTACATATCACCAAAAAAACGTTTCATCATGAGTCGTTCGCATTATACTAGGCTAGTCAAAAAGTTCTCGGGCTTGATAAGAAAAACAAAATTTAATAGTTCAAAATATGCTTCATCATTCAATATAATCTCCCTCAACCTCAATGCACTTGTTTCAATGGTTTTCTAATCGATTGATTACATCCCTGAAGTGAGAATCTGCAAGGTCTGCAAAATGCCCCTCTATGGCAACTAGCACCTCTTTGTTTGACGAAAAACGCCTTCCCCGCATGAATTTTTTCAGGTTTGGAAATAGATGGAAGTCACTAGGCGTCAAATCTGGTGAATACGGTGGATGTTCCAACAATTTCTACTTTAATTCCGTGATTTTTGCAATAATTTTTTGACTTTTGTGAGGTGGTACATTGTCTTGGTGGAAAATGATTTTTTTCTTCTTTAATCCGGGCAATTTTTCACGAATTTTTGTTTCGAGCTGGTCCAATAAGTTCGAGTAATATTTAGAATTAATTGTTTTACCAGTTTGGAGATAAGCCACCAACAAAACCCGTTTCGCGTCCCAAAACACTGAGGTTAAAACTTATTTCGCCGATTTTTGGGCCTTAACCCGTTTTATAGCCGAATTATCGGTTTCACACCATCCTTTTGATTCTGCTTTCGACTCAGGATCATAGTGATAAACCCAAGTCTCAGTCGCAGCGATGAATCAACGTACAAACGCTCGAAATGTTGTTGAGAAAGTCGCATTAGCACGTGTTTTTGTTCCATTGTTAGGAAATGCGGCACCCACATTGTACAAAGCTTTTTGAAACCTAAAAGTTCATGTAAAATCTGATATGTTGATCCATGAGAGATGCCTATGGCCTCAGCTATCTCATCCACCATCTCTCGTTTATCTTCCGAAACCATATCATGTATTTTTTGGATCTTTTCTGTTGTTGATACCCTTATTGCACGTCCTTGACGTGGATCGTCTTCAAGGCTTGTACGACCAGATTTAAAAAGGGCAGCGCATTTTTCAACGGTGGATTTCGCATACACTTTTAATAATTGTTTATAAATTTCCTTTACTTTTAAACGTTCCAAAACAAAGGATTTAATCACTGCACGATATTCAATTTTTTCCATTTTAAAAAATACTGTGACACATCCACACTAAATGGGTTGTAAACAAAGAATGAATTAACAGATCGAAATGAAATTTCACACACGTTCTTATGAAGGATATGCCAACATAAGAAATTTGGGCTGCTAGCAGCACATTCTGTTATCGACCCCGAGAACTTTTTGACTAGCCTATATTTTTAAATTATAGCTAAGAGAAATTTGAAATATCTCGCATTTTTGGAGAAATTCATTGCTTATGAGCTCTTTTAAATATACCGTACTTTCAGAAAAATGCGCAGATTTTAACTATTTCAAATATCCCGGTTCGATGTTATAAAATAATAACTTTTTATTTATGTGAATTTGGTGTACGATTATTTCTGCGCTAACAATTAGTCTTAAAAATATTTGTGTATTATTTTAGACAAAATAATTTATCACAGTTTATTTGCAATAGAACAGTTACTATTTTCAATAATTATCATATTTTTTATGTTTAGGAGCAAAGTTACTTTTCTGTACTAGGCTTTATATTTGAAGTACACTTTTCAATTCAGATTGATAGATACTTGAAATCTCGTCTCGTATTTATACCTCAGGCAATACTTCGAGAATCGCCTGCAAATGTTTGAGAGTTTCTGATACAGATCAATTTAGATGCACTTAGTTCTGCAAAACAAAGTCAGATGTCTCGCTTTTAAATATTTGCAATTTTTTAAATAAATAATATGCTAGATTCTCAGTTATGCTTTATCCGCTTCAAAAAAATAAATGTGCCTATTTCTTTATTTTCACATTAAACCAGGCAAGCGTTTGACCAAAATCTCACCTACTGGCAAGCGACGATGTGGTGGAAGTTGTAGCACACTTGCTTGTTGACTTTCATTACAGAAAAAAAATATATTCGGTGCGTGGCCCGGCAGGAAATATTATTTCTGAAATTTGGCCCGCCTGCTGAAATGGTTGGCCACCCATGTTCTAGATATTCGTTTTCGACATATTAATATAGACCTGATTGGACCTTTATCTCAATTTCAAGGATTTTCATACTATCTGGTGTGCATTGATAGACTCACAAGATGGCCAGAAGCAATTTCACTTTCTGACATTAAAGCTGAAACTATAACACGAGCTCTTCCTTTTAACTAGATTTCTCACTTTGTGTTCCAGATAAAATACCTACGGATCAGGGACGGCAATTTGAATCATCACTGTTTCAAGCCTTATCAAACTTACTGCGAGTGAAACATTTGCGAACCACTGTTTATCATCCTCAGGCATGTGGAATAGAATGGTCGAACGTTGCCATAGAGTATTGAAAACAACAATTAAATGTCACCAAACAGAACATTGGGTTGAAAGTTTACCACTAGCTCTATGGTAAGTGGAATTCATGCTGGCATTCAAAAAAATATCGGTACTTTTTCTGCAAAATTTCTTCGTTTCATGTCAACTTGACCAGAATAAAAATCCATTCGGATTCGTTTAATATCTTAAGGAAGTTAGGGAACAACTTAAACCAGTTTCCAGCATCAAGTCATATACAAGGAAAATTCTTCATTCATCGAGAACTAAATTCTTGTACACACGTTTTTGATAAGAAAAGATTTGGTTAAGCGTCAACCTCCATTTCCAGTTGTAGACATGAGACATGAAAAAGATTTTCTGGTCAAAATTAAGAACAAGGAAAAGGATATCTGCATCGACAGATTGAAACCAATTTTTAATGTCGAAGAAGATGAAGCACTAATTGTTAAAGAAGCCGAACCTTACCAAGACGAAACAAACCTAACTGATACACCAACAAAAATATCGAGAGATGGAAGAGAAATCAGGATTCCAGTCAGATTTAAGAGCTAACGTTCAACTAGGAGGGATGTACTGCGGGGTCAAGATCTACTACATTTAATATTTTACTTTGTATTTTTATTTCTAAATCATTTGTAATTACAGGCCCATGGCTAAATTATCTTGCACGCCTAATTTTTTTGCCAGTATTGTCTATAAATCGTGTTATTTTCACTGCAAACGATTTATATCCCCGAAACAACATGGAGTTCTTAAAACCAAGTCAACGACTACTAATCTGACTGAGCCTGAGCAAGGCAAATAATTGGATATAATTGCTACTGATTTCAGTCAAGCTTTCGACAAGACGTCTCACAGTATAATTTTACTAAAATTACGACTGATTGGTTTTCCTCCCCTTTTTATAAAGTGGGTAAGTTTCTACCTTTCTGGTAGACGCTATCGGATTCCTTTCCATTCTACCAAGTCTGATCATCTTATTGCCCATTCTGGAATCCCTCAAGGTAGTCATTTAGGACGTATCTTATTTATCATATCTATTAATGATGTTATGTCTATTATCAAGTATTCGGAGATTACAATTTACGCTGACGACATGAAAATTTCCAAAGTAATCTCCTCTTTACAGGATTGTCATTTGCTTCAGGCTGATCTTGATAAACTTACTCTTTGGTATACAAATAATGACTTGTCACTTAATATTAACAAGTGTGAAACAATAGCATTTACGCGGAAACATAGCAAAGTCCTATTTGATTACACTTTATTGGGAAACTCTATTTCGAGAGTTGATTTTATTAGATTTAGGTGTCATATGTGATAGCGAGCTTAATTTTCGTTGTCATATTGACACAATTATCAACAAAGCTTGGTCAATGCTGGGGTTTATAAAATGATGGTTTAAAGGGTTCTCTGACCCATATATTACTAAATCTCTATACATTACCTTTGTAAGACCGGTGCTTGAAATACACCAGTCAAGTTCGGTCACCGCACCATTAGGTACACATTGAGAGAATTGAAGCGATTCAGCGTAGATTTGTTCGCTTCGCTCTTAAAGGTCTTCCTTGGAGCAATGCTATCAATCTACCCTCCTTAGTGATCGTTTAAAGCTGATTAATCTTCAGACTTTGCAGAAAAGGCGCGAGTGTAGCTGACATAGTCTTCATTCATCAAATTCTTGTTGGTGCCATTGAGTCTTCATGCCTTCTCGAACGCATACAATTTAAAGTTAACGCGCACTCACTAAGAAGTGTAAGCCCATTGATAATCGACTTCCATCGTACTGACTATGGAAGGTTTGAACCAGTTGCTAGAACTTTACAGAGTGTAAACAAAAACTCTGCACACTTTGACCTCTCGCTAAATAAGGGGAAACTGAAGTCTGTTAGTCACTGACTCAGCCGTATTATCGGATATGTAACGTCTCCCGCTAACTTTTTTGTACTCTGTTGGTTGCTGCCCACATGTATTTTTGTTATTAGCAGGATGAGACTAACATAATAGTTATATGTATTATTTTATTTTCTGTCAGTGCATGGGTGGTGGATTTATGGTGGTGGGTTGAAAGTGGCGGCCGGTGATGGTATTTTTTTTCTTCCTTTCGACTAATTTACCTCTCTGCCGCACTAATATTCCTCAAACCCCTCCTCCCTTCTCGACACTATTGATAAGATGATAACAAATACATTCGATTTATCGTTTATTCGACATTATTATGAATGATGTTGCTGGCTTTTAATAAGCGATCTGAAGTGGAAAAAAGCCGAAAAAAAATTTTTCACACCTATTCAAATTGGTCTTATTTTCACAGCCGAAAGTGCAACTTCGATTTCGTGTAAAAATTTTTTTTCGCATATCAGAGCTCGCAACACAAAGAGAAATCATATTTGAATTTGCAGCGGTATTTGCCAAAATAAGTGCAATGAGATTGCTATTTTCATCAACATTTTCAAATTGCGAAAGTGATACCGGTGAAATATTGGAAATTGGCTGGGATGCAGTTCTGGAAACTAAAGAAGGCCGAAATACATTGAATTCAGTGGCAGTATTGCATAAATTTAATGCTTGTTTTTTGATAGCTGCAAATACATTGATTGCAATACGTTTTGCTGCAGTTATTTGCAGTATTGAAATTACAGAAAAATCAAATTTTACGGCTGCTTCATCAGATCAACCAACATATGAAGGCAAACTTTAATTTTGTTTGCACCTCTTGTGAAACGAAAAAAAAATAAAAATTCGCCGTTACCGGTGTGCAAAATGGAAGAGAAATTAATTAAATTAATCGAAAATCATAAATTATTTTATAACAAATCCCACCCGGAGTATAAAAATAGACAATTGCAGGAATTGAATGAAGAGGGTAAGTATAATTTTTTCATTTTTGATTATTTTACTTAAAGTATGTTTAAAATACTTTCCAGTAGCTGCAATTAAAAAGGGTGGATGACACTCCGAGATAAGCTTAACCGGTAGGCCAAACAACCCAAAACAAAATGGAATTATTTTGATGATGCTGAGTTGCCCTACGAAGAGTTACAAATAAAAATAATTGAAATAGTTCAGAACACTATTAAAAAAGCAAAATATTAAATTTTTTATTAAATAAAACAAAATATTTTCAAATGTTTTCTTTTATTGTTTGTAATTATAAAACATTCAACCTAAAAATTAATGGACAAAAATGTGTTCAAAATCTTGTACTTCTATCGAATTCTATTAGCTCCATGAGGGGAGCAATATGAAATGTTGCCATCGATGGCGCACACACATTTTGGCATGTCCGAAATCGTCCAAGTCTTCACTCATTCTACGCCATTCATTTTCATTTGGCGCAATAAGTTAATGCAATGTTTTCCAAATGTTGTCACAACTTTCGAGAATTATTTTACGAACTGTACATGTCCCCATTCAAAAACTCTATGCTAATCCTTGCACAGGAGCTCCGTAGGTCAAAAACCAAGATTTGAAAAAAAAATTTGTTCTACTATTACAAAAGACGCTAAATAACATCATGAGTCTCATCACTTTTTGTCCAAAATTGTATATATTCTACAATATAAATTACAAAAATACCCTCACATTAATGCTAAAACCAAACGATATTCAGATTCAGTAAGTGTTGTCGGGTAATATTTTGTTAAACATTTTTGTAATAAATTTAAAAGGACTTCAAATGTATTTCCTTCCATCCTTGTTATTTTATAAAATTGATTCAGATCGCGATTTTTTACCAGTCTAAAAAGAGTTTGGAAAACTCCATGCATATCGCGCTGTTCTTTCAGATAAATTTCTCACACCCACAACCGCTTTTTCTTTGTCATAACAAAAAAAGACCAACTTAAATTTAACCATAGTTGACACATGGATAACAGGAAAACAGCATTTTTTACCTCTTTTTAAAATAAAATGTCAGAATGATGAAAATAAAAAACTGTTCCAAAATGTTCAAAAGAAAATCATTTTTGCAACGAATTGTTACTGGTGATGAAAAATGGATTCTTTATTACAATCACAAACGCAAAAAGCTTGGTGCGATCCCGGTCAACAATCAACATCGACTACAAAGTGGAATATCAATGAAAAGAAGGTCTTACTGTCCATTTGGTGGAACTAGAAGGGTGTGATTTACCATAAACTTTTGAAAACGGCTGAAACATTATCTTCTGATCGTTACAGACAACAACTGATCAAATCAAATCGCGCTTTGAAGGAAAACGACCAGAATGGGCTCGAAGGCACCGTAAAGTAATTTTGCAACATAATAACGCCAGGCTACATGTTGCTAAACCCGTTCAGGAAACCAATTACACACGGCTACAAATAGTACTAAAGAATTGACGTAGGATAATAATATAAAATTCAACTTTTGTTTGCAACCAGCACACAATACAAGCTCATGTTTTGCCGAACAACAATAGGAGAAAAAGTACTCGTCTCCAGTCAAGCAACCCGTAAGTAATTTTCCCGCAACGGATGCCACTAATTAAATTATAAGTATAATACCAGTACCCCAATCAATTGAAATAAGTCCGGCCGAAGTAGTATGTAAGAAAACAAAAAAAACGACGCGAAGTCAAGACGAAGGAAATAACAATATTAAAGAAAAAATTAAAATTCAATTGACATCCAGCAATTTTCAAAAAATGGGTATCTATTTTATAAATTCTCCAGTAGAAAAATCCACTCTAAATCCAACATACTTCCAAAGGGTAATATTGCAGGCCCTAACAAACTGTAATTTCCCCAAAAACAAAACTTGACAAGGAAAACGTTGAGATTCCATCTTTTATAGGTATGTTCACAATGACCACAGAGGTGGTCCATATAAATGTCGCCCAGGAACAGGTAGAAACACAAATTGTAAGTGGCCGCCAGGACGGGCTAAAACCTTTGAACCAAAATTTGAAGGTAAACAACTCGGAATATAAAAGAGAGACTCAGATAGAAATTCAAATTTCAATGCGTTCTATTATATCGGTTCAGATAAAGATGTAGTCGAAACAAGATAAACCCTGCTATTCGAAAGAATTGGCTTTGTCAAGCCAGTTTGACGAGAAAATTACGGGTTGTACCTTCAATAAGCAACCCAGAGAGCAGAAAATGGGACAAATTGAACAAAAAACAAAAGAAATGCTTGACAACAGAGTCCATATAGATAAGAAACGAATTAAAAACTCATTGGGCGCATCCAGCAGTCCTAAGCGCTTAAATCTAGCAAGACGACTGGATGCAATTCTAACTTTAAGCGCTTAGTGAACTTCTAACATAAAAAGTTTTTGCTAACTCATACAGCGCAGTTAAGGTTGTTGTTCACGCTAAAAAATTATTTGTGTAAAGGATAAATTGAGAGGTATTTTTGAAAACTGTTTCTGGATTATCCAATTTCCATTGGAATTTTAAAAAAATTAGTTTAATAAAACTTTTCAACTTTCCTATAAAATTTTCATTTCATTTTATTTCAATTTCTATTTACTCTCGACATTTATTTCGTTAAAAAAAATACATTTTTAAGTTATTCAAATAAAACTAATTTGACGTTTAGCACAGATAAATACCATTCGCTTGATTCAAGCAACGCAGCCAGGAGTACAAAAAATTCGAACTGCTTAGATTAAGAATTTTGAAAAAGCGCTTAGGAGTGCTGGATTCAGCCATTGTTCCCTAAGCCTACTACATTGTTTAACAAAAACAACCCAGATGAGCACCGCGAGTTCAAACCAAATATTTTAGACCCAAATCTAAGAAATTATAAATCGCGTACAAGAAAATTTTCTGCTTAAACCAATTCCAATTTAAATTTTCATTCCCGTATAGGAATTTTCTTTTTAACAAATTATATATTCTTTTTTATTTTTATTTATTTTTTTTTTAACACTTCAGATATGCTTAATATGGTACAAGCACAGCAAGATATCATTCATAATCATATCTAATAAACAATAAATCGACTGTATATGCTCATCTCATCATTAGTGTCAGTAAGGGAGGGGAGGTAAGAGCAATACTAGTGAGACAGTGGTAAAATTAGTCGGAAGGAGAAAAAAAAATTCCATCACCTAACCGCCACCTGCAACCCAACACCACCATCAATCCGCCCCCCATTAACTGACACAAAATAAGATAAATAAAAAATATATTATGTTAGTCTCTGTTAAAATTAAAAATACGTATGGTCAAAAACCGGTAGAACACAGAACAGGCTATCCGATAAAGTCTACATTCACAATGATACAGCGGAGTCATTAGCCAGCAGACTCTTCAGTTTCTCCTTGCTTAACGAGAAGTCAAAGTGTGCAGAGCTCTTATTTGCATTTATTAAAATTCTAGTAACTGGTTCAAACCTTCCATAGTCAGTACGATGACAGTCCATCATAAATAAGCTAACACTTCTTAGGAAGTGTGCGTTAACATTTAATTTTATGCGTTCGAGAATGCCCGAAGACTCAATGGCACCGACAGGAAATTAATGAATGAAAACTATATCAGCCATCTCGCGGCGCTTCTGCAGTCTTAAGGTTAATTAGTTTTAGACGATTGCAGTAAGGATGAAGATTAATAACGTCGCTCCAAGGAAGACCTCAAAGAGAGAAAGAGAAGCCAACGAATCTACGCTGAATAGCTTCAACTCTCTCAATGTGTACTTTATGATACGGCGACTAAACTTGACTAGCATATACAAGTATTGGTCTACCAAATGTAATGTATAGAGATTTAGTGATATATGGGTCAGAGAACCCTTTAGACCATCATTTTGTAAACCCCAGCATTGACGAAGCTTTATTGATAATTGTGTCAATGTCACCGCAAATTAAGCTCGCCATCACAAATAGCACCTAAATCTCTAATAAAATTGACTCTTCAAATAGTTTTCTAGAAAAGTGTAATCAAATATGATTTTGCTACGTTTCCGCGTAAACGTTATTGTTTGAAACTTATTAATATTAAGTGACAAGTCATTATTTGTACACCAAGAAGTAAATTTACCAAGGTAAGCCTGAAGCAAATGAGAATCCTGCGAGGAAGAGATTTCTTTGGAAATGTTCATGTCGTCAGCGTAGATTGTAATGTCAGAGTTCTCAATACGTGACATCACTGATAGCGATGATGAATAAAATAGGACCTAAATGACTACCTTGCGGGACTCCAGAATGGGCAATAAAAGGATCAGCCTCAATAGTACGGAAGAGAACCCGATAACGTCTACCAGAAAGGTAGGAATTAATCCAGTTTATAAAAAAAGGAGGAAATCCAAGAAGTCGTAATTTTAGTAAAATAATACTATGAGACAACTTGTCGAAAGCTTGACTGAAATCAGTTTGCCCTGATCCATCGTGTTGATGGCGGTAGACACAAACTCGGTCAAATTAGTAATTGTTGACTTTGGTTTGAGGAATCCATGTTGTTTCGGGGATATGAATGGTTTGCAGTGAAAGTAAAAGGAGTTGTAGACAATACTTTCAAAAAGCTTAGGTGTGCAAGATAACTTAGCTAGGGCTCCATAATTGGTAATTTCGGCCTTAGAACCTTTCTTGTGAACCGGTATAATAAAAGAGTCTTTCCAAGCATTTGGAAATACACCCGAAGTCAATGATTTTTGAAAGAGGGTAGCTAACGGTATCGATAAAATATGGCAGCACTTCTTTAAAACTATAGCAGGCAAACAATCAGGTCCCGCGGAGAAGTCATCCTTTAACAACTGGATTTGATTATTAACCGTTTCAACGTCTATACTAT